>SJXQ01002406.1:6874-264231 GCA_006408695.1 Aepyceros melampus | reverse complement strand
AATATACTATCTAGGTTGGTCATAACTTTTCTTCCAAGGAGTAAGCGTCTTAATTTCATGGCTGCAGTCACCATCTGCAGTGATTTTGGAGTAGATCAATATCCCATTAATATGGTTACTTATAAAACTGTAAACATACAAATATCTTAATTTCTTTTCCTAAATACTTCCTGAAATCTACTGATGTGCATTGTTCTTTTATGTTGATAGTAAATCTGTGAACACATTTATATTTCTTGAGAATAGAAACTGTACTTTTTGTCTCTCTGCTGTGGACATCTTGTCTTTAGGAATACAGCAGACATTTATGGCTAATATGCTTAAAGGAAAATATATAGAAATGGATAGAGAAGGGTAAGTGTTATTTGGAGATGATAGAGATCAAGGTCAATACAGACACCTCCATGGATATTCAAGATACTCAGATCAGATCAGATGGGCTTCCCAGATGGTGCTAGTGGTAAAGAACCTGCCTGCCAGTGCAGGAAACATAAGAGATGCGGGTTCGATCCCTGGGTCAGTATGATCCCATGGTGATTTTTTGTCTCTCTGCTGTGGACATCTTGTCTTTAGGAATACAGCAGACATTTATGGCTAATATGCTTAAAGGAAAATATATAGAAATGGATAGAGAAGGGTAAGTGTTATTTGGAGATGATAGAGATCAAGGTCAATACAGACACCTCCATGGATATTCAAGATACTCAGATCAGATCAGATGGGCTTCCCAGATGGTGCTAGTGGTAAAGAACCTGCCTGCCAGTGCAGGAAACATAAGAGATGCGGGTTCGATCCCTGGGTCAGTATGATCCCATGGTGAAGAAAATGGCAACCCACTCCAATATTCTTGCCTGGAAAATCCCATGAACAGAGGAGTCCATGAGCTGCAGTCCATAGAGTTGCAAAGAGTTAGATGTGACTGAAAGGACTTAGCATGCACACATAGATCAAATGCATTGATGGCAAAAGCATGATTTCATGTAGCCTCACTTTGTATAATTTACTGAGCACCTCAAAGGGCTTCCCTGGTTGTCCTGGTGGTAGGAGATGTGGGTTCAATCCCTGGGTCAGGAAGATCTCCTGGAAAAGGTAATGGCAACCCACTCCAGTGTTCCTGCCTGGAAAATTCGTGAACAGAGGAGGCTGGTGGGCTACAGTCCATGGGGTAGCAAAGAGTCAGACACGACTGAGCAGCTGAACACACACCGCACACTCAAAGTGTTAGGAATTGTCTTAAAGATTTCAGATATGTGGCTGATAATATGATAATAGCTACTATTTGGGAATACTTTACCCATGTTGGGCAATGTGAAAACTGGTTTATCATTTAATCTTCACAACTCTGTTTTAGTTGATTTCCTAGAATCAGAGGCTTAAGAAGGGGATTGTTACACAAATGATTGACGGGGGTATGTGCAGCCAACATTCAGGGCAGCTAAGGGAAGATACCCAGCTCAGGAACCAACAGCATCTACTCTACACTCTTTGGTGAAGCTATTGCCCCATTTTTTTTTAATGAGGAAATTATGATACAAAAGTGTCCAGAGTCATTTTTAGTAGATTAGGATTTGATCCCAGATCTGTCTGACTACAAGTTCTTGACCACTTTGCCTCCACTATAAATGCAATCTGAGTGGTAACTTCTAACCTAGGTCCTGTACAGAGTCCAGAAGTAACACAGAAAAGCATATGATCAACTTCCCAGAGAGGTCAAGGACTTCAGTGCTTCCTGGAGAAATAAAGCAAACTCTCCCTGCTCTGTGCATTAGATAGAGAAGACTCTCCTTAAACCCAAACTCATAAAGGCAAGGAAGAAGGATTTTAGTGTATTTTTTGTGCAGAATCTAATTCCTTTGTGCACCATAAATATAAATGTATGAACATGCTAAGCAAAATGGTAAGAGGAGGGTATTTTTTCTAAGTAAAAATATGTCCCTAATTAAATCAAGTTGGTAATAGCTTTGCCTCTCTTCCCCTGGAATGACCCTCCACAGGCCTTAGAAGTTAAGAGACCAGTACCGTTTTCCTTGTAGCTGACCTGTCCTAAAACTGCATGGGCCAGAACCTGGCTGAGGGTCAAAGTGTTCTGGGAAGGGAACCAGCCTAGGAGTCCATTCTTAGTTGTCTCCCTGGCTTTCCTACTTACTTACCAGGAGACTCAGACAGCATGTCTCTGGACTTTACTGCCTCATCTGTAGAAAAGGGTATCTGAAGACATTATCTGTCCTCGTCTCCTGCTTCCTCTGCTTTTAACTGCTATCATCCTTTGTTCTCTGCAATACAGATTTTCTCTTTTGCATGACTCTATTTCCCCAGCCTACACTGTAGGCACTTCCTAGCCAAAGTTACATTTCTCAAACATCCACCTAATGAACATCTGCATTTACATTGAACTCATCTAAAATGGCTTTTAGCTCTGTCTCAAGTGGTATATAGGGGCTCCCCTGGTAACTCAGTTAAAGAATCTGCCTGCAATGCAGGAGACCCAGCTTCGATCCCTGGGTCAGGAAGATCTCCTGGAGAAGGAAATAGCAACTCACTCCAGTGTTCTTACCTGGAAAATCCCGTGGACAGAGGAGCCTGTTGGCCTATAGTCCATGGGCTTGCAAAGAGTCAGATACAACTTAGGGACTAAACGACAACAGAGTGGGATATTACACAGAAATGTGACAATTTGGGAGGGAACCAGTCAAATATGTGCATCACAATTCTAATTCCAAACATTAGTTATGAAGTGCATTCAGCATTTTGATTTGTACATCAAGTAAATTTTAAGTCATCTTTGGAGAGGACACTCTTATTTTTTAACTACATAGGAAACAGTCATTTCACAGAGCACCTACCTCTCTTTGTCCCCATTTGGAAAGGATGGCTTTGTTTTACATGTAATTTGAGTCATCACCATCTCAGATAGTGTTGAATTTGGATGATAGATCATATCACCTTGTAAAATGAAACTATCATGCTGATCTTTCCTTTGGGAATTTTATGCATCACCTTCTCCTTAAATATCTAGGGGGAAAACAATAAAAGTATGAGAAACTAGGGAACTCTCTGCTCCTTTGATTCAGCTTTAGTATTGTGATTAGATGAGTGTTTGCCTTGTCACAGATCAATTATTTTGAGGACTCAGAATGTCTTGCTGTGTCTTGAATTGTGCTGATGGTTTTTAAGTAGGCCATAAAAATTCCTGCGAATGATTTGTTTAATTATTGTCTTGCTCCTCATTTACATTTTTATCTAAAACTCTGAGAACTGAAATCTGTATTCAATTCCATTTCCTATGAGCTACAATTCGCCTTGTGGAGAGAAATATCTGGACTGTGCTTTGTGGATGGAATAATATCAGCCAAGGAGAGTGAAATGTCTGTGGAATTGTTCTGGTGGCCAAGATACAGCTCTTTCTTGCTGGATTTTCTAGGATTTAGGATGCTATTTGATGCCTTGACTCTTTAACATCACTGGAGTCATCATCAAGAGTTTAAATGTGTTCAGGTGTTGCTTTTCTGGATTAGACCATATGAGAATGAGGGATTCTCCTTTTTTTTTTAGGAAGGCCACAAAAGCACCTCTGTATTTGTTCATTTATTGGCTGCAGTGGGTCTTTGATGCTGCCTGAGGGTGTCTCTCGTTGTGGCAAGTTAAGGCTACTCTAGTTACAGTGTGCAGGGTTCTCACTGCAGTGGCTTCCCTGGTTTTGGAGCATGAGCTCTAGGTGTGCAGGCTTCAATAGTTGCTGCACACAGACTCAGTAGTGTGGATCGGGATCTTCCTGGACCAGGTATCAAACCCCTGTCCCTTGCATTGGCAGGCAGATTCTTTACCCTTGACATAGAGACATACCCCACCAGGGTAGTCTGAGAGTTAGGAATTCTGACTCACTGTATTACAAGACTCTCTGGGGAGCTCTCCCCTCTCTGATGCATAAGTAACCAAATGATAAGTAGTACTTTCAGCTCATCATAAGACCTTAATGGAGAAACCTTCAGTACCATCCCTTTTCTATTGCAGAAACTGTAGTGTGCAAGAGTGGAAAGAACGTTAAAAAATGGTGGAACACTGCTTTATAAACATTTCTGTGTAGCTTGATACAAGTGCTTTTGAAATTCTGGAGTCTTGACTGATACGAAAACTGTGAAGAAGTAAAATTCTGGGGGGTGAAAAGCTGCAGTTGCAAAAGAAACAAAGCAAAACATGCCTGAGATATGTCTGTCCCAACTGCCAAGATTGCTCTTGTTGATGAAAACATTATGAGTGTGCACTGGAGTCAGATTTGTAGGAGGGAAAAAATATAGATCATTTCTCCAGCCTTGCCATGGAGACTGAGTTTCAGTGCAGTGTCTGCCCAAGGACTTCCATGAGTCAGTAGCAGATCCAGGACAAGAGGTAGCAAATCTTGATTCCAAATCCAAGTTCTTTTGCCCTCAAACCGCTATAAATGTGACAAATTATCTTATTAGTTTAGCCTAGTTCAGCATTTCCTCAAGTGTAGGATGTTAATAGGTGTTACATGAAATAATAGTTTCATGGTCAAATGACTATAGAAAATGCTGTTAAATAAAATTAAACACATTTCTTCATTTCAGGCTTCTCTGAACTTTTAATATGTTAATATATATTGTGACTCTCAAAGAAGGAGATCAAATACACAGCATTTCCAAACTTATTTGACCATAGAAACCTCTTTTCCACAGAATAACTCATGAAAGACACTTTAAGAAGTTATGGCCTTGCTGGTAAAATTTAATATCTTTGTACTAGTCAAAATACTGATAGGAATTATAATTCAACCTAGATGGTTTAAATGATGAAGCTAATAAAGGGACTTACAGAGATCTGAGGAGAGTTAAAGAAACCAGTGGTGGATGGTGAAGGACCCAGGCAGGGGTAAGCAATGCAGGAAACATTACCACTGCTTTAAGGAGCAAGGAGAGGAGCCTCATGCAAGTTCCAGAGTGGAGCTGGGGCTGTTGGTGGGACCTAGCCTCTCACAGGAATGTGGCTACTACCAGGGGTGCAGTGATAAAGTGGGGAGGGAGCATGAAAGAAATGGAAGAAACGTATCCCAACTTCTTTCTCCTCTTCCCCTGTGATTCTGTTGGTGTCCCACCGTTGGCCAAATGTAACTAGAAGCCAGTCAGTGATGTAGCCTGGATGTTGCAGTTTGTAGGTTCATCCTCTCAAACCCAGAGATGTGCCATGTACCTACCTAGGCACTTCCCATATGTTGATCATTTCTTTTAAGTTTTACAGCAGTCCTGTAATGTAGGAATCATACCCAGCCTCAAATGAAGAAACTGACATAAACTCAGGTAGTTAGTAACAGATGGATTCAGCACCAGGTTTATCTGTCTGCCTTCCATTTAAACACATTGCTGAGCTAGAAAATATCAGACTTTCAATGAAAGCTTAAAGAACTTGCAGGAGGAGTTTTCATCTTCAGTTTCAAGCAATTTCATCTTATCGGTAACACGATTAATCCTCTAACAGAGTGAACAGCTTTAATTTGGAAGGGCTTCTTTTGGAAGGGCTTTTGCAGGAGACCTCATTTTATTCATCTCTGTAACCCCAGACCTTAGCACAGTGCCCAGTATTGAGTTAATATTTGTTGACTAAATGCAAGAATGAATGCATGAGTGAGTGAACTGTGTATCAGCATTCCAAGGATGCTTTCTCAGAGCTCTGTTGGGATAGAGTTGGCCTATCAATCTATTTTTAACTGTTCTGGCTTGCTTGAAATGGGAATTTTTCCATATTGGGCATCTGCTCACACTTCTTTTCTTGGGCTGTTATGGTACTTCTCTCCTTCCAGCCCTCAAATACACATAGTAAATACGCACATGTGTACACACACCTGTGCCTTGTCCTGCTGCCTCTGTCTCTGCCACATTAATCTTTTCTGTTTAGGGCCACTTGATCTGTGTGATTCACCTTTATAAAGTATTGACAGTGAAGATTTCCAAACCATATGTCAAAGTTTCCCTCAATATCCTATAGTGTAGCTCCCTGTTGATCATCAGCTTAATACATATCTGTTGAATTTAATTGGAAAGTACAATTTCCATCCCAAAATTCCATTTGTTCTGCACTCTGGTTCCAATGAACCTTTCTCCATCAATTATTCCAGGATGAACCCTCGGATCAGATCAGGTTGGAATTCTTTCTGTAAGAAGCTGTGAGCATGCTTCCCTCCACACCTTTATCCATGCATGTTCCTCACAGAAATGCCCTTTCTCTTTCCTGTAGTCATTCATCTATTCATTCACTCGCTCACTCACTGAGCTCTTTACCAAATGTCAAGCACTGTCCAGCTAAAGTAGATACCAAGAAAAATGTCCCTTGCTTTCTGCGACGTGTAAGATCTTTCATGGGAACCTGATACACTCAACAAGGACATGTCTGAATGACGCAATAAAAGCATGAGGTCAAAACGGAGAGCCAGGAAGCCCCTGGAATCAGGAACAGTGTCTATTCTAAGTGCCCAGTACCTTGTTGGGAGCTCAACAAATGTACTTGTAGAATTAATGAGCAAACGAAGTAGCTGTGATCTAGGCTTTAAAGAATGTCTACCTCAAGAACCAGCACAAGGTCTTCTCCCTGTCTATTCTGACATAAAATGCTCTTACAAGTCTCGAAATGTTCTATCAAACTTGCTGCCTTGAATTGTTCTGTATTTTATGCTTCCAATAACAGTGTGAGCATTAGTTAACCCTGATCATAACTTACAATTCTTTTTTTTTCTTCATATACCATCTATCACTGTGCTAGGTAAACAATAAATGTGAGAAAATGGTCTGGGATTCAGTTGAACTGATTCTAATAGAACTGAAATGTTTGTATATACACATCCATTTGGAAATAGTAAGCTCAAATGACATTGTGGGTCCATTTTAGGTGAACTTCCTAAGGCAATGTGAGAAAAGGCCTGGAGATCTTTTTACAACACAGATTCTGAGTCTGTGAGGTAATTCCTGTGCTTCTTTATTTCTAAGATATTCCTAAGTGATGGTGATACTGGGCAATGGACCACACTTTTAGTGCCAAGATAGTAGAGGAAAGAGGAATAGGAAGTAACACTTGTTCAGTTCATGTTATATCTCAGGCACTGTACAAGGCTCTCTGAATATATTAACTCAATGATTTTCATATTATATTCATAAAGCAGTTAAGTTTAGATTACATGAAGACATATAAAGACATTTTAAAATATACAAATTCCCAGGATGCAATTTTAGACATTCTGATTCAGAGGGTCTTCACTAGAGAAGAATCAATAATTTTTTTAAAAGCTCCAAGGTGATTCTGATACACTGTGGTAATCAGAATTCTGAGAATGGCTTTCAGGGGCACTGCTTTTATGTAATTTCCTCCCCTCTGAATGTGGTTAGAACCTATGAGTACAATGAGATGTCATTCTCACAGTTATGTCATTTTATATGGTAAAAGGTGGATTATGTGAGTCTAAGCTAATTACACGGCTCTTTAAAAGCAGAGTTTTCTCTGGTTTGTGGCAAAACAAGAATTTGGAGAGGTTTCAAAAGTCAGAAGTCAGTGCACTACATTTGCTGATGTGGAGAGGGTCTTGTGAGAAGGTATGCAAGTTGCCTTAGGGACTGAGCTCAGAGCCCGCCTGCAGCCAGCAAGGAGACAGGAACCTCAGTTCTACAGCCACATGGAGCTGGACTCTGCTGACAACCTGAAGGGGCATAGAAGCTGATTCCTCCCCGAGCCTCCGCATAAAACCCAGTCTGGCTGATGCCCTGACTGAGACCCTAAGCAGAGAACTCAGCCAAATCTGCCCAGACTTCTCACCTACGGAACTCTGAGAAAATGAAGATGTTGCTTAAAGCTGGCAAATGTGGTAATTTGTTATGCAGAAACCAAAAACGAATGCAAAAACACTCAGGCTCAGCAGTGACTATATTATATAACGTGATCCTACCTGGAGCTCTGATACCTAAATATTATTATCCCCACATCATGGATGACTAGCTGCACTCAGAGAGCTTATCTTCTTTTTCTACATAATTTGAATTCATATATACATGTACGTACATATATATGTGTGTGTGTGTGTGTATATATACACATATATCTATGTATTTTTTCCTCCAAAGTTTCCTAACTCTCATAACAAAGAGGGGGTGGGGTGGGAAATCAAGCATGTAGGAAACTGGGAGACTGGAAGAAGCTGAAGAAGAAAGACCCCAATCAGCACACATGGGAAAGTTGAGTCCTACTTCTTTGATGTGCCCACAGAAATTGCAAACTCCAGTCTGCTCTTTCTATAAGATAGTTGACTGGTTTGAAAAGATAAGAGAGGGCTGGGATATTCTTTCAGGCTTAATGTAGCTGCAGTTCGTGGACTGGGTATGTCTGGACCATCAGCCTCTCCTGACATTGGCTTTGAAGGTTGGCAATGAAATCAGTGGATCAGGGGGCTGGGAACAAACAGCTGGGCTTGGTCCCTGACCAGGGTCTTACATCCTCCTTGCTCGCTGAGATAAAGAGAACATATAAGAAAGGCTGGAATGGTGTTTCATCCAAGAACAGCAATTAAAGTGTGGTGATGATGGCTGGGGTATAAAACACTGAGACTCAACGAAGTTCTGTCCCCTGGCAATTGAACCAAGAGAATATAATTCTGCCAAAAGTATGAGGTGTGATGTGAGCTTGCCTCAACCTAGCCTTCTCATTCAGTTTTGCCTCTGTTCTCTCAGACACTGACTAAGGAAGGTAAACAGGAAGATCCATCCATTCACTCATTTATCTGTTATGCTTACTCACATATTAGACTCCCACTCTTGTGTCCAGTTGGATACAGAGGCAACTGGACTTCATCAGACCACAGTTTAAACCCGAAACAAAAAGCTTCTTTTCTTCAGAAAGAATAAAAAGAAAAATCTATCCCCAATTCTGATCCTATCTTTTGAAGACAGTTTTTGAGTCTATTAATCTGTTTACATAGGTGAATTCCAAAAGTACATAGTGAAAATTCTGCAAAAACCCTTCCAGGAAAGAATTATATATCTCTTCCAGGTAGGGGCTGCACTGACTTCACCCACTGAATGTTCATTCATGTCATTCATTCATTTGCTCAGAGAATATACACCCTTGGAAACTTTGATGTGCTACCCAGGGAGGCAAAGGTACAAAGGTGAAAGAAACAAAGTTTTGTCTGAAAAATCTAGCACAGGTGACCAAAAAATGTTACCAGTAATGGCACATTTAATGTGCAGAGTAATCTAATGGAGGGAAACTTATGTCCTTAGCTGTGAACTCGTTTGTGAAAATATAACCTAAAACCCAGAGGACTGTGCAGGGAGATTTTTTTGCTGGGCTGAGCTTTTTCTTATTTAATCATCTTGTAAAGCCCTCACTTTCCATTTCTGCAGCCACTCCACCAGGAATTTTGATGAACTGGGGGACAGAAAGCCTATCTGTATGTAAAAAAGCTGAGCTATTGCAGAGCGCCTTTTGGATTTTTCCTCTGACAAGTGGTTGGCATCTGCTAACAACACTCTTTTCCTAAGCTTTGTAACATTGCCAGACTGAGAGCTGAGCTTTGAAAAAGGAGAAGGAGCTGTTAACAAATGCCTTTGTTATCTCTGGAATTGATTATTGTACAGTGGTTCACAGGGAAAAGAAAAGAAAAAACTTGATGTGTATCTTGTCTCAATATTTACCTGCTCCTCCCAGGAAATATTGTGCTAAGAGAAATCCCCTGCAGTACAACAAATGTCAACTTGCCTAAGATAACTGATGCAATCCACCAATCCACTGTCCTTTCCCCATCTGTGGAAACAGTATGATAAGACCCCAGGAAGAATTTCTTATTAAGTGCTTGGAGATCTTTTGAATTTGATGGCTGCCTGAAATGTTGTGTTTACGTCCTCCCCCTTCTTTCATTTAAGAAATATTTTTTGAAACCTTCTATGTGCCAAGCCCTTTTCTGGACTCTTGGAAAATACTAGTGAAAGAAACCATCCCAAACCAGAAGGGCCTTTGTGGAGATTATGGCTGGAGAAGGAGAGGAAGATTCTACAAGCAATTCTGGTACCTGATGATAAGCCAAGATTGCAGAGTACCTGTGCTGTGAGAAAGTGGTATAGGAGATCAAAGATAGCCACTTTGAGAAAGCAATATTCAAACTAAAATCAGAAACACAGGTGGGAGTTCGGTTTTTTAGTCATCTGGGGAGGGATGAGTGAGGGGACCAGTAAAAAATAAGGAGACGGCATTTTCAAAACAAAAGGTATAGCACATAAAAAAAAAGAGTTCTAGGTGAAAGAGAGCATGCAAGCTGCTCAACTTCTCTAAGTTTCAGTGTCCTCATCTTTAAAGTGGGGATATTGATAAAACCCATATTTATAGTGTTGTAAGGGTTAATTGGATAGTGCATTAAAGCATTTAGTTCAGTGTTTATTAGTAACATGAGATGTTCGCTAGTATTTATTCATTTTTTTGAGGAACCAAGAAAAATTCAAGTTCAGGATAGTGGGGCTTCTTGAGTTTTCTCCCAGTGTTGTACACCAGGCTTCCTCACAGCTAAAGCATAGGCTATGTTGTACATAAGAAACTCTCCAATGTAGAGATATAGCAAATATTTGTTGTTTATATGTCTGTATCTGACTTAAATGATCGGTTATCTGTAGACATGTGTTATGTCTTATTTATGCCATATCAACACACGTAATAGAGTGCTTGGCACAAAATAATTTCTCAATAAATATTTCATGAGTAAATGAATAAGTAGAAGAGATTTGAAACAATAGGATAGATAGGATAAGATAGAATCCTATTGAATCTTGAGGCTGAGCTAAGTGTTGTGGTAAATTCAAAGAAGAATAGCTCTTTAATTCAATCACTAGGATGTTTATTTTGCAGTGATTATTAGAAAACTCTGCTGCTTCAGGCCACTAAAAGTTTGAAACACCAGAAAGTAAGAAGCACATTCATCCTAGAACTCTTCCTTCTTGGCTCTTAGAATAAATTTGGGGCATTATATTTCTTCTCTATTCCTCCCTTGAGGCTAAAATGTACAGCTAGAGGGTATTGCATGTCCAGTCATTCAGCCGTGTCTGACTGTTTGCGACCCTCTGGACTGTAGCCCACCAGGCTCCTCTGTCCATGGGATTTTTCAGGCAAGAATATTAGAGTGGGCTGCCATTTCCTTCTCCAGGGGATCTTTCTGACCCATGGATCAAACACATATCTCCTGTGCCTGTTGCATTGCAGGTGGATTCTTTACCTGTTGAGCCGTCAGGGAAGCCTAGAATATTATTACATGACAAAAAAAAAAAAAAAAACCTAAGACCTCCAAAGTAGAAACCCTTATTATATTGCTACTTCAAGAATTACATCTATACAATTTTTACAATAAGCATATTGAAGATAGTTAAAATATGCCCATAGTAATAACCTTGGTGCCTTTGTACTTTGTTATAACTATACATCTATCATGTACAATCCACTATCATTAACCTTGTTCTAAACATGGGAAGATCGAGGCTCATCATAGCCAAGGGAACTGTCCAGGGTAGCACAGTTTGTCAGAGGTATAGCTTTACTTGGATCCTGACTGTGCTGTGCTTAGCCTCTCAGTCGTGTTGGACTCTTTGCAACCCCATGGACTGTAGCCCACCAGGCTCCTCTTTCCAGGCAAGAATACTTGAGTGGTTCGCCATGCCCTCCTCCAGGGGATCTTCCCAACCCAAGGATCAAACCCAGGTCTCCTGCATTGCAGGTGGATTTTTTTTAACATCTGAGCCACCGGGGAAACCCAAATAGGACCTGTGGGTTCAGGGACAAGAAGGAATGAATGCCTTTTAGAGATAAACTAGGAGGCCCTTGTTACCCGTGTGTGGGTGTGTGTGTGTGTGTGTGTGTATTTGTGTTAGTCGCTCAGTCATGTCTGACTCTTTGCGACCCCATAGCCTGGTGGGCTGCCATCTATGGGGTCACACAGAGTCGGACACGACTGAAGCAACTTAGCAGCAGCAGCAGCAGGACTGCAGCCTGCCAAGCTCCTCTGTCCATGAAATTCTCCAGGCAAGAATCCTGGAGTGGGTGTTCAGTTCCTGCTCCTTGCTACCTTTGGGTTTGTTAAACATCTTCACTTTATGCTTTAGATTGATTCTATTGCCTTTCTCCTAGATCTAATAGTTCTCCCTCATTTGTCCATTTATCTGAATCTTGCTCTCACTTGGGGTTTCTGCTAAAGTTTTACCTCTTCCAAGCTCCCTTCCTGAATAAGCCAAGCCAGATGATTACACCATCCTCTGGACCGGGCTTTTCAGCCATTTGATTTGCATCACTGGCTTAGTGCTTTGCAAATACTATATTATGTACATAGTTATATTTTTTATTTATCTCCTCAGCTCAATATAAAACCACTAAGTATTAGTCCTGAAAGGCCCCTTACTCTGAGTTCAAATCTTAACTCCATCACTCTTGAGCTGTGTCTCCATTTGCACATTATTTTATTTCTCTTGTGTTTCAGTTCCTCTTTACACTGTTGGTGGGAATGCAAATTAGTACAGCCACTATGGAGAAGAGTGTGGAGATTCCTTAAAAAATTGCAAATAGAAATGCCTTATGATCCAGCGATCCCACTGCTGGGCATACACACCAAGGAAACCAGAATTGAAAGAGACACGTGTACCCCAATGTTCATTGCGGCACTGTTTATAATAGCCAGGACATGGAAGCAACCTAGATGTCCATCAGCAGATGAATGGATAAGAAAGCTGTGGTACATATACACAATGGAGTATTACTCAGCTATTAAAAAGAATACATTTGAATCAGTTCTAATGAGGTGGATGACGCTGGAGCCGATTATACAGAGTGAAGTAAGTCAGAAAGAAAAACACCAATACAGTATACTTACACATATATATGGAATTTAGAATGATGGTAATGATAAACCTGTACGCAAGACAGCAAAAGAGACACAGATGTATAGAACGGCCTTTTGGACTCTGTAGGAGAGGGAGAGGGTGGAATGGGTTGGCAGAGCGGCAGTGTAACATGTGTGATATCATAAGTGAAACGAAACGCCAGGCCAGGTTTGATGCAGGATGCAGGATGCTTGGGACTGATGCACGGGGATAATCCAGAGAGAGGGTGTGGGGCGGGAGAGGGGAGGTGGGGGTCGGGATTGGGAGTTCATGTATACTCGTGGCTGATTCATGTCAATGTATAGCAAAATGAATACAGTATTGTAAAGCAAAACAAACTAAAAAAATAAAAATTAATTTAAAAAATAAAAAAATAAAAAATAAAATGTGAATTAAAAAAAATAAAATAAAATAAAATATGGAAACAGTACTACCCTCTTATAGGGTTATTATTGTAAGGAGGAAGTGGGTTAGTAGATATCAAGACATCATGGGAGGTTTCAGTAGTTGCTAAGTACTTTCTCAGGCCAATAGTTTAAGACATAGAACTCATTCCTCAAATTAAGCTGAATCTGAGGAAAGAAGGTACTGGAGTTTCATTTGTTTCATCCACCTGCCTGGGGACAACCCTCGCCTAACCCGAATCCTTTGAGCTCCAAAGATCATCCAACATTCTTTATAGAATGAAAGACAGAGGCCTAAATGGGTGAACTGACTTACCTAAGCTCACACAGCTAATCATTGGCAGTGAGGCCTGGCTTCAGGGCTTCCCTGGTGGATTACTCGGTAAAGAGTCTGCATGCAATGCAGGAGACTTGGGTTCGATCCCTGGGTTGGGAAGATCCCCTGGAGAAGGAAATGGCAACCCACTCCAGTATTCTTGCCTGGAGACTTCTTCCATGGACAGAGGAGCCTGGTGGGCTACCGTCCATAGGGTCACAAAGAGTAGGACACGACTGAGTGGCTAACTTTCACTTTTACTGGCCTTGTGGCCAGTGTTCCCATCTACACCACTGAAGTTTATGTCTCGACTTCAGGGCTTCCCTGGTGGATTACTCGGTAAAGAGTCTGCATGCAATGCAGGAGACTTGGGTTCGATCCCTGGGTTGGGAAGATCCCCTGGAGAAGGAAATGGCAACCCACTCCAGTATTTTGCCTGGAGAATTCTTCCATGGACAGAGGAGCCTGGTGGGCTACCGTCCATAGGGTCACAAAGAGTAGGACACGACTGAGTGGCTAACTTTCACTTTTACTGGCCTTGTGGCCAGTGTTCCCATCTACACCACTGAAGTTTATGTCTCACCATCTTTATATATTCCTTTCTCCTCTACCTGCATCTCCCCTCAGCAGAAAGCTGCACCTGGCTTTATTCATCTACTGAGGATAAATATGACCAAGACCAGTCCCTACGTTTCTGGCCCACATTCCTAGGGAGATGGTGGGAAAAGATAGAAACATAACAAGTAGTTATAACAAGACAGGATAGATGTAATGACAGAGGTGGGCACAGGAAACACAGATGAGGGATAATTAATCCAGTCTCGAGCAAAATGTCGAGGATGAAGAAGAGGTAACAAGGCTCATTGAGCAGTTCAGAGCATTTGCAGCAGAGGACACAGCTTGGGTAAACACACAGGGGGAGGTAACAGCATAATATCCATGAGGAATTGCCAACAGTTCCCTTTTCCTCCTAGAACATGAAACACAAGACAGAAAGTGGGAGAGACTGGGCTGGAGAGGAAGTCAGGGTCACATACTGGGGGAGGATGGGGGAGGGGTGTGATATACGCCATACTGGAACATCTGTACGTTGATTTTAGTTTCTAGAACTATGTATTTTAGTTTGAAGTGGAGTGAGTTATGTTTGAGGGGGGAATAAAGAAAAATAAGCCACGTTTTAGAAGAAGCAGTAAAACAGAGCATTAGCAAACATACATGGATATCTTCTCAAGTGGTAGAAAAGGGAAAATTCTCTCTAGGCCACCAGAGAAGTGCTGAGAGTCAACAAAATAAAGGCATTGACCATTCTGTGGGCTGCTGCGGAACAGATCTGCTGTGATAAATAGAGATTCAGCCGTGAGCAGAGTTCCCAAAGCCTAAACAAAGCAACCTTAGTTAGCAACACTCATGCTCCATGTCTTCAGTTCAGTTCAGTTCAGTTGCTCAGTCATGTACAACTCTTTGCAATCCCATGGACTGCAGCACAGCAGGCTTCCCTGTCTATCACCAACTCCTGGAGCTTACTCAAACTCATGTCCACTGAGTTGGTGATGCCATCCAACCATCTCATCCTCTGCCATCCCCTTTTCCTCTCACCTTCAATCTTTCCCAGCAACAGGGTCTTTTCCAATGAGTCAGTTCTTTGCATTAGGTGGCCAAATTACTGGTGTTTCAGCTTCAACATCAGTCCTTCCAATAAATATTCAGGACTGATTTCCTTTATGATTGACTGACTGGATCTCCTTGCAGTCCAAGGGACTCTCAAGCGTCTTCTCTAACACCACAGTTCAAAAGCATCGATTCTTTCATGCTCAGCTTTCTTTATATTCCAACTCTCACATCCATACATGAATACTGGAAAAACCATAGCTTTGACTAGACAGAACTTTGTTGGCAAAGTAATGTCTGTTTTTCAATATTTTGTCTATGTTGGTCATAGCTTTTCTTCCAAAAAGCGAGAATCTTTTAATTTTATGGCTGCAGTTACCATCTGCAGTGATTTTGCAGTCCAAGAAAATAAAGTCTGACACTGTTTCCATTGTTTCCCTATCTATTTGCCATGAAGTGATGGAACTGGATGCCATGATCTTAGTTTTCTGGATGTTGTATTTTAAGCAAACTTTTTCACTCTCCTCTTTCACTTTCATCAAGTGGCTCTTTAATTCTACCTGAGAACACATTTTTTTAATTGGATAAGGTGGAAATTCTACAGAGCTTGAGAAAAGACAGTTCACTGATGTGCTTAGCTCTGGTCAAATGCAAGGACTGAGAGTGTGAGATCCACCATCCCTGCAGTATATAGGACCTTCCCACTGTAGTCAGGGCCTGAGAGCGGGAGGAGAGAAGAATGAAGGTCCTCCACGGTTGCAACAAGGGGTGCTGGCAGCTAACATCTATTTATTAGTGTTTCTGCTCCTCCCCTGCTGTTATATTAATATAATGAATTGTTCACAGGTGCATCAAATGAGGTTTAGATATCACTGGGAGCTTTGTTACCCAAACAGGCCAAATTAGAAAGAGCAGATGCATCAGGCAGAATGTGGTCCGTTAGCAGAAGTACAAAGCTTGAATGAATGAAGGTCAGTGCTCTCATTTGGCCTTGATGGCCTTCAGAGCAGTGGGACTCAGCCCCCTGTTAACTCTTGCTTGCTAGGAAGTACTCACTGCCTTCACTGTTGTAGGGCTAGAGTGCATGGGGTCAGTGTCCTAAGGAAATTGTCCTCCCCGCTTCCCCAAATAATAATGAGAATAAGAATGATGACCCACGGATTGGGCCTCACTATGTGGTTCAACACGAAGGCTCTAGGACAAAGGGATGAATAAGAGCTGGCAGCATCCTGTGTTATCCTCCGCACACCCTGTCAGGCTCTGCTTCCCCTGGAAGGGACACCTTTCCTAACTGGCTCAAGGCTTCTGTCTGCTCGTAAGGTAGTGCATTCTAGCCCTTGCACACATCTTCAGAGGGAGTGATTCTTTCTAACCTTTGCAAAGCACCGTATGAGCTAATGATGTCTCCACAAACACTGTCTCCAACCCTTACAACAACCTTGTAAAGTGGGTATAGTATAAGGATCTCCATATTATAGTTAGAAAACTGAAGGCCAGAAAAGTTAAGCAGCACGGTGAGAATTACAAGTGGTAGAGCTAGGATTTGATCTGAAGCAAATTCTTGCTTTCTCTACTGCCTTAAGCTAAAATAAAAGTTTTCTTCCTTAGACTCCAGGAGAAAAGGGGGAGAGAGAATAAGTTGGTGCAGCGATGTGAGAGGAGCTCTGTAGTCAAGAGGTCTAAATTTGGTCTTTGTTCTGTATGAAACTTGTCTTGGATCACTACTCTCGATTCCTATTCTTCCTATAAAATTAGAATTGACCATTCAACTGATTGCCAGCGCCTGCTCTAGTTTCACGTTCAAGAAGCCCAGTGGGTTTTTCCTTCTGTTCATTTTTTTCCTGTAAGAGAATATTAAGGATATAGAAACTCCATAAATTTTGGAGGCCTTCTGGCAGCATATAACCAAAGCCATAAAAATGTTCATGCATTCCCTTATGCACAAAAATTATAATTCTGGAGAATATCCAAGAAAATTATAAAAAGAAGAAAAGGACTCTGAGTGCAAAGTTGTGGCATTTGTCATCATGACAAACCACCTCATCTAAATGCCCAACAATAGGAAAATGTTGCTATAAACCACAGTGTATATGTGTGATGGGATGGTTTACCATCATAACATACCAAGTGTGCTGTCTCTCCAAGTAGAAACATGCATATGTATTTTTGTAGTAATACTGAGTAGAAAATAAGGATTTTAAAATTGTATATGAACTGTATTACAGATATAAAAATCCTTTACAGACTGATTGAAAGAGAACAAAATATAAAATAGAGTATTTTGGTGATAGGTTTACAAGTAGCTTACAAAAGTTAATTAAAAAACATAAAATCTCATTATCAATTTGCTCAAAGGTATTTCATCTAAACATATTGAATTATACATTTCTCTTGTGATTTTAAAAAGTGTTGCTCTTTACATGAATTCTGGAAGTTCAAAAAAAGTATGAGTAAAGGGAAAATATTCAAGTTCTACTGATCACAAGTGGGTTTCCATGGTGGCTCAGATGGTAAAGAGACTGGGTTCAATCCCTGAGTCAGGAAGATCTCCTGAAGAAGGAAATGGCTACTCACTCTTTTATTCTTACTTGGAAAATTCCACAGACAGAGGAGCCTGGAGGGATACAGTCCATGGGATCACAAAGAGTTGGACACAACTGAGAGACTAACACTTTCACAGTTTATGGAGAAGGAAATGGTAACTCACTCCAGTGTTCTTGCCTGGGAAATCCCATGGACAGAAGAACCTGGAGGCTACAATCCACAGGGTTGCAAAGAGTCAGACACAACTTATCGACCACATCACCACCACTGATCACGTCAACCTATAAGATTTTGGTCTTTTTTCTAGTCTTTTAAACATTGATTTTGGTTTTTCTTTATATAGGCAGATCATCCTCCATATAAACTAAATTACTTTTTTCTATGACTTTATGTCATATTTTTCTACATCATTAAAAATGTTTATAAACACAATATATTATTTGATCTCGTTCAATTTTTTAAAGGTAGAGCAAAAAGAGGTTTTATTTCACATGACTCATGAAGACAACTAGCTTTTGTAAAATCTATTATAAGAAAATTATTAGGTGTACACATAACATCTTAAGATTACATGACTGCATTTGTAATCATTCTTTTTTAAATTCCTAAAACATTTTTAACTGAACTATACCATTTTTAAATATTATGTTATTATAAGATATTGAATATAGTTCCCTGTGCTATACAATAGGTCCTTGTTGTTTATCTGTTTTATATATTATAGTAATATGTGTATCTAATAATCCCAAATTCCTAATTTATTCCCACCATTTTTCCCATGGTAGCCATAAGTTTGTTTTTTCTGTCTGTGAGTCTATTTCTGTTTTGTAAATAAGTTCATTCATGTCATATTTATATTATATATATAATGATATCATATTATATTTGTCTTTCTCTAACTTACTTTACTTAGTTTGATCATCTCTGGATCCATCCATGTTACTACAAATGATATGATTTCATTCTGTTTATGGCTGAGTAATATTCCATTACTTCTTTATCAAGAATTTTTACTGGGGTATAAATGGCATATAATTTGAACCATTGCACATCTTCCTTTTGCCTTTACACATTAAGATAGCTTAGCTAAGGATGAATATCTTGTATTAAAACTTTTTATTCTGAGAAGACTTTGGGCTTTTCCTTACTGACTTCTGATTGAAGTATTAAAGAGAAGTTTTAGGCTAACTTGGAGGTGATCATCTCAAAGGAAATGGGAGTCTTCTGTCTGGTCAGAGACTACTTCGTATTTCTAAATTTATAATTTAAAATTGTTATCTGTATTGTTTAATCCAGCAGTTTAAGCTTGACAAATTCACTTCATAGGATAAACAAAAATGTGGTTGTTTAAAATTTATAATACAGCTATATATATTATCATGAAATTTAGATGACTTAAAAACAGTATAGGACAGAAATGGTATGGACCTAACAGAAGCAGAAGATATTAAGAAGAGGTGGCAAGAACACACAGAAAAACTATACAAAAAAGATCTTCATGACCCAGATAACCATGATGGTGTGATCACTCACCTAGAACCAGACATCCTGGAATGTGAAGTCAAGTGGGCCTTAGGAAGCATCACTACAAACAAACTAGTGGATGTGATGGAATTCCAGTTGAGCTATTTCAAATCCTAAAAGCTGATGCTGTAAAAGTGCTGCACTCAATATGCCAGCAAATGTGGAAACTCAGCAGTGGCCACAGAACTGGAAAACATCAGTTTTCATTCCAATCCCAAAGAAAGGCAATGCCAAAGAATGTTCAAACTACCACACAATTGCACTCACCTCACATGCTAGCAAAGTAATGCTCAAAATTCTCCAAGCCAGGCTTCAACAGTACATGAACCATGAACTTCCAGATGTCCAAGCTGGATTTAGAAAAGGCAAAGGAACCAGAGATCAAGTTGCCAACACCTGGTGGATCATCAAAAAAGCAAGAGAGTTCTAGAGAAAACATCTACTTGATTGATTATGCCAAAGCCTTTGACTGTGTAGATCACAACAAACTGTGTAAAACTGTTCAAGAGATGGGAATACCAGGCCACCTGACCTGCCTCCTGAGAACCTGTATGCAGGTCAAGAAGCAATAGAACTGAACGTGAACCAACAGATTGGTTCCAAATTGGGAAAGGAGTATGTCAAGGCTGTCTATTGTCACCCTGCTTATTTAACTTCTATGCAGAGTACATCATGAGAAATGCTGGGCTGGACAAAGCACAAGCTGGGATCAGGATTGGTGGCAGAAATATCAATAACCTCAGATTCACAGATGACACCACCCTTATGGCAGAAAGTGAAGAAGAACTAAGGAGCCTCTTAATGAAAGTGAAAGAGGAGAGTGAAAAAGTTGGCTTAAAACTCAACATTCAGATCGTGGCATCCAATCCCATCACTTCATGGTAAATAATGGGGAAACAATGGAAACAGTGAGAGACTTTATTTTCTTGGGCTCCAAAATCACTGCAGATGGTTACTGCAGCCATAAAATTAAAAGACACTTGCTCCTTAGAAGAAAAGCTATGACCAATCTAGATAGCCCATTCAAAAGCAGAGACATTACTTTGCCAACAAAGGTCCATCTAGTCAAACCTATGGTTTTTCTAGTAGTCATGTATGGGTGTGACAGTTGGACTATAAAGAAAGCTGAGCACTGAAGAATTGATGCTTTTGAACTGTGGTGTTGGAGAAGACTCTTGAGAGTTCCTTGGACTGCAAGGAGATCCAACCAGTGCATCCTAAAGGAAATCAGTCCTAAATATTCATTGGAAGGACTGATGCTGAAGCTGAAGCTCCAATACTTTGGCCATCTGATGCAAAGAACTGACTCATTGGAAAAGACCCTGATGCTGGGAAAGATTGAAAGCAGAAGGAGAAGGAGATGACAGAGGAAGAGATGGTTGGATGGCATCACCAACTTAATGGACATGAGTTTGAGCAAGCTCCAGGAGTTGGTGATGGACTGGCTTGCTACAGTCCTTGGAGTTGCAAAGAGTCGGACCTGACTGAATGACTGAACTGAACTGACAAACATAAGTAACTCATGATGTGATCAGTTCAGTCGCTCAGTCGTGTCCAACTCTTTGCGACCCCATGAATCACAGCACGCCAGGCCTCCCTGTCCATCACCAACTCCCGGAGTTCACTGACTCACGTCCATCGAGTCCGTGATGCCATCCAGCCATCTCATCCTCTGTTGTCCCCTTCTCCTCCTGCCCCCAATCCCTCCCAGCATCAGAGTCTTTTCCAATGAGTGAACTCTTCACATGAGGTGGCCAATGTGATGGACTACTATAAAAATGTTTTAGAATATTTTAGAGTCCTTAAGGGAACTAGAAAATGTTTGTGACACATTGTTAATTGAAAAAGGAAAGTTATAAAAGCATATGTATGTTACATGTACATATAAACGTATACACATTTCATACTTAATCTATGTTTCATGTAGATATACTTATGTATTAACTATCTTGCTGGAAGGGAATCACACACAGACACAAATGCCACACAGACATACACACACAAACACCATGTATTTATTACAATTTATTAGTAAGGCAGTATAAACTACCATTCGTTCCAAGTTCTGCATAGATGTGAATCTGTTAGCTGATTTAACTTAAAATGAAGCAAACTTTTGTAATTCGTAGATTACAAATTTGTTGTTATTTTGGTCTTTGTTTTTCTCTCAGGGAAGTTTTCCTCAATTATATTTTAAATTATTACATCTGTTTCAGTTGTTCTCATTTGCTCTTGGTTTTATGAATTTTTGGCTTTTTTTCTTTATCGGAAGGTTGGCAGAGGTTTTCTTCAACTACTTTCTAATACCATTTTAAACCAGAAGTCTCTGACTATTAAGATTCATATAATAATTTCATTTTGATCTTGATAATCCTCTGACAATCCTATAATTCTTACATGGGATTTTCTGTACCGTCCTCCATTTTTCTCATCTTCTAATTATTTTAATTGGCCTTTGTCCTTTTTCTACCTCTGAAAGTTTTTCAAATTTGTCCTCGTCATCATAAATCCCATTTTCTCAAAATTTATTCTATTCTTTACTACTTCAAATGTAGGCTTTAATTTTAGCATTTTAAATTTACTTCTGCCCTTCTTTCTTTTGCCTTTGGTTCTGGTTTCATGAAAATCATACTTTCCTGCATACATTGAGGATGCCAAATAGTGTTCTAAAATTATTCCTTCTAGAGTTCCTGCAATAGACAATTTTCCTAAGTCTTCTGAATATATAATCCCTTTTCCCATACTTTATAGTCCGTTTTTTTTTTTTACAGTCTCCACGTTCATATTGTTGTTTTCTATCTACACATCCTTTAACAGAAGAGATCTATTCAGACCTACTCTTTGCCAACAAATGTGTTATGTGAATTGCCCTTGACCTCAATTTCTGTCCACTGACATGCTGGTCTATTCCTTTAACAGATGTGCCACAGACGGCAGATTGATGCAGAGTTCTTAGTGCAACTCTTGTGCTTACCACACATCTGTCTAGTTCTGCAGAGACAGGGTCTTTCTTCTTTGCCCTCGTCTCTAGAATCCCAGATGAAGTGTATATGAACCGCAGTCCCCAGGATTCACTGCTACAGGACTGCATGTTTCTAGAGATCTATTCAGACCTACTCTTTGCCAACAAATGTGTTATGTGAATTGCCCTTGACCCCAGTTTCTGTCCACTGACATGCTGGTCTATTCCTTTAACAGATGTGCCACAGATGGCAGATTGATGCAGAGTTCTTAGTGCAACTCTTGTGCTTACCACACATCTGTCTAGTTCTGCAGAGACAGGGTCTTTCTTCTTTGCCCTCGTCTCTAGAATCCCAGATGAAGTGTAATGAACCGCAGTCCCCAGGATTCACTGCTACAGGACTGCATGTTTCTTCTTCCCTCATCTCTGGCAATTTTACAATGTTACTTTTGGAAATCATGCCTCCTTGGATTCATTGCCCTACCATTAACATTTTGTCTTTCTTCCTGATTCTAATTTTGTCTTTTTTCATTCTGGGAATTATGGTTTGGAGTGGTTATACAAAGAATTCGAATCAGAAAAGGTGGGAAGGACACTCTGGGCTCAACTTTTCTCTTTCAAAAGTGGAACCCATTAGGAAAATAATGTCTGCCCAGTTTTCAAGTTGAAACAGATGTTACTTTTTGGAATCAGAGTGGAAATAACTGGGAAGGGCTGAAGAAGCATCCTGTCTAAGATCAGATGGGAATGATATGATTGAAACATTGGTTACATTTTAAACAGTTCAATGCTTATAGTTAATGAGCAACTCTTGAATAATTTGTCACTATCTTGATACTGGTTATTGGTGGGTTTTTATGAGTTTTGGATTTTCTGTGTTTATTGGAAGACTGACAGGTTTTCTCCAGCTACATTTCTAATACTATTTTAAACCAGAAGCCTCTGACTATGAAGATTTATGTAATAACTTCATTTTAATCTTGAGCATAAGTGAAAGTATATTAAGGTATTTTTATTTTAAATTTACTCTGTAATTTGAAGTCTAATACAGCACTCTGCGTGATCCTGGTGATCTGATACCTCAAAGCCACCAACATCTGAAATCTTTCTAATTATATCTGATTGGATTTTCCATCAGTCTTGGACTCTGCTAATAGTGAGAGGTGCTGTATTTTTTTCAGTAGTGTTTACCAATTTCTTCCTTATAAACTAAGCAGTCATTAGCAGATCTGACTGCCTTATATGAAAAACTGTTGAAGAAACTGAATGTTCAGCTTGGAAAAGAGAAAAAGAAACACTTAAGAGCTCTCAAATCTTTCCGTATTTGAAATGCTACCAGGCATAAGAGAATAAGTTTACTATGTATAATTCTAGGGTGTAAAATTAGCACAATAAGTAGATATTAGAGGGGAATGACTTTTAGTATTAGATTGTAAGCTTCTAAAGGATCTTACTGGGTTTCGTTCATTGTCTCTGCAGCCAATAGATGCTAGATAAACATCAAGTGAAAGTTGCTCATCATTTGAAAGACATTTTGCAATATGAATTCAGGTACAGAATGGATCATCACCTGACAGCGATGTTCTATGAGGAATTCCTGATTGGAGAAGACAAATATACTGAGTCAACCTAAGTTTCTTTCAACTCTTAAGTTCCATGACTCAGGGCCCCACCTGCAGATTAGAACAGATGGTCTTTTAATTCCATGTTTAATAAGATTGTTGAATGATCCAGTGTGGTGATCTGAGTCCAGACTCTCCATTCTTGTCCAGACTTAGCTGGTTATGGTGCTTTGGGGTAAATCACTCTGCTGTGATGTAAATCGCTTTACTGTGGTACAGTAGTTTAGGTCTTTGTTATACTGCTTTGATGATGAACACTGATCTTCTAACTGGTTTTCTTCTATAGTCTATTAACCACATTCTGGATTGTGGATCTTTGTAAAAACCTGCTTTTACCACGACACTGGGCTTCCCAGGTGGCACAGTGGTAAAGAATCCACCTGCCAGTCCAGGAGAGGGAAGATACTCTGGTTCAATCCCTGGGCCTAGAAGATCCTTTGGAGTAGGAAATGACAACCCAGTCTAGTGTTCTTGATGGAAATTCCCATGGACAGAGGAGCCTGGTGGGCTACAGTCCATGGGGTCTCAAAGAGTTGGGCACGACTGAGCATGCTAGCATGCACACGCACACACGCACATACCATAACACTCTTCCTTTTGAAACTCTTCCTCATGCCTTAACTGTAAAGTCCAAATTCTCATGTAATGATAAAGAGCATGACTCTAGGATTAGACTCCACACATTTGTACTTCGATGCTGCTAATTTCCAGCTATGTGTCTTTGGATATCCAGATGTGTCTCAGCTTTCTTATTTGTAAATTTCAGATAATGAATATTATTATGTCGATTATGAGAATTAAATATACCATACATACACAAGATAGAAACTTAGACAGATGAATAAGTAAATAGATCTGATATACATATACCGCACACACAGGGTAACGGTTGGTTGCTCCATGAGCTGACCCATCCCTGCCTATCCAATCATGTCACAGTTCCCCCTTAGAAACTACTTAGAGTCCTCTACACATGCAAACAACAGTCCTTAATTTAAAACATGTACCTGAAATCTCCTTGGTTCTTCTAGATTGTCATGCCTTTTTTGCATTTCCTCCTCTTTCCCTGATTGTCCCCCACCCCCACTAGATGCAGTTGTCCTCTCTTTCCTTTGTATCAATTACTGTTCCTTTCACATATCTTTATTAAAGCATTAGCAACACAGTATTGACATAATTTGATTATATTCTGCCTTCTCTGCCACACTGATCTCTTTGAAGATAGAGAATTTTTTGTTTGTTCATTTTAGAATTCCCAGTACTCAATTCTCAGTGCATGACAGGCACACAGTAAAGGTTTATGAAACGAGTGAAAGAATGAACAGAGTTTCATATTCTGGCATCTCCAGCCATGAAAGGGACTTTTCCTCCCATCTCAACAGCTAGCTATCGTCCTCAACTAATTATCATCTTGGTTTATGGAGAGTTGCCTCATTCTCCCTTATGACTGCACTTTTTAGGAAAGTTAGGAATGAGCCCTGTGATTATAAAGCAGAAAAGAATAGGAACCACATTCACCGTTAGTCATGAGAGTCTGAAGAGTTGTAGTTAGGAGTGGACACAGTAAGCCTAACCCAGAAGCACCTTACCAAAGGTTTGCATCATTCAGGTAGCTGGTTCTTAGGCATCTCTCTTTTAAGCGGCAAAGGAGATTAGATATAGAGGGAGACTCTTGCAAGAACCTTGGAGATGCTGCTTTAACAACGATTCAAGAACCAGCAGAGTTAAAAAGATTATCCTCTTCCTAAAGACACCATTTCCTAAACTAATCAGTAGGATTTTGTTTTTCTTCTTTTATGCGTTTGGAGAATAAAGAAGTCATGTCTACCATAAGCAGCTATAACTTTTTTTTTTAATGAGATAAACTAAAAATACATACAATGCCACATAATACACTTACATCTTAGGTTGTAATTAATGCAAATTATGCGAGATTCATATACAATGTGATTAGACTCCTCTAGCACATAATTTATGGTTGAATTCACAAAGAAGCTGATTAAATGAGAAAATTGATTTCTGTCACTATACTTTTTTTTTCTGGTTATGTTTTCAGTAAGAACATGTCTGAGGACTTAAAGAAATTAGATTACAGAGTTGGAGTTGTGGTTCAAAGTATTCATGCCATTCTTTGACCTTCTTCTTACAGATCAGCTAACCTGCAAAACCACATGATATTTTCTGACAATCTGCTGTGGGATAAGTTTCAGTTAAACAACACAAGGCTCTTGTAGCTTCAAAATACTAACACACGGATCATTCAGCAACTCACAGAGGAGATTTTTCCCACCCTTGGCTTATTGATTGGCTAGGGGCATTTTCTTGAATCTTACTCAAAAGCATTTCAGCAGATTTTCTCAGATATGAATACAGAAAGTACATATGTGCTTAAATCATTTCCTTGCTTGTAATTCAAGCGGCAGAACTGAATATAAACTTCAAAATAAAAAATATAATTGATACACTTTCTCATTTATTAAAAGAACATACTCTGTGAACTGATGCTAAATATTCACAGACATAACTCTCATCTCCTAGACAATAAGATTGTTATGGCCCATGTCTGCATCTTACTGGTTTCTCTCCCTTTTCTCTAACTCCCAAATTCTACCAGTGTACTTTTACTTGTACTTTTCCTTCCTTCCTTCTTCCTCCCTCTCTCCCTCCATTTCTTCTTCCTTTTTCCTTCCTACCCTCTGTTCCACATTTATTAAGTAGGCCAGGCATTGAATACAGTGGACCAGGCATTGAATACAGTGATGCATAGATCAGACAACGTATGGCCTCTGGCCATAAGATGCTTAAACAGGTCCTTTACATTTTGTATTTTCCCAGAAGTGCAATGGAATGTTCACATTGTACCAGGTAGAGCTTGGGGCATAGGCTAGTATGAACTTAAAGTCAGAAAGAGGACTGGCTAGAAATAGTGGCTCTATCATGAAACCTTTTTAACCTTTATAGGAGTTTTACATATCTGAAAATGTACCTGCTCGAGCTTAGTGAAGAGAGGATGTGCCTGCTAGGAATATGGGGGAGAGTAGTGTTGCCCTGAAAACTTGGCTCCAGGGTTTATAAGCTGTGTGACTCCTTGCTTGTTGCTTAGCTGTCTTCAGTTTCTTCATCTGTAGAAAGAGGCGGAGATGCAGTCCCTAGTTCGCAGGGTTATTGAGGGGAGTCTGGGGAATAATGAATGTGCCTGGCCCATCCTAGAGGCACAGGAAATGTTCAGTCCTGACCCTCTTACCACCCTCCCCTCCCTGCAAGTTAACAGCATCTTTCTAAAGCAGAGAAATACCTATTTGGGTCTCTTCTATTAACAGTAACTGCCTACTCTGGCTCAATATTGTGGCCAAGGAGTAATTGGATTAGGGCTTCTCGGGGATGGCACTTCAAAAACAAACAGAAAACTCTTGAAATGCTCGCATTCTGTTCGTTAAACACAGAATATTCTGGCTTTTGATAGTCTGGTTCAGTTACAGATTTTAAGTCTTTATATCTAGGAAAGTGGCACCTTCGGGAGGTGGGGGCTCTGGGGTGAGATTGTGACTTCAATGAACTGTTTATGTCCTGGGAGTAATCATGCTCTGGAGGGAGAACAGTGGTTTTGAACTCAGACAGACCAGAGTTTGAATTCTTATTTCCGCCCCGCGAGCTGTATAGTGGTGCAAACGTCACTTCACTCTCTGTGTTGTCAACAATGAGTGGGTTGGATGGTTGTGAGAATCTCAGAACATAGATACTAGTTTTCTCCTTCTTGTTTCGGATCCTTGGATTCAGAAGCTGAGCTTCCTCTCCTTCCTTGGCAGGGTCTCCGTGAAGTGTAATTTCATTCACAAAACCTTCATCTCTTCAGAGTTCCACTACACTGTTATGTAAGTAATTAATGAGTCACTTTGCATTTTTAGAAGCTAGATAGACATCCTCGAAACCAGAATGAGGCCCCAGTGTCAGAGTTTAGCAACGGTCCATAGATGACCAAAGGATGTTCAGTCATGCCAAGACCCTCCCTCATGCCCTGAAACCCCACACCAGAGCAGTCTTCTCTCTTCCACTTGTGAGGATGCGGATAAGAGCACAGCCTCTGGAACCAGACTGAGTTTAAATCCTGGCTCTACTATATACTCACTGTGTGCCCTTGAACTAGTCACTGTCTCTGCCCCACTGTTTTATCATTGATAAAATAGAAATAATAATAGTTGCTGTGATGCTCATATGAATTAGTGCATTTAAGATGTTTAGAACAGTGGTCCATGAATATTATGATTATTGCTGCCCATAGGCATCGTGATGTAGTAGAAAGAGTATGTGACCTGAAGCCTGAGGTATGGACTTAAGTCTGGAACCTATGCTTACAAGCTGTAGGGTCTTTGCTGAGTTGTAGAAATTATCTGAATCTCCAGTTCCTCAAACGAAAAATGAGGATGATAATTCTCACCCCATCTACTGAAAAGAGTTAATATATGTTGGTAAACAGAACTGGTAGTAAGGTGTCATCCTAGCTTAGGACCTAAGCAAACTGCCTGAGGAGTTGGAAGTAGCCTTCCAGCTCTAAGCTAGCACATAGCAGATGGAAGTAAAATATACAAAGTTGCCTCAAAGTAACAGAATCTCCCTCCCCAGCCAGAACAAAACTAAAGTTATACTTTACTGATTCAGGGCCATTTGACTGTTGTTCAGTTGCTAAGCCATGTCGGACTCTTTTCGGCTCCCATGGACTACAGCACACCAGCCTCCTCTGTCGTCCATTATTTCCCAGAGTTTGCTCAAATTCACATCCGTTGAGTCGGTGATGCCATCTAACCATTTGGATCAGTCAAAGAAAGACTCAAGGGAGGGACAGGAGGATAAGCATCCATGATGCCCATCTAAGCACTAACCAGGAAGAAGACGGGGACCTAGCACAAGGATCCCCACCAGCCTCCCTGACCCCCCCAACCTGGTTCAGTCCTGGGGCTGGTGCTATCCCTGGAGTAAGATGAACTGGAGTGAGATGAAGAGTTCAAGTTGTTTTCTCCACTTACCAGCTAGATTATTTGTGGCAGCTTGTTTCATCTCCCTGAGCTTTAGCTTTCCCATCTTGAAAAATCAATGACCTTCAGCTAACTTGTCTGTCCTGGAACAAAATGCCCTGATTATGCTGATTTAATAATTACCACCCACTGACAGTTCTGTTTCTCATCCTGAAATCTTAAGCTGGAATTTAAGCGTATTCATCAGCCTCTTGTGAAGCTTGTTATTGTGAGTTACTCTTCCCAAGCCTGCTCACTTCTAAGATACAACAAGATTTTATGACTTTAAGTCTTAGGGTCAGACATTAGCTTAGGATGGAAAGTATTATCCATGGTAGATACTCCCTGATAAGGCCTATTGGCAGCCTGCCACTTTCTCTCTGGATGATGGTGTAGAAGCATGTGTCTTCTTTCAAGGCTCTGCAGGTGGATCCGAGGGTCACATGCCAGAATGAATGGAAAGGGCTTTGTAGACTAGTAAGTGCTTTGTACACATGAGGCGTGGCTGTGAAGGGAAAGTACTGCTGCTGATAGGGGCCTCAGTTTCAGGGTGCAAAATGGCCTGGATCTTCCAGTGGATGATATATGCCAAAGTAAGGTGATCACTTAGAATGAGTTCCAGTGGACAGTTCCACCATTTCCCCCACCCTGAGGATTTGGAAAAAAGAGAGAGAGAGAGAGATACCCTCATTTTTAATATCAAATCCTCCCTGCTGATTTCACGAAGGCCTGGAAACAGCAGGTAACAATGTGTAAGTGACTTTGAATTAAGACTGAACTCTCTGTGTCCTTCGCCTCTCCCTCGAATGTGGAATGGTTTTCTAAGAATTTAATTATCTAAGAACACAGCATCAAAGCTGTTAGACCCTTGTTAGTGTTAATTCAAACTTAATGTGCATGAGATTTAGAGATCTTGGATACTAGGAAAATGATTTCAATTTAAATAGCCCTCTTTGTCCTACACATCACAAAACATCTTTTAATATAGTTTTTTTTTAATAGAATACTGTAACCCAGGTCTCTCCCACTAAAAAAAAAAAATTCTCACTATGGAGAAATCAGATGTTCTGAAAATCAGCAGGATGTGGTAGGAAGAATAAATATGGGCTTTGGTCCCTTAGAAACCTAAGTTCAAATCTTATAGGCTCACCTTTTTCTATGTGTCTGTGGACAGACACTTAACTTCTTTGAAATTCACTAAATTAACCTCTCAGCAAGGATGGGTAGCTGACAAGACTATGGAGAGTTGCCAATGTGGGACAAATGCAGAGGCGTGTCTGGAAGCTGGTGGTCTTGGTGGAGTCTGGGATATAGAATTAGCTGATCCATCCCAAGGCAAGGAGGAAACATGTAATGAATGCTGGCCTGATAGACTTTTGTCCTTTAGGTCTCATGACCCTCAATTAAATCATGGCTAATGTAAAACAAGAAACATGTCTTCTTAGGAAAACAAAACTCTTTCAAAAGTATTATGGTATTTTCATTTCAATCTATACCACATATGTTAACTGCAGGATAATTGGATGACAGAAACCAGCCAATCCTACTGGAACACATTTATTTTAAAATGCAAGCTAAGCCCTGTGGCACAATAATTCTTTTGAAAGACATAAAGGAATCATCTGCTATTGTAATCAGAAGCATAGCTTTAGGCAAACGAAAGTTCATTATTTTAAAGTTTGAAAGGAGACTTATATGTGTAAATTAATTTTAAATCAGTGCTCCCAGGTTACACTGCTTCATTCATGTTTTGGAAATAATTTGCTGTATTGAATCTGATGGAACAGTGTTCCTGCCTTATTCAGTTCAGTTCAGTCGCTCAGTTGTGTCCAACGCTTTGCGACCCCATGAATCGCAGCACGCCAGGCCTCCCTGTCCAACAGCATCTCCCAGAGTTCACTCAGACTGACGTCCATCGAGTCGGTGATACCATCCAGCCATCTCATCCTCGGTCGTCCCCTTCTCCTCCTGCCCCCAATCCCTCCCAGCATCAGAGTCTTTTCCAATGAGTCAACTCTTCGCATAAGGTGGCCAAGTACTGGAGCTTCAGCCTCAGGATCATTTCTTCCAAAGAAATCCCAGGGTTGATCTCCTTTAGAATGGACTGGTTGGATCTCCTTGCAGTCCAAGGGACTCTCAAGAGTCTTCTCCAACACCACAGTTCAAAAGCATCAATTCTTCGGCGCTCAGCCTTCTTCACAGTCCAACTCTCACATCCATACATGACCACTGTAAAAACCATAGTCTTGACTAGATGGACCTTAGTCGGCAAAGTAATGTCTCTGCTTTTCAATATACTATCTAGGTTGGTCATAACTTTTCTTCCGAGGGGTAAGCGTCTTTTAATTTCATGGCTGCATTCACCATCTGCAGTGATTTTGAAGCCCAAAAAATAAAGTCTGACACTGTTTCTACTGTTTCCCCAGCTATTTCCCTTGAAGTGATGGACCAGATGGCATGATCTTCATTTTCTGAATGTTGAGCTTTAAGCCACCTTTTTCACTCTCCACTTTAACTTTCATCAAGAGGCTTTTTAGTTCCTCTTCACTTTCTGCCATAAGGGTGGTATCATTTGCATATCTGAGGTTATTGAATTTCTCCCGGCAATCTTGATTCCAGCTTGTGTTTCTTCCAGCCCAGCGTTTCTCATGATGTACTCTGCATATAAGTTAAATAAGCAGGGTGACAATATACAGCCTTGACATACTCCTTTTCCTATTTGGAACCAGTATGTTGTTCCATGTCCAGTTCTAACTGTTGCTCCTCACCTGCATACAGATTTCATTTCTAGGGCCTACGGTCAGTATAGCTGCTTTTCAGCTGCTCAGTCATGTCTGACTCTTTCTGACCCCCATGGACTGAAGCATGCCAGGTTTCACTGTCCTTCATCATCTCCCGGAGCTTGCTCAAAAAAATGTCCACTCAGGAGGTTATACTATCCAACCATTTCTCCCTCTGTCATCCCCTTCTCATCTTGCCTTCAATCTTTCCTAGTATCAGGGTCTTTTCTAATGAGTCAGCTCTTTGCATCAGGTGGCCAAAGTATTGGAGATTCACCTTCATAATCAGTCCTTCCATGAATATTCAGGATTGATTTCATTTAGGATTGACTGGTTTTACCTCCTTGCAGTCCAAGGAACTCTCAAGAGTCTTCTCCAACACCACAGTTCAAAAGCATCAATTCTTCAGTGCTCTACCTTCTTTATGGTCTGACTCTCACATACATACATGACTACTGGAAAAGCCATAGCTTTGACTAGGCGGACCTTGGTTGGCAAAGTAATTTCTGTGCTTTGTAATATGCTGTCTAGGTTGGTCATAGCTTTTCTTCTAAGGAGTAAGTGTCTTTTAATTTCATGGCTGCAATCATCCTCTGCAGTGATTTTGGAGCCCAAGAAAATAAATTCTGTCACTGTTTCCATTGTTTCCCCATCTATTTGCCATGAAGTGATGAGACCAGATGCCATGATCTTAGTTTTCTGAATGTTGAGTTTTAAGCCAGATTTTTCACCCTCCCCTTTACCTTCAGCAAGAGGCTTTTTAGTTCCTCTTCACTTTCTGCCATAAGGGTGGTGTCATCTGCATATCTGAGGTTATTGATATTTCTCCCGGCAATCTTGATTCCAGCTTGGCCTTCTTCTAGCCCAGCATTTCGCATGGTGTACTCTGCATAGAAGTTAAATAAGCAGGGTGACAATATACAGCCTTGATGTACTCCTTTCCCAATATTGAACCAGTCTGTTGTTCCATGTCTGGTTTAAACTTGCTTCTTGACCTGCATGTGGTTTATCAGGAGGCAGGTCAGGTGGTCTGGTATTCCCACCTCTTTAAGAATTTTCCACAGTTTGTTGTGAGCCACACAGTCAAAGGCTTTAGTGTAGTCAATAAAGCAGAAGTAGATATTTTTCTGGAATTCTCTTACTTTTTCTATGATCCTATCGATGTTGGCAATTTGATCTCTGGTTCCTCTTCCTTTTTGAAATCCAGATTGAACATCTGAAAGTTCTCAGTTCATGTACTGTTGAAGCCTAGCTTGGAGAATGTTGAGCAGTAATTTTCTAGTGTGTGAAATTGTGCAGTAGTTTGAATGTTCTTTTTCATTGTCTTTCTTTGGAATTGGAATGAAAACTGACCTTTTCCAGTCCTGTGGCCACTGCTGAGTTTTCCAAATTTGCTGGCATATTGAGTACAGCACTTTCACAGCATCATCTTTCAGGATTTGAAATAGCTCAGCTGTAATTCCATCACCTCCACTAGCTTTGTTTGTAGTGATCCTTCCTAAGGCTCACTTGCCTTCACATTCCAGGATATCTGGCTCGAGGTGAGTGATCACACCATCGTGATTATCTGGGTCATGAAGATCTTTTTTGTGTAGTTCTTCTGTGTATTCTTTCCACCTCTTCTTAATATCTTCTGCTTCTGTTAGGTCAATACCAGTTCTGTCCTTCATTGTGTCCATCTTTGCATGAAATATTCCCTTAGTATCTCTGATTTTCTTGAAGAGATCTCTAGTCTTCCCCATCCTATTGTTTTCCTCGATTTCTTTGCATTGTTCACTTAGGAAGACTTTCTTACCTCTCCTTGCTGTTCTTTGGAACTCTGCATTCAGGTCAATATATCTTTCCTTTTCTCCTTTGCTTTTAGCTTCTCTTCTTTTCTCAGCTATTTGTAAGCTCTTCTCAGACAGCAATTTTGCCTTTTTACATTTTTGTTAGCCTTCCCAATAAATTTGTAAGGTTGCAGGCTTCTGCAGTGGCTCAGGTGGTAAAGAATCTACCTTCGATGCAGGAGATGCCAGAAACGTAGTTCAATTCCTGAGTCGAGATGATCCCCTGGAAGGGAAAATGGCAACCCTCTCCAGTATTCTTGCCAGGGAGATCCCATGAAGAGGAGCCTGGCAGATTGCAATCCATGGGATTGCAGAGTCTAGACATGACTGAGTATAGGGAAGAATATCTTACCCATTTTTATAAACAAGTAACTTCAGTCCCAGAGAGAATAGGGGCCTTTTTCAGAGCCACTAAATGGAGTAGTAGAGCCCAAATAGGAACACAGGAACCCAGAACTTCTGATTCCAAGTTTAGTATTCTTTTCAGCCAAAAAAAAAAAAAAAAAACAATAGACCCACCACAAGCTGGATTATTTGGTAGACTGTTTCTTTCCTCATAACATCAAGTTTCTCTTTGCCGTAATTCCTCAAATTTAGAACCTAGTGTACCTAGTGTACCCTTCTCTTTGGTTCTCTCTGCTAAGTCACTTCAGTCGTGTCCAACTCTGTGCGACCCCATAGACGGCAGCCCACCAGGCACCCCCGTCCCTGGGATTCTCCAGGCAAGAACACTGGAGTGGGTTGCCTTTTCCTTCTCCAATGAGAAGGTTCTCTCTATCAAGAGCTTATTCATAAATTAGTAATTTACAGTAAATTTACAGTAAATTAGTAATTTACAGTTTGCTAAGTCACTTCAGTCGTGTCCGACTCTGTGTGACCCCATAGACGGCAGCCCACCAGGCTCCCCCGTCCCTGGGGTTCTCCAGGCAAGAACACTGGAGTGGGTTGCCATTTCCTTCTCCAATGCATGAAAGCGAAAGGTGAAAGTGAAGTCGCTCAGTCAGGTCCGACCCAGCGACCCCATGGACTGAAGCCTACCAGGCTCCTCCATCCATGGGATTTTCCAGGCAAGAGTACTGGAGTGGGGTGTCATTGCCTTCTCCGAATTTACAGTTTAGTATGAATTTAAGTCAATATACATTTCAGTCATTATCTTCCAGTTGAATAATAGCAAGGCTGTTTCTCCTATAAAAATAGTTCCAGGAGCATAAGACACTCTGGTAGTTTTCTTTTAAGGATGTTTATTTGCAGCCCCTAGTGAAAAACAACCTGCAATGTATTCACTACCCTAATGTGTAAAGTATCTTTTGACACAGCATTGTGAGCTTCCTAAAGGACAGGATTACAGCTGTCTTGTTGGCTATTGTATACCCAGTGGTTGGACACGAGCCTTTCATATATTTAAGACTAAATAATTCAAGAATAAATATATTCAGCCTAAAATATATAGCAAGTCATGTCAAATATGTTGCATTTTCATAAGCTGAGGAAAATTACACTAAATGACATACTTGGAAAAAGTTTCACAGCCACTGATAAGATTGGAAAAATGGTCTTTAAGGCACCTAAATAGTCCACTCTCTGACAGGAGCCACTTAACGAAAACAAGTCAAAAAGAGACTAAAACAGTAAAATTGAAAATGGGATGTAGATTCTGATGTGGTGGCAAAAGGGATCTTCACAATATGGCACATCTAGAGTTTCTTGGTTTTTTACTTTAATGTAATATTTGTGTTTTTACACTGCTGTATGGCAAGTAGAATCCTGACTTACGTTCACGGTCTATCATATTTCTTACATTTACACATTTCTTCTTTGAAATGTGAAATTGTTATGTGGGGCTGTCTGATGGGTACTTTTTATAACATGGTGAGTGGGTTGGGGAGTTGTCCCTACCCGCTACCTGGAACTGGACAATGGCCTCTGACCCCCAGATCAGAGAGCAAAATATTTATCTAAGACAAGATTGAAAATGGGATGTAGATTCTGATGTGGTGGCAAAAGGGATCTTCACAATATGGCACATCTAGAGTTTCTTGGTTTTTTACTTTAATGTAATATTTGTGTTTTTACACTGCTGTATGGCAAGTAGAATCCTGACTTACGTTCACGGTCTATCATATTTCTTACATTTACACATTTCTTCTTTGAAATGTGAAATTGTTATGTGGGGCTGTCTGATGGGTACTTTTTATAACATGGTGAGTGGGTTGGGGAGTTGTCCCTACCCGCTACCTGGAACTGGACAATGGCCTCTGACCCCCAGATCAGAGAGCAAAATATTTATCTAAGACAAGTTCAGGTGGTGTTTCTCAGGAAGAATCAAACAAAAGTTGAGCAAAAATAAAAGTGTGAATAAAATGTCCTATTGACAAATGAGCCTTCAGGTCAGAAGTGTGAAGGTAAGGACTTGCCAACATTTGGAGCATAAGGTAGATGAGATTCAGTGATTTAGGACTGGAATCAATAACAACATAAACCCAGGTCTTAATCAGTGTTTTCAGAATACTCTCTGTGTGTGTGTGTGTGTGTGTGTGTGTGTGTGTGTGTAGGGGTGGTTTTAGAGGTGCTGTATGCTCAGTCACTTAGTTATATCTGACTGCTTGCTACCCCATGGACGGTAGCCCACCAGGCTCCTCTGTCCATGGAATTTTCCAGGCAAGAGTACTGGAATGGGCTGCCATTTCCTACTCCAGGGATTTTCCTGACCTGGGGATCAAACCTGCACCTCTTGCATCGCCCACATTGGCAGGCAGATTCTTCACCACTGTGCCACCTAGGAGGCCCAGTATGAAGGAATGCATTCTCAGTCACTTCAGTCGTGTCCGACCCTTTGTGACCTTGTGGACTGTAGCCCACCAAACTTCTCTGTCCAAGAGATTCTCCAGCCAGTAATATTGCTGTGGGTTCCTGTGTCCTCCTCTAGGGGATCTGCCCAACCCAGGGATCGAACCTGTGTCTCTTTGGTCTCCTGCCATTGGCAGGCAGGTTCTTTACCACTATGCCACCTAGGAAGCCCCAATATGAAGGAATAGGATTTAGCAAATTGTGTCCTCTGTTGGTTTTGATTTCTTGCTACTGCAACCTCAAAATAAATGGAAATACTGTGATCCTCGAAGGCAAGGACAATATCTTGGACAACCATTTGATTTTTTAGTGTGTCTTAATAGATGCTCAATAAATATTTATGCAATTAATTAATTCACCAAAGAAGACAAATTCAGTGATTGCTTGTTCAAAATAATAATACAGTGCTTAAATGTTATTAAAGAACAAGTTACTTTGAATCTAACTTTCAAGTTGCTATAGGGTTTTTTCCCTATAACTAGTTTATTGCCCAGTAGAGTAGAATGGTTGTATATCTCTTAACTGGTTTGATTTTTGCATGTGTGTTTTGTATTTTATTTTTTCAAAAAAGAAAAAAGTAAAATATCTGAATTCAAATGCACTTCAAAATATGGGTGCATTTAAGTAACTAAACATAACAATTCACATGTAAACCCCCATGTACCTGTGCAAAACAATTGGGACATATAGAGTGCTATTTTTACATACTATTGGGTGATTCATGATTTGTCAAAATTCCCAGTTATCTGAGGACACTTAATGGGTTATCACCGGCATAATTCAGGGAGGCTGTCTACAAACCTTCAGCCTGACATCTTTGCAGAAGTAATAGTAAATATCATGGAGATCCTTTATAGTTGTATTTTTTATAAAGTTTATATGAACATTTTTGTTATTTATTTTCTTTCTTTGTAATTTGCTTCCTAATATGTGGTCTGCCTCATTCCAAAGGGTAATGAGGAAGTAAGTTGAATTATCTATGGATTTTCAGTTGCTTCGTTCAGAGAATGTAGAACAAGCTTCTGTAAGTGTAGCCCAGCTCTTATCACTTCTCCACTAAGCCCTTCAGTGACTCCTACAACCTGAAAGAGTTCTGCCTGGTGCCTTCCAACACATTAGGGCATCTTGATAAGAGATTCAGCTGCAGCCTGGGCAGGTGCTCGCCACGGAAGTCCCATAACGCCAGATTAAAGACACTGGGTTTTATCCTGCAGCCACTTGGGAAGCATTAAATTATTTTAAATAAGGCCATGGTATAATCACATTTGGATTTTGCATTATATAACCATCATACAGCATTTTTCTCTGGGAATCTAGTTCTTCATTGACCTTTCTGAAAATAAAGCCCACAGAAGGGGTAAATCTTCCTCTAAACACTATGGAATATATTGAGGCAGTAACAAACCACGTGCAAGTGTGAACACAAATAAAGGTACAACAGTCATATCTCATCCGGGCAGTGGCCACGTGGTTGCCCAGAGAGAGATAAATCTTCACAAGGATTTCTCTCTTTGGAACTTCTGTGAGAATTTGATCATTGTCACTGGAAAGAAATTAGTTGGAGAGGCTCTTTGAGTAGTAAAAAGAATCTGGTGGGTGAGTGGCTAAGGGAGGGATGACCTTTGTCCAAACAGACTCACGGTGTCTGCTTCTTTTGAAGCCTTGCCGATCACTCTCACACCCTAAATAACTCCAGGGACATAGGGAGGCATTTCAAGCACTTAGTATTTACCTCAATTGTAGTACTAAGGACATTATTTTACAGAACCACCTGTTAACTTATCTTCTCTCCCATTCTTCTGTGAGTTACTTTGGAACAAACCTAGTCTTTCATTACTTCATCCTCAGTGGCTAGCCCAGTGCATCATTCACAAGGGAGACTCAGGAATTTTTTGAGTAAATGAATGCACGAATGATAAAAATATGGACTTTATAAATAAAACCAAATGTGGTTGTTCAGAAGAATAGATTTCAAGGGAGATTATGAAGGCTCCAGCTCCAAGGGTACTTGGGGATATAATGGATAAACTTACATTGATGTGCATAATTAAGAACTGATCTGCAGCTGGGAATGGAACTAAATGACTTTCTGGATTCCTCTAACTCTAAGATTTTCCAAATTTAGTCACATATAATAGACTCAAAGGACATAATATGCTAGTTTCTAGAATCATCTTTCAGTTTATTTTATAGACAGGTATTAATGGTGCATTTACACAGGGATGGCTTGACTGGGGACACAGTAATGAAAAGGAACATAAGTTTTAAATTAAATGATGTAGTTTGGCATCCATACTTTTTGAATTCATGCATGAGTGGCTGAACAAGTGGAGGATGGGTGACTGACACATAAATAGGTTATATTAGTTGCCTAAAATCATAAAATTAGACTGGTGAAATAAATATAGAAATTCTGATTTCTGGAGCTATGTTGTGTTCCCATGCAGAGGAAGAAGAAGGGAAGAAGGATTGATTCAAGATTTTTTTATATTGATAGAAACAGATGCTGTGTATTCTGCCATGTACGAGGTGGTCTGAAGGAAAGCTTTAAACTGTAATCAATAGAGACCCTGAGTTTGCAGACTTGGACACAACTGAAGTGACTTAGTAGCAGCAGCAAGTTGAGCTACACCTAGGTCAAAAATTAAGTAGGAAATACCTTGTTCTGAAATGAGTTGGTTTATTCCATGCATTTTAATATATTTGGAGTTAAATTCATAAATGAAGAGATAATCCTTGATAAACTCTTAAATATTTGAATACTAGTAATGAAATCATATGGTTGGAAAGATTGAAGGCAAAAGGAGAAGAGGGCAACAGAGGATGTGATGGTTGGATGACGTCACTTGGGCAAACTCCAGGAGATGGTGAGGGACAGGGAAACCTGACATGCTCTAGGCCATGCAGTTGCGAAGGTTGGGCATGACTTGGCTACTGAACAACAACCAATGAAATCATAATTAAATAAAGTAAAATGTAATAGTAAATGTCTACCTAGTATTAATATTCCCTCCTAGATTTCTTGGAATTTGAATGGGGATACAATTTTTTTACCTTACAGTTCTTGGATTTTATTTCAATATTTATTTCAATTTCAATGTAGGTCTATACACACTAACTAGCTTAATGACAATGAATGCTGGCATTTCTATCTAACAACATATAAACATATTTGAATGAGAATGATGTAGTTGTACATAGGGAAGATACTCTAGTAGTTGTTGGTATGTGAATTATACAAATAAATGCAATTTCCTGCAGCCTGAGCCTGCTGTGTGGCCACAGGTAGGTCAGATAGCCTTTCTCAACTCTACTGTTTGAATTTATAAAAGAAGAAATTTGCCTAAGCTTTATATTTAAATTTCTTTTCCATATTTAAGCTCTAAAATATGTTATATGCCTATTTGTCTACAAAATAAGATCCAATTTTATAAAATTTAATAAATAATTTGAACTTTTCAGTTCCATTCAGTTCAGTCACTCAGTCATGTCTGACTCTTTGCAACCTCATGGACTGCAGCATGCCAGGCTTCCCTGTCCATCACCAACTCCAGGAGCTTGCTCAAACTCATGTCCTCTTGAACATTTACTGTGTTCTCTTTACCGAGGCAAGTTCTAGTATATAATGATGAATGTATATGACATTTGTTCAATGAATGCTCATCTGTTCATTCATCCAACATTACTGCTCAGCATTAGGAATACATAACTTACTTTATTAGACTCCCAGGGCTGCTATAACAAATTACCAGAAACTTGGTGACTTAAAACAATGGATATTTATTTTCTCATAGTTCTGGAGGCCTGAAGTTCAAAATCAGCTGTGTGCTTAGGGAAGAATCTGTCCCTTACCTCTTCCAGTCTCCTGTGGCTGCAGGCATCCCTTGGCTTGTGGCCACATCACTCTAGTCTCTGCCTATGTGGTCACACTGCCTCCCCTCGTCTCTGTCTCTCCTCTATGTGTGTCTTATAAGGACACTTGTATTTGGATTTAGGACCCATTTGTATAATCCAGGATTGTCTTCTCATCTCAAGATCCTAATTTGCGTGTCAAGACTGCAAAAATTCTTTCCAAATAAGATCACGTTTGGGCTTCCCATGTGGCAATAGTGGTAAAGAATGCGCCTGCCAATGTAGGTTAGATGTAACAGATGTGGTTTTGATCCCTGGATTGGGACGATCCCCTGAAGGAGGGCACGGCAACCCACTCCAGTACTCTTGCCTGGAGAATCCCATGGAGAGAGGAGCCTGGCAGGGCACAGTCCATAGGATTCTACAGAGTCAGACATGACTGAAGAGACTGCATACATGTAAGGTCACATTCACAGATTCCTGGGATTAGGATGTGGACATATATTTTCAGGAGCCACCATGAAATCTACTACAGAGACCAAACACATATAAAAACAACAAGCAAACAAAAATATTTCTTTGCCCTCATGGAGTTTATAGTTTACTTGGGGAAATAGACATTAAATCAAGACATAATTACAAAACATATATTATAGTTATAAATAATAGTTATATATTGTAATTCGGTCTACGAAGGGAAGTTACAGGGTGCTTTGAAAGATTTTAACAAGGGAACATCATTAAGGTTGGAGGTCAGATCAGACCTCTGAACAAGTGACATTTAAGCTGACCATTAATGACTATGTCGGAGCTGAGGCATGGGGAGGGGCTGTTAGAGAGGCTGGGGAGAGACTGTTCCAACAAACAGAACATTATTTGCAAAGGCCTTGAGATGGGGATTTGTGAATAAAGTGAAGTGAAGTGAATGAAGGTCTTTGTGGCTGGAGTGTACTGAGCAGGGGAGAGTGGAGTGAGGTGAGACTGAGTCACATCAGGGAGGGACTTGAGAGCCATTATTAGGACTTATGGAAGGCAATGGCACCCCACTCCAGTACTCCTGCCTGGAAAATCCCATGGACGGAGGAGCCTGGAAGGCTGCAGTCCATGGGGTCGCTGAGGGTCGGACACGACTCAGCGACTTCCCTTTCACTTTTCACTTTCATGCATTGGAGAAGGAAATGGCAACCCACTCCAGTGTTCTTGCCTGGAGAATCCCAGGGACGGGGGAGCCTGGTGGGCTACCGTCTATGGGGTCGCACAGAGTTGGACACGACTGAAGTGACTTAGCAGCATGGAAACCTAAGTACAATGAGGAACAAGTGATGTATTTTAAACAGAAGGATTTGAATTGGTTTTTTAAATGTTACTGCAGCTAATAATTGGAACTTGTGCTCTTGGGCAAGAGGATTGAAAGCAGAAGAAAAGGAAATTCTAGGTAAGAGATAGCTAAAGCTTGGTCCAGGTTAATAGCAGGAGAGATGAGGGAAATGAAAGGATTCGAGTTACACATTGCAGGTAGGACTTGGTTTGGGGAAGGACTGGCTATAGAGAAATGAGGCAGGGGGAAGCTCTGAGGATGGCTTTCAGTCTGTTGGAGGAACAGGCACTAAACAAATGACCATAATAGAGGGATTCATAAAGTGATTAAATAATACAGATGAGAGAACTTCTGATAGTGCTTGGAACAAGGTGGGGTTGGTAGTGAGTAGAATGCCAAAGGCCTCAAAGAATGTTCCTTAGGTAAAGTGGTGGAGAAGAGCATTTCTTACAGAGGAGGAGTATGAGGAAAAATATACAGAGACATGAAGGTACATGGTATGTTCAGGGAGCAGGGAGGATCCCTTGGAGGAAGCAGGCAAGGGAATGTTTGTGTTCCCAACAGCATCTCTTTTTAATGTTTATCGTCCTTTGGGCACAGTAGTATCTTGATTCTTGCAACCCGGCCTTCCTATCATAAAACTATTTAAACTGAATGTGACCATCTCAGACAATACCATTCAACCAACAACTACAGACTCACAAGTTCCTAAACTGAGTAAACATTCAGTTCAGTTCAGTCATTCAGTTTTGTCTGACTCTTTGCGATCCCATGGACTGCAGCATGCAAGCCTTCCATATCCTTCACCAACTCCCGGAGCTTGCTCAAACTCATGTTCATTGAGTTGGTGATGTCATCCAGCCATCTCATCCTCCGTTGTCCCCTTCTCCTCCTGCCTTCAATCATTCCCAGCATCAGGGTCTTTTCTAAGGAGTCAGTTCTTCGCATCAGGAAGCCAAAGTACTGGAGCTTCAGCTCCAGTCCTTCCAATGAATATTCAGGAATAATTTCCTTTAGGATTGACTGGTTTGATCTCCTTGCAGTTCAAGGGACTCTCAAGAGTCTTCTCCAGCAGCACAGTTCAAAAGCATCAGTTCTTCAGTGCTCAGCTTTCTTTATGGTCCAACTCTCACATCCATACATGAGTACTAGAAAAACCATAGCTTTGACTAGGCAGACCCTTGTTGGCAAAGTAATGTCTGCTTTTTAATATGCTTTCTAGGTTTGTCATAGCTTTTGATTTATTTAATCCAAATATGGTTGGTTGATGGTTTAGTCACCAACTTGTGTCTGATTCTAGCGACCCTATGGACTATAGCCTGCCGTGCTCCTCTGTCCATGGGATTTCCCAAGCAAGAATACTGGACTGGGTTGCCATTTCCTTCTCCAGGGGATCTTCTCAACCCAGGGATTGAACCAGGACCTCCTTCACTGCAAGTGGTCTCCTGCATTGCAGGCAGATTCTTTACCAACTGAGACACCAGGGAAGCCCAGATATGGAAGATGCCCAATGACTTAGTGTCACTTTTTAGAATTTGGCAGGAAATGTGAACTTTCTTCTGGAAGTAACATCATGTGCCCATGATAGACTTGTTTAGTTTTTAAGTGAATAGCCAAAATTTCAGGCTCTTTTATTCTCAGTGTACATGAGTAGTAGTAGTTAGGTAGTGTTGTGATGCAGCAAAAAGTAGGGGATGGAGTGGAGGGAAACAACTGAAGTCAGAATGAGTTGGATACATCACACAACCTTCTTTCTGCTATCAGCATAATGTGTTTACACCACAAATTTGACCCTTTTCCTCAAGTGTTCAAAGCCTTTTGATAGTTTCCAAAAGTTTTCACTGATACACATGTGGCAAATTACAATCACGAGGTGGCACTATTCTGCAGAGTAAGACCCAGGGTCACTGACTTCTGGGCACGCCAGCTGTATTTCTACCCTTTATCTCTCATGCAGGAAAATGTAAGGGAATGCAAGAACTTGAGAGTGACATTTTTTTAATAGGGATAACTTTGATGTGCTTTCATATACTGCCCAAGTAAATGTTTGCAAATATGGGGAATTTTAAGATCAACTATTATTGGTTTTTGAGAAAAGAAACTCACTCAAATTAAATATATATATATATATATATACCAATACTTTGGCCAACTGATGCAAAAAGCCAACGACCATTGGAAAAGACCCTGATAACTGGGAAAGATTGAAGGCAGGAGGAGAAAGGGGTGACAGAGGATGAGATGATGGGATGGTATCACCAACTCGATGGACATGAGTTTGAGTAACTCTGGGAGTTGGTGATGGACAGGGAGGCCTGGCGTGCTGCAGTCCATGGAGCTGCAAAGAGTTGGACAAGAGGGAGGGACTGAACACCAACAACAAATGTCTTAATTTTATTTAGCTTATTGTGCTTAGCATGACTAGGGGCATTTTTAAGGGACTGAATACCAGGATTGGCAGTAGTGTTACCAAAGTTTCTCATGGCTGTACTCTGGAATATGAGTGCTTATCCCAAGGGTCACTTTTCTAGAGATGACTGAGTTAAAAAAATAGAGAGAGCCATGTGCAAATTAATTCTTTCTACTGCAAACTCTACTACTGATAACCACTGATTTATTAAGTTCCTTACCATATACTAGGTAGAATGACAAAGATTTACAAACATTATTTAATAATTAAAATAAATACTAGGCTCATTGATCATTATCCCCATTTTATAGGAGAGCTAAGTGCAAGTGAGAGTTAAAGAATGCACTCAAATTCAAATCCTTGTTGTATCAGAACTAATATCAGAAAGGAAGGTCTAGTTTAAAATTATATGATCTTAATCACTATTCATACTTTATTCCATATTTATAAATATATAAGAAAATTGCTACCCAGGACACATATAGAAGAGACTCTGTATTTCTAATCACACTAGAGATATCCCTTAGAGAATAGTCATGGGTAACAAGGGCCTCTGAAGGTACTTTTTTCTCCCCAAGGTATAGGAAGGCAGACAAAAGCCATGGAGAACTTTGCCTTGGCACCTTTTGACAACATTCCACAAACCATACTCCTTCCTTACTCTCTTTTGATCTTCCTTCCTCCCTCCCTCCCCTGTTCTCCCTTAGTCCCTTCCCTCCTTCCCTTTAGCGCCCTCTTTCCGCTATTCTACCCTCCCCCTATCTGTCCCTCCCCACTCCTTTCTTCCTCCCTCCCCTCTCCCTTCCTTCTCTGGTCATCCATTCTCCTGTCTTCCTTCACAATTCCCAGTTAGACTGTGATCCAAGCATTCTTAATTGTAAGGCATTCTCATCTCTTCATAGGTGCTCCTTCATGTTTTGATTGATGCCTGCTCAGTGGTGGAATTATGACCACATCAGCTGAATCACCTTCAATATTAGTGCAGTGACAGTTGTTACATACATCTTTTTCTCTCTGCCATTTAGAAGGAGCTTAGCCTCTACTCTAAGAGATTACAGTCTCTACGGGGGATCCAGACATGTGGAAAATGGCTCCAACAGGAGTCAGGGATCAGGATTATAAGTAGGCACAACATATAAAGGGAGTGAAAAGAGAATGACTGGGGATAGGTGGAGGAGCTTCATTTAAACGAGATCCTGCAGATGGGGAAGGATTCCAATAAATGAGAGTGGGACAGAGTAATCTTGGAGGAGGGCATAGCGTGAGCAAAGTGATGGAGGCAGACATATGGGAGTTGTGGTCAGGAAAAGATCCATCATCAGTTGTGGTTTGATCAAGGATATCAATATATGCTGCCAGAATATTTTAAGATGAATTATGGGAAAATAGAGGAATGAACTATTTTTTTAAATCATGGAGAGAAGCTTTTGCTCCACATGAAATTTTGGCAGCATATTTGTTGAAAGGCACTCGTTTCCCTTTTTACTTCCATCATCATTTTCATTGTTGTCATAATCACCATTATTAAACTTTATGACTGTGCAGCTTTTTACAAGTTCTCATTCATGGCTTCATTACATATTTAATACCTCTTCGTTGAGTTGATGGCATGGTTTCGGTGGAAAGTAATGAAAACTGCAAATGATGCTGGCTAATACAATAAAAAGGATATGTTGCCTCATGGTATTGTTCAGGCTTTAAGAAGATATGCCATGATGGGGCAGGATGGGATTTCTTTTGCTCTCCCTGCTTTGACCTCTTTGGGTCCAACTTTATCATAAGGGGTGTTCCCTTTAGGCATCCACACTGTTGCTTTCTGGCTCTTTTTGTCTCAGTATTTCTAGCAGAAGTCTGGGTGAACAAGGTTAAGTTTTCTGCTAGTCCCTGAATCAATTAGTCTGGTCAAGGGGATGGAGTGTGATGAAGAGTGTTTCTGGCTTAGCTTGGGTCCTGTGTTCTAATCCAGAACTGTAGATATTGTCAGCTTCTGAGAAATCATATTCTTCTCCAAATGGGAATTGAGGGTTTTAGGAAGGAAGAAAGGGAGTGGGTATGGGTGGGATGAATGCCAAAGAGGGGCTTAAAGAATATCCTTTAGAGAAATATAGGTACTTTTATTGCTGTTTTGTAGCTGAAGAGTGGACGTTTACAGGCCTGTTAGTTGTGCAAAGATGAAATAGTTCCCTTTTTTCGGGGAAGATTATATACATGGAGATAAAAAAAAATTATATGTTATTATGTGACTTCAGAAGTGAAAGAATGCTACCATCCCCTCTGGAAAGACAGGGCAGACAAGTGTCTTGTGATCCTGAACTAGTTAGTAAAGTCTTGCTGTTGTTCAGTTGCTAAATAGTGTCTGACTGTTTGTGACCCCATGGACTGTAGCATGCCAGGCTCCTCTGTCCTCCACTATCTCCCAGAGTTTGCTCAAATGTCCATTGAGTTGGTGATGCTATCTAACCATCTCATCCGCTGCTGTCCCCTTTTCCTCCTGCCTTCAATTTTTCCCAGCATCAGGGTCTTTCCCAATGAGTCAGCTCTTCGCATCAGGTAGCCAATGTATTGGAGCTTCAACTTTAGCAAGAGTCCTTCCAGTGAATATTCAGCATTGATTCCATTTAGGATCGACTGGTTTGATCTCCTCGTAGTCCAAGGAACTCTCAAGAGTCTTCTCCAGCTCCTCAATTTGAAAGCATCAATTCTTCCGTGCTCAGCCTTCTTTATCGACCAAAGTTCTCTTACCCTCTGTTTTTTCCTTGGGGGTGGGGTGGGTAGGAGGGGTGAAAAATGAGAAAAGAGTAGCACCTATGTCACAGAGTTACTGAGGGGATGAAATGAGACATTTACTGATCCAGGTGACCAAATGCCTTTCCATTCATTATGCATTTAATTTTTACAATTTCCAGGAAAGTAACTAAGAACATCCAATCTAAGAGATAAAATTCCTTAGGCTGAGAATTTCCTCTGGTTATTAGCCACAGAAAACACCAGACCCAACCAAGTCTTGTGATTCCAAGCCTTACCCATTCTCTTTCCACTGCACTATGCTGCTACTTAATGAGATCCCCAGCTCTCTGTGTCTTTGCCTTCCTTTAATAGGATCTGCACTGAGGGAACTACACATGCAAATTATTATTAGCATGAAAACGGGTAATTATTATTTTTTTACATTTGCATCATCACAGATAATCTTTTTGTTACACATTCTTTAGCAGTGAATGCCTGAACGAGAGGGCTTTCGGTTCATTCAGATGGTCATTAATTCTAAATAAGAAATTCATTTACTGTCACTCATGTTGCTTAAACAATGCAAAGCAAAGAGTGAGTGCAGAGCAATTTCAGACTGTAAAGGCTGGGAAGGAAGCTGGAAATCACCTAGCCCAACCTTTTAATTTACATATGAGCAAAATGAAGGCCTGAATAGAGAAGGTCATACAATTAATCAGTGGCAGAGCTGGGACTAGCACGCAATTTCTTTACCTCTATGCCAAAGTCTTGCCATTAAAGCATGAATGCTGATCATTGGAATGCTATTTGGTTAGGAATTCCCTGATTACTTAAAACACATTGAGGGCTTAGGATAGAGACACTTAATGTGCTGAAGGTTCCAAAATGAAAATATATGAAGAAGATTTCACAAATTCCCTTGTGTTGTATTAATTTTAATCTTCATTATTTCTACAAGGCACTTGTAGAGGGGAAAAATAAGTATCTGTATCTACTAAATGGTCTCATTTGAGTCCTGCCAATGTAAAGGTATGAACTAAAAACATTTTACATTAAAACAGAGCAAATTGCTTATGGTAACCATTGCATAATGAAGGAACACAATGAAGAATTAAGTTCAAATTACTTATCAGGTCTCTTCCATTTTCTAAGTTTTTAAAGTAGAAAATTGCACAGTATAATTACAGTAAGTTAATTTGCATTCATATTACAATTCAATGAGCAATTACATTCTTTTTTATTTAAAAAAAATTTTATAAAGTGTGATTTGCATCAGTATGTTTCCAGGAAAGAGTGGCAACTTTTCCCATGTGAGGTTTTCATACACTTTCAACCTTGAAGCTTATATCTTCTGGTATAGAGTTATAGCCTCTTATTGGCTTTTTGGGACAGGAGAGGAGAGAACCATTTGAAGTATGACTATGGTTTTTGACAAGAACTCTTCAAGGCATCATTGAATATCAGGGTTTAGAAGGAGAATTTAAAGGTCTTATTGCTCAAGAATTCTTTCTCCCCTTCACTTCCTCCATCTTAAGCTTGAATTTCTCCATTGAATTCCTGCCAAGCTATCAGCCAACCTATATTTGATTAATTCCTGTGCTAGGAAATTCTTTGCCTCTGATGACTCCCACATCATCACTGGTCAGTGCTTTCATTTTGAAAGATACTCTTTTTTGGCCTAACTCTCCTTTTATTAATGTACTTTAAAGGATGCTTTTTTAAAAGAAAAAACATTCATTGCTTTGGCAGGGCTATGCACAACAGATAGCACTCTTTTTATGTTGCGAGCAGAACATTTTATTCATGACTTGAAGTATTAGCATGAATATCTGTGTTGGGCCATCGTAATGTTATTGTTCAGTTGCTAAGTTGTGTCCGACTCTTTGTGACCCCGTGGATACAGCACACCAGTGTTACCTGTCATTCACTATTTCCTGGAGTTTGTTCAAACTCACGTCCGTTGAGTCAGTGATGCCATCCAACCATCTCATCCTCTTTCTCCCCCTTCTCCTGCCTTTAGTTTTTTCCAGCATCAGGGGCTTTTCCAAGGAATCAGTTCTTTTCATCAAGTGGCCAAAGTACTGGAGCTTCAGCTTCAGCAGCAGCCCTTCCAATGATTACTCAGAGCTGATTTCCTTTAGGATTGACTGGTTTGATCTCCTTGCTGTCCGAAGCACTCTTAAGAGTCTTCTGCAGCACCACAGTTTTGAAAGCATCAGTTCTTTGGTGCTCAACCTTCTGTATCATCCAATTTTCACATCCATACATGACTCTGGAAAAACCTAGCTTTGACTCTGTTTCACTCTTTGTTGGCAAAGTGATTTCTCTGCTTTTTAATATGCTGTCTAGGTTTGTCATAGCTTTTCTTCCAAGGAACAAATGTCTTTTTATTTCATGGCTGGGGTCACCATCCATAGTGATTTTGGAGCCAAAGAAAATAAAATCTGCCACTGTTTCCATTTTCCCCCATCTTTTTGCCATGAAGTGATGGGATTAGATGCCATGATCTTAGTTTTTTGAATGTTGTTTTAAGTAACATGGTTCCCATACAGATATGGAGTCTGACTGGCTGCTCCACTTTCTCTGTGACTGCTCTTTTTAAAATTGTTTAAATTAAGATAAAATAGACATATATTGAAATACATAGATCATTAGAGTAGCTGGATCAGTTTTGAAAAATGTATTTGCCTATGTAAACCAACTCCACATTAAAGATATAGTATATTCCACTATCCCAGAAAGCACCTTTTGCCCCTTTCCAGGCAATTTCCCTCCATAGAGGCCTGATTTTATTATTTTTTTACATTTTATAAATGATGGCATTTACTTGTTTTTTAAAAAATCAAACCATTGAAGATAATTAAACATTGGGTAATTTAGTTTTTTAAAAAAATTTTATTGGAGTATAGTTGCTTTACAATGTTGTGTTAGCTTCTACCTTATAGCAAAGCGAATCAGCTATATGTATATGTATATTCCTTCTCTTTTGGATTTTCTTCCCATTTAGGTCACCACAGAGCACTCAGTAGGGTTCCCTGACCTATACTGTAGTTTCTCATTAGTTATATATTTTATACATAGTATCCATAGTGTATGTTTGTCAATCCCCATCTCCCAGTTCATCTTATTCTCCCTTTCCCGGTGGTGCCCATACATTTATTCTCTAAGTCTGGGTCTCTATTTCTGTTTTGCAAATAAGATCATCTATACCATTTTTCCAGATTCCACATATATGCATTAATAAACAATATTTGTTTTTCTTATCATATCATAATTTTTCTTATCATACATTTATTTTCCTGTTTTTGATCCTCATGTAGATGGAATAATAATAATAATGTCCTGTTTTGAATCTGGTTTCTTTTATTCAATTCTTTAAAAAGCATTTATCCCTGTTGCTGTACCATTCTATAGTTTATTTTGTTTCTTGCTTAGCAGTGTTCTACCGTATGGATAGTCTAGAGTTTGTTTTTTCATTCCACCGTGGAAAGGGATTTGTGTTGTTTTCAGTTGGAGCTATTATGAAAAAAAAGTGCTGCTACAAACTTTCTAGTATATATGTTTGTATGTGTGTGTGTGTGTGTGTACATTCTTTATTTCTCTGGGGTATATAGCTGTGAGTAGACGCCTACAAGTGCCCAGAGTAGATGTACACTTATTGTTTGTTGTTTAGTCGCTAAGTCCTAACTCTTGAGACTCCATGGATTCTAGCCTGCCAGGCTCCTCTATCCATGGGATTTCCTAGACAAGAATACTGGAGTGGGTTGCTATTTCCTTCTTCAAGGGATCTTCCCAACCCAAGGCCTGACTCCACGTCTCCTGAATTGGCAGGTGGATATTTTTACCATTATGCCACCTGGGAAGCATAGATGTACCCTTACTTTGATTTTTAAAAAAGTGCCAGGCAGTTTTTCAAAATTGTGATACCATTCCTTATGATTCATGATGTACATCTTTCTGTTCAGTTCAGTCGTTCAGTCATGTCCAACTCTTTGTGACCCCATTGAGTGCAGCATATCAGGCTTCCCTGTCCATCATCCATTCCTGGAGCTTACTCAAACTCATGTCCATCGAATCAGCGATGCCATCCAACCACCTCACGTTCTGTTGTCCCCTTCTCCTCACACATCTTTACATATGCCTATTGGCTATTCAGTTTATCTCAGTCTGTAAAGTGTCTGTTCAAGCATTCTGTTCATTTTAACTAGGTTTTCTTTTTATTATTAAATAAGAATAGTCATAGTTTCTGGATTTAAGTCCTTTGTCAGATATATGTTTGGTGAATATTTTCTCCAGGTTTATAGTTTAACATTCATTTCTTAAATGTTGTCTTTTGATCAGCACATGTTTTAAACTTTGATAAAGTTCAATTGATTTTTTTTTTCATTTATGTTTAGTGATTTTCTGTCCTCTCTAGGAAATCTGTGCATCCCTCCACACCATGTTGATACTCTGTAATGTTCTCCTTTAGAAGTTTTACCATTTTAGCAATTATATTTTGGCCTATGTATGGTATGAGAAGGGTTTCAAGGTTAATTTTTTCCCCATATGTTTAAACAGTTGTTCAATGTTTTAAAGACTTTTCTTTCCTTAATGAGTAAAACTCGCACCTTTGTTAAAAAAAAAAAAAGTCAATTGATGGCCTATATGTTGGTCTATTTCTGATTCTCTATTCTGTTCCACTGATCAATTTATCTATCCTTAATGCCAGTATCATACTATTTTGACTATCATAGCTTTATAGTAAGTCTTGAAGTCAGATAGGATAAGCTCTCTAATTTTGCTCTTCTTTATCAGATTATTTTGGTTATTATAAGTCCCTTTGCATTTCCATATACATTTTAGTATTAGTTCATCAATTTCTTGAAAAAATATGCTGAGATTTCTATTGCAATTGCGCTAAGTTTACAGTTCAACTTGGGGAGAAGTTGACACCAACACTGAGTTTTCCAAACCATGAACATGGTATGCCTCTCCATTTTTTTGGGTCACCTGTAATTCTTTTCATCAACATTTTGTAAGTTTTGGTGGAGAGAACTTGCACAACTTTTATTCAATCTACTCCTAAGTATTTTGTGCTGCTACTGCTGCGGCTAAGTCACTTCAGTTGTGTCCGAATCTGTGCGACCCCATAGACGGCAGCCCACCAGGCTCCGCTGTTCCTGGGATTCTCCAGGCAAGAACACTGGAATTGGTTGCCATTTCCTCCTCCAATGCATGAAAGTGAAAAGAGAAAGTGAAGTTGCTCAGTCGTGTCCGACTCTTCGCGACCCCATGGACTGCAGCCCACCAGGCTCCTCTATCCACGAGATTTTCCAGGCAAGAGCACTGGAGTGGGTGCCATTGCCTTGAGGTGCTGTCATAGATGGCATCTGCTTTTTTCATTTCCCAGCTGTCTGACTGACTGTATAACTTTGGATAGGGTATTTATCCTCTCTGAATTTATCACCTATAAAATGTGAGTTTATGTTCTTCTTAGAAGAAGGTCAGGTGTGAATATGCACAAATAGTTTTTAGGGTTCTTTCAGGATAACGTAGCAAGTCCACTGGAGAAGGCAATGGCACCCCACTCCAGCGCTCTTGCCTGGAGAATCCCAGGGACTGAGGGGCCCGGTGGGCTGCAGTCCATGGGGTCGCACAGAGTCGGACACGACTCAGTGACTTCACTTTCACTTTTCACTTTCATGCATTGGAGAAGGCAATGGCAACCCACTCCAGTGTTCTTGCCTGGAGAGTCCCAGGGACGGGGGAGCCTGGTGGGCTGCAGTCCATGGGGTCGCACAGAGTTGGACATGACTAACGCGATTTAGCAGCAGCAGCAGCAGAAAGTTCATAATGCAGTTCTTGGTATATCAGAAATTATTATTTTGCTCAAAAGTGAAAAACAAACAAACAAACAACAACAACAAAAGAAAAACAACTCAGACTGGCCTAAGTAATAGAGGGAATATTTTGGCTCACATAACTGAAAAATCTGGAGGGGGATCTGGTCGTTGGGCTGAAGCATGACTAAACTAAACCAAAGCCCTTCAACAATGCCCTCATAAATCTCTATTTTCCCATCTTTTAGTCCTGTATTCTTCTCGTGTAGTTTCATTCTCCAAAGGCTTCTCTTATGGAATGGGTTTCTGCAGCTACAGACTTTCCAGTGTCCAGTCCAATGGTAGAGAGAAAACATTCTTCCTAGTTGCTCTGTCACAAGCAAACAGGTCACCCATTTGACCATCCCTGAATTGTGGCCAAGAAGTGTGTGGCATCTGTCTGTCCCTCGAGCTATGGGTAGAGTCAGCTCTCCTATAACTAAACAGAAAAAAAATTTATTGGGTAGGGGAATGGTCTCCCAGGAGAAGAAAGAGGAATGCCCCGAAGAGGCAAACAACAAATATTTGTCATATCTTTAACACAGTAGCCACAAAATACACGGCAGCTGTATCAGGTGGTGGGCATATTCTTCTCTGGCTCTGATACTCTCTAGGCATCAGAGACTCAATCATTTTTCTGATAGCATTCAGTCTAGTTCTGTTTTCAAGCACTAATATCACCTTAAGCTCTACTTTGTGACTGAAAAAATTGGGGGTTTGTATCGGAACTTAAGACAATCACTTTAGCTCTCCTTGTTGTTTCTACTGTGCATTTAGCTAAAAAGAGCAGATTGGCGGCATAAATACAATTACAGTGTTGCTACTCTTCTCCACCCCCTCCTTGGAAAAATAAAAGGAGTGCTATTTATAGCAACTGCAAACCAAAGTCAAGTTTAGTAATATTGCCACACAACCTTTCCCTGGAATTAAGCAAGGCTAGTATCATGAAAGAAGGGAACTCCTGTTTGGATGAAGTCATACAGAAAATCTTTTTTCACTGGTTTTGAATGTTTTACTTGTATGTCCAGAACATACAAGAACAGTATCTGAAGTATGGTTAATGAAACACTTTACAAAATACTTTCTTTTCTGCTTAAAAACAAAACAAAACCTGGACCTCTTTACTTTTACACTAAATTCCAAAGTCCTGAACATGGCGAACAAGACCCTTTGCAGTCTATGTTGCTTTTCTGGAGTCAACTATGTGTGTGTGTTTGTGTGTGCATGTGTGCCCTACTCCTCACAACCCTGTGGACTGTGCCCCCACCCCAGGCTCTTCTGTCCATGGAATTTTCCAGGCAAGAATACTGGAGTGGGTTGTCTTTTCCTATTCCAGAGCATCTTCCCAACCTAGGGATCGAACTCAGGTCTTGCTTCTCCTGCATTGGCAGACAAATTCTTTACTGTGAGCACCACCTGGGAAGCCCTAGAGTCAATTGTAGCCACAACCAGAGAACAATCTCTGCTATGATTTTGTATATTCTCTTTTCTTTGTCTGAAATACCTTTCCTTGCTTCACATCTTATTCAGTTTTCTTTCAAGATGGTATCACTTCCTTCATGAAATCTTAGCATCCTGCTCTGGGTTAAATGCCCAGATTTGATGCTCACCTAGCATCCCATACTTAGCACTATCACTATATAGCATTTATTTTGATGCAGTACAATGATTTTTTTTTTCATGAGCCTATAAGTTGTTTAAGAGCAATTTTTTTTTCTTTTTGTTTTCTTTCTCAGCCAATGCCCAACAGTGTGCCTAGTATAAAATAAGCAATCAGTAAATATTTTTTGAAAAAATGAATAAAATCTGAGTATGAATGTGAATTTAAATGAAAAGATGAGAAGCTTATATACCTTTGGTATTAAGCTTTGAAAATTTTTGTGCATTCTATGTATTAGCATACTTTGAACGCATGATATTTCTAATAAGCTGGGTAGAAGTGCTCCTACTGAATGTTATTCAAAATTTTATTAATTTGAGAGTTTTATGTGTAGAGAAATATTAGCATATTCCTGGCATATGTAAGCACTACAAACTATTTAATAAACAGTGGCCATGAAATAATTTGTGTTTCAAACCCTCAGAGCTTACAGCACAAATTCATTTTATTATACTTCATCCAATGAGAGGTAAATTTGAAATGATTGTAGGAATAAACAGAATTTTAAATAATGTATAATACACGAAATGAACTACTTTTTATCCCTTTCTTTGGAGGAGTGGTTATTGCTGACTGGATTTATTATTTCTGACATTTGATTTTGCCTTCAATTGCAGATCAGTCTCAAACAGTACTTATGTAGGCTGCCCCTCTGGGTGTCTGAAGAATCATGTGCATAGGCATGAATCATGTGAAGTTCAATAGAACTCCTTTCTGTCCATCTGCATGCTACTCATGCCCATGTTTTTTATTCAGTTGACTCAGGGCTCTGTAAAGGCAGGATATGTTTCTGATTTATCATCATTATTTCCAATTCCTCCCACAATGCCTGATATATAACATGGACTCTATAAACGTTAGTTGATTTAAAGTGAACTATTCTGAATTGTTCTGGAATGAGAATCGATGTTTACTGACTGACTTATTCAGTGCTAGCCATGTTCAATATATTTTTCCATTTAAAGCTTGCACAATGTCCTGAAGCAGGTATCACTACTGTAGAACTGAGAATTTTGAAGCTCAGAGAGGTAAGTAACTTATCAAAGATGACTCAGGATACAGTATACACAAGAGGAGTACTTCACTACCTGGACTGTCATGAAGGTTAAATGCGTTAATGAATGGAGAGCACCCAGAATGCCGCCTGAAATCCTGGAATATAATAAGCAATGCATACATCTTTGGAGAAGGCAACGGCACCCCACTCCAGTACTCTTGCCTGGAAAATCCCATGGACAGAGGAGCCTGGTGGGCTGCAGTCCATGGGATCGCGAAGAGTCGGACATGACTGAGTGACTTCACTTTCACTTTTTACTGTCATGCATTGGAGAAGGAAACGGCAACCCACTCCAGTGTTCTTGCCTGGAGAATCCCAGGGACAGAAGAGCCTGGTAGGCTGCCATCTCTGGAGTCGCACAGAGTCGGACATGACTGAAGCGACTTAGCAGCAACAGCATACATCTTTGCTGTTCTTACTACTTTGCTATTTATCAGGGTAGATGATAAAAGAATGTTTATTGTTTTTTATGCCACACATAATACAAACTATACTGTTACTTAAAAGAGAATTAAAGAAATACTCTAATATTTATGTGAGTTGTTTCTTGACACATTTGGCATAAAAACTTAAAATGGTACTTTAAGATGTGATTTGGTTTAACCTTGAAGACTATTAGGTGTTTGGTGGGCAGCTTGTTTGCCATTAGAATCTGTACAACTTTCCTTCAGCCTGGAGCTGGGAACAGCTGTAGCTTGTTGCCCCTGTCAGATTTAAAAGGAATTTTCTGAGTTTCCCTGGTGGACATCTCCAAGGCTGAAAAGAGAGTTTTACAAGAGAACCTTCCATTTTTATCACTCCACCACTCAGTGTCAGATATTATCCTCAAAGTCTGTAATCATAACCTCTTTGAAAATAGAACAAGAAGGAAGAGGGGTAAAGTCCACAGCTCTCAAAGGCAAGGCCTTAAAATGTATGTAAATAGTTTTTATGTTTCACAGCTGTCTCAAGCATTGAGAAACTTCAGTGGTTTTGGGGAGAGTCAATGAAGTTAAACCTATGTTCACTTACCTAAGGTTTGACATTTGTCCCAGTTGTTTGAAGTGCATGATGGTTTTCTACACCCACTTTCCCTATTTCAATGAGGTCTTGGGAAATTTGTCAATGTCCCCTGGTTTTCTTTGTATTGAATTCCGACTCTGGAGGTCAGTCTTCATGGAAGAGAAAACTGAAGTGTTTTATTAATAGAGTTGTCTGGTGAGCCTGAACTTCCTATTGATGTATCTTAAGTGTTCTGTAATAATTCTTGCTACTTTCTAGAAGTTTAGAAAAGTTGGAGAGACTTGAGCCACTTTCTCTGGGCCCCACCATTAGGCTGGCTGGTCATACCCAGAAGTAAACAGAAGGAATTATATCCACCATCCACGGTGGGACCTCCCTCCCACCTTGTTGGGAGTTCTCTTCCACCAACTTTTCTCCCAAGATTGCATGCTGCTAGTGACCTCACACTTTTTTCCTGTCTCCATGTAAATTGCTATCTTTTCAGGAGGTGCATGACAGCCTCTGTTTGCTGGGGCCTCCATTTGTACGGAAGCTGTTATTATGGAATAAGTTTAATGGGTCGTGAATTTTGTGGAGGTGGGGAGGGTCTCTCTCTGACTTTGTATGTACCAGCCATGGACCTACTGGCTCTGCAAGGAGTGCATTAGGCTAAATATTTTTAGCCCATTGACTCTGGAAGTAATAACCCTAAATGCTTCATTAAATTTTCATGGGTGAGTGATGGAAACCATGGAAGGGGGAGGGGATGCAAAACCCAAATCGGCCACATTGGCTTCATTGTTACCCAGCTGGAGGACAGGAGCGTGGCCCTTAAAAAGAGTAAAGATAAACTTTTAAAGGAACTGTGGCCAGTATCTTATTTTCCTTCTTGCTCCAACAGCGCAGGACTGGACTCGATTTTTTTTTTTTTTTTTTCCTTTCACACCTGGCATTCAGGACTCTGAAGATGGGTGTGCAAACAGACATTCACTGGAGCTAAATCCAGGCTCAGGGTTGAAGAATTTGTTTCCTGATGGATACACTATTCGCAGTTTGGCGGATCTGGGTAAGCTAGGGCCAGAAGTTAGGGAGCCACTGATTACATCCTGCCTGGGCCTTCCCCTGAGCTTGTTCTAATCAGTCTGGGGATTGTTTACCCCAGGGCATTCCGAGAACCAGAGTTGCCGGGAAGAAGGCAGGGGGAAGCACTGGGTGTTAACTGGGCCCTGAGTCCCTCCCTGGGACTCACGAAAGCGTGACAGATGCTTGCCTCCTCCTTCTTCCTCGCCCAACTTTGCTGCGAAGCCTCAATGAGGACAGGGGTGCACAGACGAGGGTTGGCCGCTGGGAACTAGCGCCCCCTCCTGCGCAGGGGAGTTGGGGCCACAGGCCCGCCCCGGACCTGCCCTGTAGTTTTTGAGCACTGGCGCTCTTTTCAGTTTGGGTCTGCGCAGGTTTAGAGGCCTGGGCGGATAAGAGTCGACTAGAGAAAAATGAAGGAGGCCAGGCGGAGGCGGCCGGTGGCGATGGTGAGTAGCAAAAACAGTGGATACTTTGTGGAAAAACCCGACTCTAGTGGCTTTTACCCCATCTCGCCCTCACTCCCCTTCTCCGCCCACGTAGCCGGGGCGGGGACCCAGCGCTCTGGGCTCAGCTCTCCCCCTTCTACGCCGGGATGGGGAGTGAGCGCCACTGCGAATCGCGGCGCCCCCGCTCGCTCGCTCTTCCTCCTCTTCGTCACCACCTCGACTCCGCTAAGCTTTCGGAGCGCGCTCGGGCGGCGCACAGAACACCCGGGAGGGAGCGGGAGCGGGAGCGGGAGCGGGAGCCGGTGAGGCCAGGGCGCGCGGCGGGCAGGCAGGTGAGCGGCGCTTGGCGGGCGCGGGGCCGGCGGGGCGGGGGCGCGGGAGGGGCGGGTCTGCGCGCGGGGCGGTCTCCTCCCCCTGCTCTGACGCGGGGCCCGAGGCTCCCCGGGAGGATGGACCCAGCTCGGCGCTCGCCCGGGCTTCCCCGGGCTGGAGAGCGCGCCTGAGTGCCGCCGCCCGCCGGGCATGGGGAGCCGCTTCCTGGGCGGCTGCGGCTGCGGAGGAGGATGCTTTCGGCGAGCAGAGGTGAGGCGCGGCGGGAGGCTCGCGGCCGCCGCGGAGTTCAGCACCGAGAGGTGTCAGGCGGGGACGCGGCGCCTGGATGCCCGGGAGGCTCCGTCGCGGCTCCCGGGTGCGGAGGAGGGCTCCAGGGGCGCCCCTCTCGGGAGTTTGGCTAGAAGTGCGGAGGGGATAGAGACTGCAGTTTTCTTCCCTCTTCCTCCACTTGCTGCGGGGGAAAGGCGACTCTGCTCCTTCCTTCTGGGTCTCCCCTTACCATCCCCAGTGTCACTTCTGACCACGCTCAGTTCTCTTTCCAGTCTTGCTCATCTAATGCACTTGTTTCTCGACTGGGTCCCTTGCGCCCTCCTCCCTCCTGCGTCCCCGGCTCCAGCCATCCACAAGCCTGCCTTCTCCCGTTCCAAAACCTAGCCGGTACTTCCGAGCCCTTCCCCAGCCGCTCTGCCGGCTACCCCAGGTCCGACCCTCTTCCATGCTCAGCCAAACCCGGTTTTCACTTCCCTACTCTTCGGCTGCGCTGCGGTTCCGCTATGACCTGTGGAAAAACCAGATCTATCCCAGCAACCCCTACCCTTTTGCAGACACCATCGGAGCTGTACCCCGCGTCTCCTCGGAACTCATCTCTTCCCGAGTCCTCCATAGATTCGTTTCTTTGCTGCCTCCCTCTCTGTTCCACTTCCCAGCCCCCCGCCCTCCTCTGTCTTCCCTACTCGCCCCTCTTGTGTCTGCTCCAGACTCGACGTTCTGTTTCGGCCGCAGAGCTCAGCTTACCCCCGCCCCACCCCCTCATCGGGTAAACTTTAAAATCTGCGTGGTTTGGTTCATAAAGAGCCCTGAAAGGAGAGCTCAACCGCCAAGAGAGTCTGGAGTCAGGGAGTCTAGGATGGGGGAGGTTGAGTCTTGGCGTCGTCGGAAAGGAGCTGAAGGCTGAGTATCCTAAGTCAATTTCAAAACCCTGGTAGATGCGGCCGGGACTCTCCGCCCCACGCTGGCTAGTCCCGCGAAGTATTATTGTGACCCCTGGTGGGAGGGCGCGTGTATTCTGTGCACTTTTTAAAGCACTTTTAAAAAAATATAAGTACTGATGGACAGGACGAGGTGGGCACCGGGGAAGGTTGCCTGAGGTTGTTGCCACTTTGCTCCTGCGTTGCTCCCTGCCGGACCCGATGTTTCACTCCACGTAAACTACCCTCCACCCCCAACGGCAGCACACAAGTCCTCATTGTTGGGGGTCTGCCTGGGCACTTCCGCCTGGGCTGAGAATCTGGAGGAATTGGGTGGGGGTGGGGAGGCGCGGGGCGCCGGGCGACCGCGGTCTGGATTTCGGCGGCGGCGGGCGGAGTGAAGAGCGCCGCTGCGCGGGCTTCCCTGCGCTCGGGCGCGGGCCTCGGCGGGTGGGGTGTGCGCCCGCGTGGGTCGGCGTCTGCCTGTGCGTTTAGAGGCTGGGACACACCTGGGCTTTTAGTTCGTTTAGAAAGAAGAGCGAGTGGAGAGGCTGTGGAAGTGAGTGCGTGTTTCGCTGCCCGGAGCTGGGCTGACGGGCGAGTCCTCCGAGAAAGATGCTACAATGCAGTTCCTAACGCGGCGGCGGGGGCTCGAGCAAGGATCCACTGCTATCGGTTCTTACTCCCTCCTGCTCCCCTCCCGCTGGCCCGTTCAACGCACTTTCAAAATGTTGATGATTTTGAATAAAGGCCTTGTGGGGGTTCTACTGAAACTTTATCACACTTAACATGTTTTCGACTAATCATATAAATTAAAGGTGGCTTGCGTTCAGAACCCCCTAATTATCTGGTTCACGTTCGTACGTTTATGTGCCAATTATAGGTCTTCGGGAAATCCATAGAATTAGTCCTCCGAGAAAGATGCTACAATGCAGTTCCTAACGCGGCGGCGGGGGCTCGAGCAAGGATCCACTGCTATCGGTTCTTACTCCCTCCTGCTCCCCTCCCGCTGGCCCGTTCAACGCACTTTCAAAATGTTGATGATTTTGAATAAAGGCCTTGTGGGGGTTCTACTGAAACTTTATCACACTTAACATGTTTTCGACTAATCATATAAATTAAGGTGGCTTGCGTTCAGAACCCCCTAATTATCCGGTTCACGTTCGTACGTTTATGTGCCAATTATAGGTCTTCGGGAAATCCATAGAATTATAAACCGTCCCCACCCCTTGAATTAGCACTCATTGTTTTTATTATCTCAACGATGAGTGATTCTGGATAGAACCCTGAATTGCACAGGCAAGATAAAGGAGGAGGGGGAGGTGGAGAGGTTGAACGGAAAAGGGAAGCTTCGCAGTTTCTCCCCAACCCTCCCTACCCTACCCCCGTCTCCTTCAACCCCTATCCCGACAAGGCTTGGTGACAGTTCTGGAATCTGAAAGGGATCAAAAGATTTTCTTGATTTCCCATTGAGAAGAGAGATCTAATCAAAGCTGTATAAAAAAGTCAACTTCTAAGCAATCAGAATTTGTCTGCTGATGTCCTTGATTGAAACCCCAGCATTCATGAATGGAGTATTGAAGAACTCGCAGAAATGGCTTTTGAAGCGCTATTGTTCTTTTCCATACACAGAGGCCCTCTTAAAGGTTTAGGAAGTTCAAAATGCGGTGATTTGAAAGACAGACATTGTAACTATTTTGCGACGCTGGGAGGATCTGATCTGCAGGGATTGGAGCAGAGGCCGAGTTGGGAAGTACAAACGCTGTTGTTACCATCTTCTTGGGAAGCGCCGGCTATCAAGTAGGGATTTAGTTCTTTCTACACATCAAGCTGACAATTAAATATCTTCCTAAAGCAGATTTTGAAGATGATTTTTAGTGATTTTTGTTTTCTCTTTTGGGTGGTGGTTTACTTAAGGTCTAAATAGGCATATCTGGAACATTTAATCATGTTCATTGTATTCAACAATAAAATCTGAATAAAAATTACTTATTGTTGATGACGCTCATCTCACAAGCTGTTTCACAGTATGTTCCATTTGCAAGACAGATCATTGTGTAAGGCTGCAGGGAAGAGATGCTATCACGTATTGTTCATTCTCTCCCAAAGCCAGAGAGGAATCCACTGCTTCTGCTCCCCTCTCCCTCTTAAGACATGTTTCTTAAATGGTGGGTGTCTGGCTTCGTCCTTGATAGTACCCTCTTAAAAATTACCTTTGGTGGATTTCTGGTGCCCAGAGCCACCCTGCAGGCAGGGGAAGAATGTTAATTGAGGCCGCATTATTTTTGATAATTCACTTAAGTCAAACATTTTGTTTTTGCTGGGGTTTAATCCTTCTCTCAAGCTGATAAAGCTAACAAAGCAAGAAAATCACAGTTTATATCTTTTGAATGGCACTTTACAAAATTGCATAAATTGAAGGCAGTTGTCAGGAACTTTAAGTGTTACTCAGGGCTAACAAAAAATGTTCACTGGTTGAGTTAAGTGATTGAGGATGAATTACTTGACCTCTCAGAGGCTCAGTTTCATCATTTGCACAACAGGGACGATATTCTCTACTTCGTAGGCCTGCGAGCAATTCTGTGGGGAAAAATGTCTCATGGGGCACTTTGGCATGTAGCAGGACTTCAGGAGAATGGTAACTTTTAGTAATAGCGTGGAGTTCTGCTAAGGAGAGAGGATGGTATTTGGAACTGAAAGGGCAGGATGGAATCCAAGTACTGGATTGACAAATCACCTGTTTAATAAAAACAGGAATAATTAACCTTTGTGGAGATTTTACTGAGAACCAGATACTATCTTAAGCATTTGGCTTTCATTTATTTAATCCTTCACTAACCTTAGGTAGCAAATACTCTTATTTGATTGATACTGAAAGTGATAATTCAGAGAGCTAGGCACAGAGAGAGTTGGTAACTAGCCCAAGGTCACACAGCAACTAATACAATTTAAATCCAAGCATTCAGTCCTGACTGTGTCATGTTATTTCTGAGTGTGGAGGTGATCTCAGCTCTTTCCCAAAGTGGCTGTCCCATTTGGGAGTAATGAAAAAGGGTGACAATATATAGCCTTGACGTACTCCTTTTCCTATTTGGAAGCAGTCTGTTGTTCCATGTCCAGTTCTAACTGTTGCTTCCTGACCTGCATATAGGTTTCTCAAGAGGAAGTCAGGTGGTCTGGTATTCCCATCTCTTTCAGAATTTTCCACAGTTTATTGTGATCCACACAATCAAAGGCATAGTCAATAAAGCGGAAAAAGATGTTTTTCTGGAACTCTCTTGCTTTTTCAATAATCCAGCCGAGGTTGACAATTTGATCTCTGGTTCCTCTGCCTTTTCTGAAACCAGCTTGAACATCTGGAAATTCACAGTTCATGTATTGCTGAAGTCTGGCTTGGAGAATTTTGAGCATTACTTTACTATAGTGAGATGAGTGCAATGGTGCAGTAGTTTGAGCATTCTTTGGCATTGCCTTTCTTTGCAATTGGAATAAAAACTGGCCTTTTCCAGTCCTGTGGCTACTGCTGAGTTTTCCAAATTTGCTGGCATATTGAGTGCAGCACTTTCATAGCATCATCTTTCAGGATTTGGAATAGCTCAACTGGAATGCCATCACCTCCACTAGCTTTGTTCGTAGTGATGCTTTCTAACGCCCACTTGATGTCACATTCCAGGATGTCTGGCTCTAGGTGAGCGATCACACCATCGTGATTATCTTGGTCATGAAGATCTTTTTTGTATAGTTCTTCTGTGTATTCTTGCCACCTCTTCTTAATATCTTCTGCTTCTGTTAGGTCCATACTATTTCCGTCCTTTATCAAGCCCATCGTTGCATGAAATGTTCCCTTGGTATCTCTAATGTTCTTGAGGAGATCTCTAGTCTTTCCCATTCTGTTGTTTTCCTCTATTTCTTTGCATTGATTGCTGGAGAAGGCTTTCTTATCTCTTCTTGCTATTCTTTGGAACTCTGCATTCAGATGCTTGTATCTTTCCTTTTCTCCTTTGCTTTTCGCTTCTCTTCTATTCACAGCTATTTGTAAGGCCTCCTCAGATAGCCATTTTGCTTTTTTGCACTTCTTTTCCATGGGGATGGTCTTGATCTCTGTCTCCTGTACAATGTCATGAACATAGTTCATAGTTCATCAGGCACTCTATTTATCCTATATGCAGGTCAGGAAGCAATAGTTATAACTGCACATGGAACAACAGACTGGTTCCAAATAGGAAAAGGAGTATGTCAAGGCTGTATATTGTCACCCTGCTTATTTAATTTCTATGCACAGTACATCATGAGAAATGCTGGGCTGGAAGAAGCACAAGCTGGAATCAAGATTGCCAGGAGAAATATCAATAACCTCAGATATGCAGATGACACCACCCTTATGGCAGAAAGTGAAGAGGAGCTAAAAAGCCTCTTGATGAAAATGAAAGAGGAGAGTGAAAAAGTTGGCTTAAAGCTCAACGTTCAGAAAACGAAGATCATGGCATCTGGTCCCATCACTTCATGGGAAATAGATGGTGAAATATTGGAAACAGTGTCAGACTTATTTTGAGGGCTCCAAAATCACTGCAGATGGTGACTGCAGCCATGAAATTAAAAGACACTTACTCCTTGGAAGAAAAGTTATGACCAACCTAGATAGTATATTGAAAAGCAGAGACATTACTTTGCTGACTAAGGTCCGTCTAGTCAAGGCTATGGTTTTTCCTGTGGTCATGTATGGATGTGAGAGTTGGACTGTGAAGAAGGCTGAGCGCAGAAGAATTGATGCTTTTGAACTGTGGTGTTGGAGAAGACTCTTGAGAGTCCCTTGGGCTGCAAGGAGATCCAACCAGTCCATTCTGAAGGAGATCAGCCCTGGGATTTCTTTGGAAGGACTGATGGCTAAAGCTGAAACTGCAGTACTTTGGCCACCTCATGTGATGAGTTGACTCATTGGAAAAGACTCTGATGCTGGGAGGGATTGGGGGCAGGAGGAAAAGGGGATGACAGAGGATGAGATGGCTGGATGGCATCACCAACTCAATGGACATGAGTCTGAGTGAACTCCGGGAGTTGGTGATGGACAGGGAGGCCTGGCGTGCTGCGATTTATGGTGTCGCAAAGCGTTGGACACAACTGAGCGACTGAACTGAACTGAACTGAATGGAAAAGGTGGCTCTTCAGGAGGCGCAGTGGTAAAGAATTCACTTGCCAGTGCAGGAGACACAAGAAACTCGGTTTCAATCCCTAGATTTGAAGATCTCTTGGAGTAGGAAATGGCAACCCACTCCAATATTCCTGCCTGGAAGTTTCCGTGCACAGAGGAACCTGGTGGGCTGCAGTCCATGGGGCCGCAAAGAGTTCGATACTACTGAGTACAGCTCAGTTAGTGTTAATGGAATAGTTAGACTTCCTGTAGGAGCAAACTACAGGGTGTTTTTCTGCTGCCAGTGGGGCATTAGGCTGATGGTGGGCATTTTGAACACTTCTGACATTGGTTCAAATACATCTACTGGGTTAGCATATTCAGTAACTGCGTGTGCAGAGATTGCATTAGTGCTGTTGTTGGTTACCAGAGATTCTCAAAATTAAGAGAAGGTATAACAGATGGTGAGAACTCTGGACTTAGGGGCTAGGTTCAGACATCAGTTCCCCTAGCTCTGCTGCTGTGTGGCCTTGACCAGCTTATCAAACTTCTCTGTGCTTCAGTTACCTTTATAATAAGATAACTACCTGCCACATAAGATTGTTGTGAGGATTATAGGAGTTATACCACTAGATGCTTAGAACAGTACCCAGTGGGTGATGTTATTTAACTGTTAATGTTATCCTTCAGAGGAAAGAAAAATTTTTGCTCTTGATAATAAAAAGTTTTCTGTTTGTTACTGATATTCTAAGACTTAAATATCCTTAGAGTATCTGGACTGTTTTGTTTTTTTTTTTTTTTTCTTTCCTTGCTAACCAGAGGTAGAGAGGAAGAGTGATATTTAAGGATTTCAGGCAAAGGTTTTACTCTGTATAGCTTATTGGAAATGTTTTCTCCAACATTTTCCCTCTTTGTGAAGGGGATGGAGAGATTTTCATAATGCTAAAATACCCCCATCTCATTGCACTTTTCAGCAGTTATTTTCTTTTTTTTAAAAAAAATACTTATTTTGAGGATAATTACTCTATTGTGGTGGTTTCCCCATACCTCAGTGTGAATCAGTCATAGGCATACTTGTGTCCCCTTCTTTCTGAATCCCCCTTCCCCCAGCAGGTTGTCAGAGAGCACCAGTCTGGGTGCCCTGTTTCATACACCAAACTTGTACAGGTTATCTGTTTTAAATATGGTAGTGTATATATTTCAATGCTGTTCTCTCAATCATCCAACTCTGTTCTTTGCCCACTGAGTCCAAAAGTCTCTTCTTTTTATCTGTGTCTCCTTTGCTCCCTGCACATAGGATCGTCGGTACCATCAGTCGAGATTGCATATATATGTGTGTTAATATACAGTATTTGTTTTTTTCTTTCTGACTTACTTCACTCTCTATAATAACCTTTAGGATCACCCATCTCATTAGAACTGACTCAAATGTGTTCCTTTTTGTAGCTGAGTGATACTGCCTTGTGTGTACATACCACAACTTCCTTATCCATTCATCCATCAATGGACATCTAGGTGGCTTCCATGTCCTTGTCAGCAGTTATTTTCAAGGAAATAAAACAACTGGATAGATTGAACTCTTAGAGTAGTCAGTTCTTCCCAGTCTGCAGATTGGAAACCAGTTCAGACTTGGGGTGATATAAAGCTGCATAGCTGAGAGGCACTCTCAGAACCCAGAATGCTTTGTTCAGTGCTTCTTCTGGACCAGACTGTCTCCTATACCAGGATAGAGTTGTTGCCTGAAGTACAGATACAGCTGAAGCAGAAAGAGAAGGCAAATGGGTGGGTGTTACCAACGAAGAGCAGAAGCCAGCCAGATGTTCTGTACTGAAAAAATGTGTCCAGTAAGAAAAAGAAAATCCCTCCTCTGGGATTATATCCATGAAAAACTAGCACAGAACTCAATCTATGAGATGTGTATCTGGACTTAGTTTGAAGAGCAAATGATCAGGTTTCTTTTGCTGTGAGATACTCTTTGTATTTTTGTTTCATTGAGTCCTTAGATAATGGGGAGACTTTGATTTGGGGATTGTAAAATTCCTCTGGCTTCTATTTCATGAAATATGCAACATATTCTATTGGAAAGAATTTGCCAACTTGCTTTTATTATTATTATTTTATTTTAACTTGACATATAACTGATCTCTAATCCCGTGAGGGATTCTCATAGAGAACAGGCAATAGGAATAAAATGGTACTGAACTGAAGAACTCACAGTTTATAATGGTAAAAGTTTGTGGTAGTAAAGATGAGTTGTTTGGCTTAGGCGATAAAGTTAGAGGAGGTAATGTAGCAGACAGATATGATGTTCAGAGTGAATCTCTGTTGGTCTGTTTCTCAATTTGATCTATCCATTCACCTACTCTTCATCAGTTAAGCATCTTTTTCTTTTCCTTGGACTCTCTTTATCCCAATCTTTGTTTCCTTTTCATTCTTTATGTCTATTTGTTCCTGTTCTTGTTAGTGTTATAATCAACCATAACAGCTGAAAATGATAAATATGCATGAGGAGTATCTGGGAAATTGAGGCCACTCAGGTCCCGATATGGACGTCACCCCTCTGTCCATTCAACACATCTTACTAATACTTACTTGGTACCTGGCTTTGGCTGAGTGTTAGACACTGTGGACAGTTCCAAGATCCAAAGATGCAATCTCTGCCATCTGGGCACCTAGCCTCCTGCATGCATCAGTAGCTGATACAGCATGAGATTTGGTGCAGAGAATATCCATACAGCAGCACTGGAAGCTTCCAGAGGAGAAACTATTTCTACCCGGAGAAAGGAAAGGAAAGGATAATTAAGACTTCACAGAAGGGGGAATTTCATTTCAGCAGGAAGCTGAAGGTTGACCAAGAATTTCTGAGGAGTTGAAGGCATTCCAGATTGAAAGAACTAAATGGGCAAAGACAGGTGGGCAGGAAGCTTCGTCACTAGTTTGGGGATAGGCATCCTGCTGAGAGTGGCTCTCATGCAACATATGTGGCAGACATGGATTATTCTGTAGAGCATTTTCCAAACCTGGTCCTGGGGCACTGTCTACCAGGATGGTGATGAGTATTTCAAATAAAAGTGTCTACAGGGAAAAACAGCCCATGCTCAAAAACGTTTGGAAAGCACTGAATTCTATACTGTACTCTTAGTAAGACACAGTCTTTACTGACATAGTAAAGCTTAGAGATTCCCTACAGTAAAGAAACTCAGGTACTTCATTAAGAATTTTCCAGACTTATTTGCTTTAGAATCTTTGATTTCCGAGAGCCTCTCTCAGTGTCTCACGAGATAGATTGTAGAAAAGATTTGTGGCTAAGCATGTATGATATTTAACCAGGACAGTTAATTTGATTGAGGAAGTAATGTTTTGTTTGAAATATAGTATATTTCAGTAGAAAACTCTGTCCCTACCACTCAGCTTCAGAAAGCGAGCCATGTAAATGAGGTTGAGGCCTCTTAGTAACCTCTCACCCATCAGATCTTCCCTCCTGCCAGAGGTAACCACTATTCCACATTTGGTATTTATCATTCCATATAATTCTTTCAAATGTGCTTTTCAGAAGAACAGACTTAAAAAGAATTACATTGAATTACAATCCGGTTTCTAGCTAGTCACTACAGAGATAGTACTTTGTCCAATAAATGTCCAAGAAAGGACATTTATAAACTCTTTAGGGGGAAGAAATATAGCTTCTCCTTTTAATAACTGTGCCTGGAGTGTAGTAGATGCTCAGTAAGTTTATGCTGAATTGAATTGAATGTGTATATTGTCATGTGGTTCATGAAGCTCATGGGGATAAAAAGTTTGGTATAAATTGCTTTCCATTGACAACACTGTATTGAACTTCTTTATGATCAATGATCTTGAAAACACATTTTTTTTTGGTGGGAGTTCTTTGTTTTGTAATCTGAATTTGGAAATGAATAGTAATAATCAACTACTGAAAGTTATCTCTGTATTCTTAATAGCTGTTGGAATCATTAACAGTAAAAACTTATTCAGATTTGTCTTATGAAAAGAGCTGACTTGGTAAAACTATCTGCTTTCATTATAGGAACAATGATAACTAGAAATGCTTTCAATCAAAAAAGGACTTTTATCAATTAACACTAAATGAGTGTTCAGTATCTGGACATTGGATACTTTGAAGGTTTATAAGGTTCTTGCCTGAGTGGAGAAGTAACTTATTTTCAGTAACAAAGTTGATTATTAGGCACCACCATGCCAATGAAACATCCTTCTTGATAGAAGTAAGGGACTTCCTCTTGAAAAAGCTCACATTACCTAAAACATATATCATATTTGGATGACATTTTCCTTCTTTATTATCCTAGCCTATATTCATATATTACTGTCATATATATGTCAACATGTAGAGCAAATGTTGGAATATTGCTGAAGGATGTATGGTAGAAAGAATGGAAGGGGAAAGGAAGTGGGAGACGTACAGGTTCCCTGGGAGAGGCTTTTTGCACTCGATCATGGTTTTATGAAAGATAGTGGATTAACTTTTCCCATAGGGTTCGATGTTGATTATAGCTATAAATCCACCCCTAGGATTTTCTGTCTTTGACTTGGCTGGAAAAGTCCCAGCAGGTGGCAGGATGAGAGTCAACTTGTGTGAATGAGCATAAATGTTGCAGACACTGCCCAGAGAGTAAGGAGGAGAAGTCACGTGACACTGTTCCCTCGTGGTTGCCTGATGATGCCCATGCCCTCTGACCGTGGCCTGTGGTGGTGCTTGTCTTCAGTCCTAGCACATGTTATTTTGACATGTTATGTTTATTACATGCATGCTCACAAAAGTTCTAAATATAAAACACAACCATCAAACATACTCAAGTTAGACCAGAGTGCCGGTAATCCAATTGTGGATGAAGTCAAAGATAGGCCAGCCATATGCTGAATCCGAGACACAGCCTGTAGTGTTAGAACTTAGTTCCAATGAATGCAAAAAGGTTACTGTAATTTATTCCTTTGGGAAGCTGAATAGATTTATAGGCCACATAGAAGTTGGATTCTTGCCAACCTTCTGCGATCTAACTTCTTAATTTTAATGTGGTTGAATTTATCAATCTTTTCTTTTATGGTTAGTACTTTTTATGTCTTAAGTTTAAGAAAGCCTTTTTAAAAACCCTGATGTCATAAAGATATTCTCCTTTATTATCTTCTAAAAGCTTTATTGTTTTGCCTTTCATATTTAAGTTCTATAATCTGTGGTGTATTATATATGTGTGTGATGTGAGGTAGGAATTTATTCTGTTTATTCTAATTTTCTTCCACGTGAGAGAAAATCATCCTGGCATTTAGGATTAGTTTCTAGGCATAATTTGGTCTACTCTTTTGCCCAAACTGCATTTCTTTATTATTATAACTTTATAACAAGCCTTGGTGTTTGGCAGGACAAATCCTCAACAGTGTCCTTCTTCAAAAATAAGTTGGCCTTTCATGTTTCATGTACATCTTTTAAAACTTTTTATTGGCATATAATTGAGTTACAATGTTGTGTCAGTTTCAGGAATATGGCAAAGTGAATCAGTGGTATGTATACATAAGCCCACTCTTCTTTTTCAGATTCTTTGTCCATATAGGCCATTCCAGAGTATTGGGTAGACTTCCCTGTGTTATACAGTATATTCTTCTTAACCTATTTTTATATAGTAGTGCATTTATGTCAGTCCAATATCCCATTTTATCCCTCTCCTTATAGTCCCCTGGCAACCATGTGTTTTTTAAATTTATTTATTTATTTTAGTTGGAGGCTAATTACTTTACAACATTGTGGTGGTTTTCGCCTTACATTGACATGAATCAGCCATGGATGTACCTGTGCTCCCCATCCTGAACCCCCCTCCCGCCTCCCTCCGCATCCCATCCCTCAGGGTCCTGTGTTTGTCTTCTGCATCTGTGACTGTACTTCTATTTTGTAAAAAGTTCATTTGTACCTTTTTTCTCTTAGGTTCCCCATATAAATGATACTGTATTGTCTTTCTCTGCTGACTTCACTCAGTATGACAATCTCTGGGTCCATCCATGTTGCTGCAAATGACATTATTTTGTTACTTTTTATGGCTGATGTATACATTTTATCATTACATTTTAAACTTACACTAGAATACTTCTTGAGATTTGATTGAAATTATTGCTTGAATTCATAGATCAATTCAGGGAAATGACATCATTATGATATTGTGAAAGTTGTTCAGTTGTGTCTGACTCTTTGCAACCCCGTGGGCTATATAGTCCGTGGAATTCTCTAGGCCAGAATACTGGAGTGGGTAGCCATTAAACTTACACTAGAATACTTCTTGAGATTTGATTGAAATTATTGCTTGAATTCATAGATCAATTCAGGGAAATGACATCATTATGATATTGTGAAAGTTGTTCAGTTGTGTCTGACTCTTTGCAACCCCGTGGGCTCTATAGTCCGTGGAATTCTCTAGGCCAGAATACTGGAGTGGGTAGCCTTCCCTTCTCCAGAGGATCTTCCCAACCCAGGGATTGAACCCAGGTCTCCCACATTGCAGACGGATTCTTTACCATCTGAGCCACAAGGGAAGCTCATTCTTCCCATAAACATTCTTCATTTATTTAGTTCTTATTTAATATATTTGCATGCAAATTATAATTTTCTTCATAAAGGTATGCACTCTTTCATTAGATTTATTTCCAGATGCTTTGTATTTCTGTAGTTGCTATTGTAAATGCCATCTTTAAAATATACTTTCTAGTTATGCATTAGTTTTCATCCTGCTCAACGGTATTTCTTATTCTGGATGGTAGGGGCTAAAGGGGAGGAGAAAAATCTGGTGGCTATGAGTGCTTACTAAACACAGGATTCTTTTTACTTAATTCTTATTGTAGTATAGTTGCTTTTCAGTGTTGTGTTAGTTTCTCCTGTACAGCAAGATGAATCAGCCATATATGTATATATGTATGTGTGTATATATCTATATCTATCTCCCCTCCTAGCACTCAGAATCAACACTAGGTTCTTCACATACACTGATTTGATAGCAGAACAGCCTCAGGGGAAGGGCTCTGCCCTTGACTGGGTCACTGCCGTCTTTTGCAAACCTTTAGTGCAGGGGTTTCCTTGTCCGGTGGGTCAGTGGACTGGGGAAGTGAGATCTGTGGCTGATGAGGGGTGATCACGTTGAGTATCAGCAGCTCTTCTGATTCAGGAGGCAGAGGTCTTTAAAAGACATCTCCTGTGTTTCCTAGGAGAATGAGGGGTAGTGCAGAGAATGGCACCACTCTGTCCAGGGTAGCCACCGCCCCCCCCCATACACATGATAACGGGACCTGGGGCCCCAGGGATCAGAGTCTGGCTCCTGACACACTGGTCTGGTGTTTCAGGCAGGCTGGAGTCATGTGGCTGCTCAGGGACACAGTTTGGCCAGTAGCTACAGTCTCCTTTCACTTTTCAGGTCAGTGAATATTATTCCCATTTTCAATCAGGGGTCCAGGGAAACGAAAAGACGTGTGCAACCATCTAGCTGAGCTGGAGTGAAGATCCAGGTCTCCCCGCACCTGTGTTAGTGCTCTTTTATTTCATCGCAGTGTCTTAAGATCCTCCTTTGATGTTGATATAGTGAGATCTTGAAGCACCGTTCATTTGCAGAAACACCACTATGCGTGGGAACTGTAATTTACACCTGCCCAATGGTTTTTCCAGTAGTCATGTATGGATGTGAGAGTTGGACTGTGAAGAAGGCTGAGCGCCAAAGAATTGATGCTTTTGAATTGTGGTGTTGGAGAAGACTCTTGAGAGTCCCTTGGACTGCAAGGAGAGCCAACCAGTCCATTCTGAAGGATATCAGCCCTGGGATTTCTTTGGAAGGAATGATGCTAAAGCTGAAACTCCAGTACTTTGGCCACCTCATGCAAAGAGTTGACTCATTGGAAAAGACTGTGATGCTGGGAGGGATTGGGGGCAGAAGGAGAAGGGGCCGACAGAGGATGAGATGGCTGGATGGCATCACTTGACTCAATGGATGTGAGTCTGAGTGAACTCCGGGAGATGGTGATGGATGGGAGGCCTGGTGTGCTGCAATTCATGGGGTCGCAAAGAGTCGGACACGACTGAGCGACTGCACTAAACTGAACTGAACTGAAAGAGGGCTAATGAGAGAGCTGTCTAACTATAGCCCCATGTGGTAGTTGTTACCTACCAATTGTTATCCTGTCTCTGTTGCTCTGTCTGTCTCTCTCTGGATTCCCTTATGTTATTGATTCTTTCACAAGCCTCACTTCCACTCATTTCTCCCCATTCAAATAATATTTGTATTTTAGGACCTAGGAAAAAATATCCATTTCACTTTGAAATTTACCCCTTGGATGTCAGGGTCCATAATATTTCAAATTCCTCTCCTCCTCTTGCCAGGTACTGTAGCTCTTTTCCTTCTCTCACATCCTGTCATCAGCACATTTCCTCGTATTTTCTGGGATGAAGATAATACATACCCCACTAGGTTAGATTGATATAAAAGAGGATGTCTCAAAGAAAGCAGATTACAGGACCAAAAATCTGACCACTTGGTTCACCTATAACCCTGTAATTTTTCTCCCTACTCTGTTTGTGGGGGTCATAGGGGTGAGGTCAGGTATCATCCTGTATGCATTTGAGTGCTCCAGATGGATCAGGGGAGAGGGAAGTCTTGACTTGTTTGAGTAACTGTAAGTCAGCATGGGCTGGGAGGAAGAGGACTGGGCACTGGACTTACGTTGCCCTCTTCAGAAATACAAAGGTCATGGACATATACACGACCTACTGCATAACACGGGGAACACTGCTCAATATTCAGTAATACCCTAAATGAGAGAAATTGGACAATAATAGATACATGTGTATATATAACTGAATCATTTTGCTGTAGACTTGAAACTAGTACAATACTGCTAATCAACTATGCTTCAGCATGAAATAAAAAATTTAAAATACATAAAGCTCCTATACCATAGGCTCAATCTAAGTTAGATGCTTCCTTCTGTCTGCCTTTCCCAGGCAAGGATATCCTTATTTGGCTTCCCAAGCCCTGGATTCTACCAAGTACCACACTTCATTACGTGAGTTGTTCTGCTCCATGTCTGTTCGTCTGGGGTCCTCTAAAGTTGAGAGTTTCTCAAGAATACTCTCAACTGGATTTCATGCCCCCTTGTGCTCAGTCATGTCTGACTGTGTGACTGCAGTCCATGGGGTCATGCCAGGCCTTTCTGTCCCTCACCATCTCCTAAAGTTTGCCCAAATTCATGTCCATTGTATCAGTGATGCCATCTAGCCATCTCGTCCTCTAACAACCTCTTCTACTCCTGCCTTCAATCCTTCCCAGCATCAGGGACTTTTCCAATGAGTTGGTTGTTCACATCAGGTGACCAAAATACTGGAGCTTCAGCATCAGTCCTTCCAATGAGTATTCAAGGTTGATTTCCCTTAGGCTTGACTGGTTTGATCTCCTTGCTGTCCAGAGGACTCTCAGGAGTCTTCTCCAGCATCACAGTTCAAAGACATCCATTCTTTGGCACTCTGGCTTATTATTATACAGCTCTCACAGCTGTACACGATCACTAGGAAGACCATATTCTTGACTATACTTGTCGGCAGAGTAATGTCTCTGCTTTTCAGCACGCCATCTAGGTTTGTCATGGCTTTCCTGCTGAGATGCAGTCTTCTGATTTTATGGTTGCAGTCACCATTGGCAGTGATTTTAAAGCCCACGAAGAGAAAATCTGTCATTACTTCTGTATGCTTGGCCTACTGAGGAAGTTCACCTTTTGGGAATACCAGACCACCTGACCTGCCTCTTGAGAAACCTGTATGCAGGTCAGGAAGCAACAGTTAGAACCGGACATGGAACAACAGACTGCTTCCAAATAGGAAAAGAAATACGTCAAGGCTGTATCTTGTCACCCTGCTTATTTAACTTATATGCAGAGTACATCATGAGAGACGCTGGGCTGGAAGAAACACAAGCTGGAATCAAGATCGCCGGGAGAAATATCAATAACCTCAGATACGCAGATGACACCACCTTTATATCAAAAAGTGAAGAGGAATTAAAAAGCCTCTTGATGAAAGTGAAAGAGGAGAGTGAAAAAGGTGGCTTAAAGCTCAACGTTCAGAAAACGAAGATCATGGCATCTGGTCCCATCACTTCATGGGATATAGATGGGGAAACAGTGGAAACAGTGTCAGACTTTATTTTGGGGGGCTCCAAAATCACTGCAGATGGTGATTGCAGCCATGAAATTAAAAGACGCTTACTGCTCGGAAGGAAAGTTATGACCAGCCTAGATAGCTTACTCAAAAACAGAGACATTACTTTGCCAACAATGGTCCATCTAGTGAAGGATATGGTTTTTACAGTGGTCATGTATGGATGTGAGAGTTGGACTGTGAAGAAAGCTGAGTGCCGAAGAACTGATGCTTTTGTACTGTGGTGTTGGAGAAGACTCTTGAGAGTCCCTTGGACTGCAAGGAGATCCAACCAGTCCATTCTGAAGGAGATCAACCCTGGGATTTCTTTGAAGGAATGATACTAAAGCTGAAGCTCCAGTCTTTGGCCACCTCATGCGAAGAGTTGACTCATTGGAAAAGACTCTGATGCTGAGAGGGACTGGGGACAGGAGGAGAAGGGGACGACAGAGGATGAGATGGCTGGATGGCATCACGCACTCGATGGACGTGAGTCTGAGTGAACTCCGGGAGTTGGTGATGGACAGGGAGGCCTGGCGTGCTGTGATTCATGGGGTCGCAAAGAGTCGGACACGACTGAGCGACTGAACTGACTGACTTACTGACCTTTAATTTTTAAAAGCTATCATAGTGCTAGCTGTGGAGGGAAGCATATCTGTTTAGTGAACTATTTTGAGTTTATGAAGATGAAATGGAGCTTTCTGTTGTAATTCTGAACAGTTTCTTTTGGGACATATCTTTCATTCCAAATCTTTTGCCTGTCCTGTACTTTCCTGTCCTCACTCCTCCTCTTTCCTTCCTTTCTTCCTTTTTTCCTTCTATTAAAAAAAAATCAAACCAAAGAAGTTTCATGAAATCAACAACAAAGGCTTCTCAGCCTCCAAGTCTGCACTGTGATTTCATGGTTACTGAAATGGTCAATATTCCCTCTCTTTCTTACATATGTTATTTCAGTGGAGGAGGAGGAATTTGGAGAGTAGCTGGAAAGTGGACTTTGTAGTTCTTTGTCAAATCTCATGGTAGGGTAAATATTTCACATGGGTGATTGGCCATTTTGTGAATTATCTGTAGCCAGTTTAAAATTAGGGCATACAGATTGAAACTCTGCCAACCAGTATGTGTCAGGGCTGAAGAGTACCTCTCTGTGCTATCCCCAAACACCCAAAACAACATCAGCTGGAGCTAGGAAAGAGACTTTGCTACAGCAGCCACCTTGAAGCGGAAAGAGAGGGAGGGGGGACTTCCCTCGCAGTCTAGTCGTTAAGACTTAGCCTTCCAGTGCCGGGGGTGTGGGTTTGATCCCTGGTCAGGAAACTAAGACGCTTACCAGGTGATACTAGAAGTAAAGTATCCGCGTACCAATGCAGGAGAGGCAGGAGATTCCGTTCAGTCTCTGGGTTGGGAAGATTCCCTGGAGTAGGAAATGGCAAACCCACTCTAGTATTCTTCACTGGGAAACTCCATGCCAGAGGAGCCTGGTTGGCTACACTCCATGGGATCACAAAGATTCACACGACTGAACACACACACACACACACAGGGAACTAAGATCCTCACATGCCTTACAGCCAAAAAACTAAAACGTAGAACAGAAACAACAAGGACTTTAAAATGTATGTGTGTTCTAAGTCTCTTCGGTCACGCGCAGCCCTTTGTGACCCTATGGACCGTAGCCGGCTCAACTCCTCTGTCCACGGGATTCTCCAGGCAAGAATGCTGGAGGGGGTTTCCATGCCCTCCTCCAGGGGATCTTCCCCACCCAGGGATCAAACCCACGTCTCTTCTGTCTCCTGCATAGGCAGTCAGGATCTTTACTAGTAGTACCACCTGGGAAGCCCAGACTTTAAAATGGTCTGCATCAAAAAAAAACTTACAAAAAGAGAGGGAGACCCTTGCTCCTCCTCCTCCCTTCCTTCCCGTCTTCCTGCTATGGTTACCATTCAGTGAGCCCCACTGGAAGTTAGTTGCCCAGAAAACCTGGGAGATGTAGTTGGGACCAGCTTTTCATCACACTCAACAGTTTGCGGAGGGGAATGGCCAAGAGTGGATCTGAGAGAAACAGGCAAAGAACTAGTTCATATGGTAGGGAAATAAATCTCTTATAGCAGCATTTATTGGAGAAGGCAGTGGCACCCCACTCCAGCATTCTTGCCTGGAAAATCCCATGGACGGAGGAGCCTGGTAGGCTACATACAGTCCATGGGGTGGCTAAGAGTCGGACACGACTGAGCATCTTCATTTTCACTTTTCACTTTCATGCATTGGAGAGGGAAATGGCAACCCACTCCAGTGTTCTTGCCTGGAGAATCCCAGGGTCGGGAGGGCCTCATGGGCTGCCATCTATGGGGTCGCACAGAGTCGGACATGACTGAAGCAACTTAGCAGCAGCAGCAGCAGCAGCATTTATAATATTTCAGAGCCAAAGGGAAACAGTGTAGTTCCTTCTCTTTCCCCTCCCCCCACCCGACCCCATCCATCCTCCCTTGTAGAAAATTGAGAGTGACTCCATTGGCAATGGCATCTCTGTCTTGCAACTGTGTTACTGTTGGGTGTTTGGGCCCTCTACTGAGCAGGACAGCAGAGTAGGACTACAGGGCTCTAAAAAAAAAAGAAAACCAACTCAGGTTTTGTTGTTGTTGTTAAATAATTCAAATCTGACCTGACTTGAAGTGTCCTGATAGTGATCCATCTGTGAATAGTCTTACTGTGAATGGCTCTAGAAACATCAATGAATATGATTACAGGGTACCATCCCAAACGCAGCTAGGGGTATTATAGGTAAAAGGTAAATGTTTGGTATAATAAGGCCTGCCTTTCTAGAAAGCAAAATAAAATCTGTATTATGAACATAGAAGACCCCAGGGTATTTGGATAAGGTATTGTGACCCTATATTTTAACATAACAGAGGGAGATGGAATGAAAATGTGGCCCAGTAACATGCAGTTCTTAGACAGTGCTGATGGCAGACAGCGCAGCCCCTCTGGGATCATGGAATGCCCAGGCTGGATGTGTTCCTGAAGTTCAGAAGAACTGCCCACTCATTCTGTGGATGAGATATCTATCGCTTAGGCTTGGAGACCTGGACAGCTTGTCACAGAGTCAGCAAGGAGTGAATCGTGGAGCTGGAACCATTTATTGCCCCTTTGCAGTGAATGAGTTTTCAGTTCAGTTCAATTCAGTCGCTTAGTTGTGTCCGACTCTGCGACCCCATGAATCACAGCACGCCAGGCCTCCCTGTCCATCACCAACTCCCGGAGTTCACTCAGACTCACGTCCATCAAGTCGGTGATGCCATCCAGCCATCTCATCCTCTGTCATCCTCTCCTGCCCCCAATCCCTCCCAGCATGAGTCTTTTCCAATGAGTCAACTCTTCGCATGAGGTGGCCAAAGTCCTGGAGTTTCAGCTTCAGCATCATTCCTTCCAAAAAATCCCAGGGCTGATCTCCTTCAGAATGGACTGGTTGGAACTCCTTGCAGTCCAAGGGACTCTCAAGAGTCTTCTCCAACACCACAGTTCAAAAGCATCAATTCTTGGGTGCTCTGCTTTCTTCACAGTCCCTAACCCAAAAAAAGATGTCCTTTTAATTATAGGGAGCTAGAATGCAAAAGTAGGAAGTCAAGAAACACCTGGCAAATTTGGCCTTGGAATATGGAATGAACCAGGGCAAAGACTAATAGAGTTTCGCCAAGAAAACGCACTGGTCATAGCAAACACCCTCTTCCAACAACACAAGAGAAGACTCTACACATGGACATCACCAGATGGTCAACACTGAAATCAGATTGATTATATTCTTTTCAGCCAAAATGGAGGAGCTCTATACATTCAACAAAAACAAGACTGGAAAAAAAAAAAAAAAAAAACAAGACTGGGAGCTGACTGTGGCTCAGATCATGAACTCCTTATTGCCAAATTCAGACTGAAATTGAAGAAAGTAGGGAAAACCACTAGACCATTCACGTATGACCTAAATCAAATCCCTTATGATTATACAGTGGAAGTGAGAAATAGATTTAAGGGACTAGCTCTGATAGAGTGCCTGATGAACTATGAACTGAGGTTCATGACATTGTACAGGAGACAGGGATCAAGACCATCCCCATGGAAAAGAAACGCAAAAAAGCAAAATGGCTGTCTGAGGAGGCCTTACAATAGCTGTGAATGAGTTTTAGTGAGTGAATTTTAGGTCTGGTTCTTTGGCTACTTAAACATTTAAATACTTGACACTGAGATGGAATGAAGGAAGCCAGAAAGTGAAATATACAGGTAAATCCAAACACACACACACACACACACACACACTCTCTCTCTCTCTCTCTCTCTCTCTCTCTCCACCTTTGTCTTCAGAGCAGTCCTATCTGATAGACAGGAAGGCTTTTTCTGTCTCCATTTTATAGATGGTCAAACCAAGGAGACTTGGCCAATGATTAGCTCTGTGGCCACAGACAGACCATGAACTGTCTGAGCTTCAATGGAAAAATGGGTTCCTATGGGGCTGTTTTGTAAATCAAAAGAACTGACACTTAGGGGAATTCCCCGGACTCTGTCTATGCGTTCACTTATGAGGGTGGGTCCGAATTCAATCCCAGATAGAGGAATGAAGATCCCACAAGTCACATGGCACACACCTCCCCCAAATGACACCTACAACACAGTTAGAACTGTACCTGGTGCATGTGGCCATGCCAGCTACTGTAGTTCCTTTCTGCGTCCCCCTCAGACAGACAAAATAGATGGCATGGCCCCATAGCCATTCCCTTTGAAAAGGACCTGCTTCAGTGGAATGAAGAGAGTTCAGTGGCTGAATAACAGACTTGCTCTCTCTGTGCCTTCTTTCTTTTTCTTCAGCTCTAAGAAGAGAGGCTTGAAATCAGTCATGGTTTGCTGTGACCTTGGTGGCCTCTATCATCTTCACAGGTCAGGAGACAATTTGATATTTTGTTTCCTCCAAATCCAGCTGGAAGGGAAGCCACCATGGCCACAAAGACAATTTGCTGCAGAGAGCAACTTTCTTAGCAGCACACGTGGGACTTTATCATAATTCAAGTTAGATGGCATAATAAAATATTTTCTTTTTTCCTGAGTATTTTGCAAGATTAATAAAGCAGCCTTCTTCGGGAATGTTTATTAATCCACAACTTACAGAAAACTCTAGAGAAAGGAGATATGAAATATGTTCTATAGGTGAAGATGTCAGGCATGCCACCACTAGGATTGAATTAGGCACACATATTATTCAGCTAGCTATCTTCTGGGTGCATTCCTGGTTGCCGATGTAACGGTGGCTTTGTCTTGGAGGTGATCTAAACAAGCAGTTGTTCCCTTTTATTTTTTAAGTCTGGAGGGTGTGAAAGAGAAAGTGGCAACCTGTAGAATAATCCCAGTCCTCAGGGTAGGATCCTTTCTGTCCCCTTGCCTGCACTTCAGTTACACTGGTCACAAAGGCATGCTTTTGAGCCCCAGCTCTTTCGCTGCATGCAGTGGGTTTCTGCTGTTTTTTCAAATGGAAATGGTGGTGCTGGCACCAGTGGTGATGCTGACGATGAGTATGATGAGGATGAAGAAAATAATGGCTCCTTCTCTGTCCATGACAAGGAGTGATGACTTATGGGAAAGGATCATAGTACTCTATCACTTCATCCATTTACTCAGCATGTTTGAGCTCTTGCAAGATAGTGGTTGACTCTTTTTTTTTAATCATAAAAAAGTTTCTTTCTCAAGATCCAAGATTAGTCCTGAAAACACAAATAAATGGAAAATAATATGGCTAAGTATGGCCCCCAATAGTATTAGCTGTGGTGAAAAATAAGACAGAAGGATGGATTTTGCCGGGATAGGGAAGGATCAGTATTTAAGCTAAGCATTCTGAAGGTGATCTGGAATTTGCTGATGAGTCTTTGGTGCAATAATTATGTTCTGAGTTCCATTCTGGGCCTATAGGGTGAACATGACAGAAACTCCAGTGGCCCACATCGCATATACAGTCCACTGGGAAAACGTAAAACCAACAAAGGCAGAAGGAGACAAATAGATTGGGGGCCATGGCTAAGGTAGAAGTGGGCACTGTATATACATGGGTACAGATGGATCCTACAAAGTGACGGGTAGGAGGAGTCAGGGAAAGTCAGTCTGGTCAGGTAAACATGGCTAGTTCATGGAGCATCTTTTCACCAGCTGTTGGTTGGGAGGTTGTGGTTGGGTCAGTTCACTCGCCCAGTCATGTCCGACTCTCCGACCTCATGGACTGCAGCACACCAGGCTTCCCTCTCCACCACCAACTCCCAGAGCTTGTTCAAACTCATGTCCATCAAGTTGGTGATGCCATCCAACCATCTCGTCCTCTGTCGTCCCCTTCTCCTCCTGTGGTTTGGTAGATGGTGACAAGATAGACTTCACTTGCAGAGAGGATGCTTCTCTGCATCCTCACTTCTGTTCCTGGATTCAGAGAGCAGTGCTTGGAGAAGTATGGCTATGTTCATTTTGGTGAAAGGTGGACTGTCAGGTGTGGTGTATGTTAATGGTTTTTCAGGCGTCTCTGTTAGAAGCACTTCATGCTCAGGTGCCGGCAAGAGTCATGCAGTTGACATTAGCTGGTAGAATAGTCTGGAGTGGCGGGAGGGGCTGCTAAGTAAGCCATTATTAGCTCCAACTGATGGTTGCAGTAAGAGAGTGCTGGACTAATGTAGCCTGGTCTTCAGTTTTTCCAAACTAGAAACTTTTTTTTTTTTAATTGAGAAGTACTTCTGTCCAAAGATTTGGCACTAAGTCAGTTAAAACAAATGACAACAACAACAAAATGTGTGTAGTCAGAAGGTAACTGGCCTATAGGCTTTTAGCCCATGAATTACCCATTAGTGAGTTTTGGCCTATTCTTTATAATTAGCCTGTTATAGCTACATAAATCTCCCTCAAGTGGAAGTTCAGTCCATATACGAAGGAGTAAATTGGGGTTTTTTTTTGGTAAAGGAAAGTTTCTGCAAGACAGTTGAACAGTGGAAATTGGTTCTCATTTATTTCTGTGTGTTCCCTCAGTCTCCTTGTTTGTTGTTCTTGATCAGATGCTTCTGATACATGGTGAGGCTTTGTAAAACCAGTGTCCATGGCAATTCTGGTGTTTTCTTAGCTGTTCGTTGGGCAACACTGGGCTTTGTATCTGTCTGTGTCTACAGCTGCCTTAATTAAGCTTGTTATGTGCTGCTACCAAGGCAAATCCCTGTAGTGAGTCAAATGAGTAGTTTTAGGGTCTGAAAATGACAGTGTTCTGTGGCTTTCTCTTTGAGGGTTGAGACTCCCAGCCACTAAAATATGCACATTTCAAACCAGAGTGAAAACATGAGCAACTTAGTAGTTACTGTGGAATTGAATGAATGTCATAAATATTTATTTATCTTTTTCATAACTGGCATAAAAATGTTAGGATATAAAAAAGTTGTTCACTATAAAAACAACAGAAAATTCATTGGCTATACATCTCCTGAATGCGTGTATCTCTTTGGGTTTTCATTAGTGTCTAGCAATATACTTTGAGAAATTAGATTTGAACAGAAGCTTCAGCAGAATATGAAAGCTCCTTGCGTTCATAATTATCCCATTTTCATTGAGGATCCATTGCATACAGCAGTCTCCTTTAACCATATCGTGGCTGTGGTCAACTTTAATGAATGTTTCTTTCAAAAAAATTTTTTTAAAGAAGCAATCTGTGTTTATTGAATTTGGAAAAAGCAAAAAAGTGTAAAAGAGAAAAACTGGAATGGGTAGCCTATCCCTTCTCTGGGATCTTCCTGACCCAGGATTCAAACTGGGGTCTCCTGCATTGCAGGTGGATTCTTTACCAGATGGGCTACCAGGGAAGCCCAAAAGAGAAAAAAGTCACATATAATATTTCTACCCAGAGGCAATCACTGTTAGTGTTTCTGAGTTGAAGAGATAAAGAGGCTGTGGTGTGAGGTCAGACCAGCATGGATTTTGATCCAGGTTCCTCCATTTTTTAATCTTGCAACCTCTTATTTTTCTCATCTGTGAAATAGAAATAAAAATTGAATCTATTTTATCTGAAGTGTGGATTATTCAACCAAATAATACCTATGAAGCATTTAGCACATTACTTGGCACATAGACAGTACTTAAAAGTGAGCTGTAACATTTTCTGCTTTTTGCTGTAAACATTTTACCTTGTGGAGTTCATTAAAAATAATCATCAAAACACCGTTTTTTTCTTGCAAAATAAAACATCCAGTGTTCCCTTATCTCTTAAAAATATACTAATGTCTTTCCCTCAAATAGTTTATTTATAATGCGTTAGGCTCAAGTGTATAGCAAATTAATTCAGTTACGTGTATATACGCATATGTACACACACATATATGTATATATGTGTACATATATTTGTATGTTCTGTTTCAGGTTCTTTTCCATTATAGGTTATTTCAAGATACTGAATATAGATTCCTGTGATATACAGTCCTTGTTGCTCATATATTTTAGATAGTTGTCTATATCTGCTAAACCCACATTCTTGATTTATCTCCACTCTAACCCCTCTGTTAACAAGTTTGTTTTCTAGTCTGGGAGTCTTTTTCTGTGTTGGAAGTAAGTTCATTTATATCATTTTTTAGACTCCACATATAAATTGTGTTATATGGTATTTGTCATTCCCTGCTGACCTCACTTAATATTTTAATCTCTAGGTCCATCCACATTGCTGCAAATGTCATTATTTCATTCTTTTTCATGGCTGAGTAATATTCCATTGTATACAGATACCACATGTTCTTTATCCGCTCCTCTGTTGATGAACATTTAGGTTTTTTCCTTGTCCTGCTGCTGCTGCTGCTAAGTCGCTTCAGTCATGCCCGACTCTGTGCGACCCCATAGACAGCAGCCCACCAGGCTCCGCTGTCCCTGGGATTCTCCAGGCAAGAATACTGGATTGGGTTGACATTTCCTTCTCCAGTGCATGAAAGTGAAAAATGAAAGTAAAGTCGCTCAGTCGCGTCCGACTCTTAGCAACCCCATGGATTGCAGCCTACCAGGCTCCTCCATCCATGGGATTCTCCAGGCAAGAGTACTGGAGTGGGGTGCCATTGCCTTCTCCTTGTCCTAGCTATTGTAAATAGTGCTGCTATGAACATTGGGTGCATGTATTTTTTCAGTTTAGAATTCTTTCTGGATATATGCCTAGAAGTAGGATTGCTGGATCATATGGCAACTCTAGTTTTTAAGGAAACTCCATATTGTTCTCTGTAGTGACTGTACCAGTTTACATTCCCACCAGCAGTGTCAGAGGGTTCCCATAAAGTCGCTCAGTTGCGTCCGACTCTTAGCAACCCCATGGATTGCAGCCTACCAGGCTCCTCCATCCATGGGATTCTCCAGGCAAGAGTACTGGAGTGGGGTGCCATTGCCTTCTCCTTGTCCTAGCTATTGTAAATAGTGCTGCTATGAACATTGGGTGCATGTATTTTTTCAGTTTAGAATTCTTTCTGGATATATGCCTAGAAGTAGGATTGCTGGATCATATGGCAACTCTAGTTTTTAAGGAAACTCCATATTTTCTCTGTAGTGACTGTACCAGTTTACATTCCCACCAGCAGTGTCAGAGGGTTCCCTTTTCTCCACATCCGCTCCAGCATTTATTATTTGTAGACTTTTTAATGATGACCATTCTGACTGGTGTGAGGTAATACCTCATTGTAGTTTTGATTTGCATTTCTGCAATAATGAGTGCTATTGAATACCTTTACAAATGCCTGTTGCCCCTCTGTATGTTTTCTTTGGAGAAATGTCTATCCAAATGTCCTCTTTAAGTTATATAATATTTCATTAACATGCCTGTATCAACATTTAGTTTTTCTCCTTGTATATTTAAGTTGTTGCTCGTTCTTTTTAAATATAAATAATTCTTTGATAAGTATCTTCATTCATCAACCTTTTGCAGCAGCTTGATTTTCTCATTAGTATAGTGACTGCCTCCCACATCTGGAAATGGGCGGAATTACTGCCAGCATTCTCCATTGAAACTGTTGGTGATGATGGATGGTCTTTGCACTGTCCCGTATAGTAGATGCAAGGTACACATGGCTCTGGGCATTTGAAATGTAACTAGCATGACTGAGAAACTGAATTAACATTTTTTTAACATTATTTAATTTTAGTTTAAATTATCTTATCGAGTGGGTGGCTGCCATATTGGACCATGTGGACTTATACTGTTCTACTTCAAAGGGGAGAGTGTATTTAGGCTGGGATTTTGTTTTTCAGACAGACATCCATAGACTAGCTTTGTTTCTTGATCTCTGGTACAGATACTGTGTTTTCCCTCCCTATGTGTTTCTACTGTATTTTGACAGGAAATGGTGTAGGGTGCCTCACATGCCTGTTGCCACGTTGTTAGAAGTCTGAGTTGATACTTAAATATGGGCTGCTTATAGTGACTTCCTTCTAAACAATACAGTGTAGAAAGGGGATTAAAAAAGAGTGACTTTAATATCATATATGAAACGAGTCGCCAGTCCAGGTTCAATGCATGATACTGGATGCTTGGGGCTGGTGCACTGGGACGACCCAGAGGGATGTATGGGGAGGGAGGAGGGAGCGGGGTTCAGGTTGGGGAACGTATACCTGTGGTGGATACATGTTGATGTATGCCAAAACCAATACAATATTGTAAAGTAATTAGCCTCCAATTAAAATAAATACATTTATATTAAAAAAAAAAAAGAGTGACTTTACAGTGGCAAAACCTGACAGACAGTACATCAACCAGGTGATGGAGGTTAATACCAACCGGAATGAGTTGTGTTGATTGTATTTACCCTCTATATGATGTGATAAAGATGGTACTTCACCTCTTCAGTCTTCCTCACCAGAACACATAATAACCTCAGTCTAATTATGACAAATCCTACTGGAGGGATGTTCTGTAAAATACTCAGTCAGTGCTTCCTAAAGCTGTCAAGGTCATCAAAAATAAGCAAAGTCTGAGAACTGTCAAAGTCATGAGTTACAATGGCTAAGTGTTACGTGATACCGTAGGTGAGATCCTAGAACAGGGAGTAAGAAAAAGGACATTACATAGCAACTAAGGAAATACTAACACGTGGACTTTGGTTAATAATAATGTGCTGGTTCGCCAGCTGGGTCATGTCCTGGTGTAAGTGAGCTGAAAATGCTGACTCTCTGAGGACTCCTCAGGTTGCCAGTGATAGGAATCTAGCTTAGTGTGACTGCAGTCTAACAGGGAGTTTCTCTGCTCACATAACCAGCAGTAGGTGTGGTCTGGCTTCAGACATGTTAGAGCTGAGTGCCCCATTGGCTCTGCTTTTCCATGCCAGCTTGACTTTCTCTGTGTTGGCTTTGTTAGAAGCCTTCCCCTCAGCAGTGGCAGAGACGGCCCCTAGCCATCCAGACTTAATCCTTCTGGCTTAGCAACCCCGACTCAAGGGAAGAAGGCTTTTCCCCAGTAGAGCTGCAGAACAGGCTGGGGCTGGTACACAAGGGACTTGTTCTGATTCCTGAATTCATCTCTGTGGTCAGGGCTGGGGAGGTCAAATTTCTGCCCATTGGCCAGTACTGGGCCCGAGGCTCACCTATAAAGCAGAGGGTGGGGTCAGTCAGGCCCACCAAACCGCTGGGTTGGCCAAAATGTTCTTTTCGTGTTTTTTCGATAACAGCTTACAGAGAAACCTGAACAAACTTTTTGGCCAACTCAATACATGGAATGAAACTGAGATGAGAGGATGGTTCCTCAAAAGAAAATCAGGGTAAGAAATGTATACTTGGCAGACACACTTGCTGCTCACTGCCCTGTTCTTTGAGGCATTTTTTAGTTTCCCTGATTCTCTTCTTACGAAAAGCCAGTTTGTCAGGGAGAGTGAGGTCTTCTGTCCTGTGAGTTGCTGTCAATTCACCTAGCTGGCTTCTGTCACTTACTGGGACCATTCCCCTACCCAGAGGAGGGTTCTTAGATGCCTTCCAGTTATGAAAGCACTGGGATGTTGGGATTCAGTCTGGTCTTGCTCTGACTGTGTTTATGACAGTGTGCTCACTAGTTAATTCTTCCCCTCTCAAAAGTAGGTAACTATGCCCCAGAGAGTTAACAAGGTAAGTAAATCGATGCATCTATTGTGATTATTTTTCCTTATGAATAGGCAAAAGATATATTGCTTAAGCCCCTTCCTAGAAGTAACTGAATCAAAGCTGATGGGATTTGCATGTCAGACTCCAGATAATCTAGGAGTCTCGTAGCAAGTGGGCACTTCAGTCCCCAGCTGGTATATTGAAGCAATATCTTGGGACTTATGAGTGTAATTAAACCATGCCTGTTAGTAATTACAAAAAGGGAGACTCACTGCCCTTAAACGTGACTGTAACATATCAGATCTTCATAAAAGCAGGAAGCTATTTATTTTCATCTGTGAAGTCCATGTAGAAAATATTTTATTAATACTCCAATTTTTTGATTCAGCCCTTTGTATCATAAAAATATGGTGACTCAAAACAGTTTCCTTTTTATTGCTTGTGCTCAGCCTCATAAGAGACGCTGAAATTTTGTAGCACCATTCATGGCAATTTTCCTTTAAACTCTACAGCATAAAGCATATCAGCAAATTAATATTCCTGCCTGTAAGATGAGATTGACCTCATAGGTATAAGTTCATTTCTTGTCCTAACATCTACTGTACCGTGAAATTAGGGGTCTTTATCTATCTATATATTTTTACTTCATTTTCATTGTGGCAAAAGTGGCGGTAGGGACCTCAATCCAGATATTGTGTCACTCTAACATATTATCAAGTTTTAACTAGTTAGTTATTATTGTGTAAAGATGCAGGCAGTGTCAGGAGCACAATTTGTTTTTCTTTTTTTTTTTTTCAGTGCTTTTTTATTCCAGGTGGAATCACAGACAAGCTCCCTATATGTCAAAGGGGCTGAAAGCATGGAGCCCAGTCTTAGGAAAATTCTGTGGGCACCTTCACTGAGGCAGCTGTGCTGAGCTGAGTTACCTGTGCAGGTAAAAGGAATGAAGTGCTAACAGGCTGTATAGAGCACAGTGGGACACATGGATTATGTTATTAGGTGAATTTGATGATCTGGTGTCGTCAAACTATACTTACTTCTCTGGACCTGCATATTCTCAGTTGAGAAAGAAGGCTTTGATGATTCATTAAGATCCACCGGAAGTCTCTGATTTTATATACCTTGAATCTTCATTCATGTGGAATAATACCTAATGACTTACACACACACTCGTTCTCTGCCTCAAATCTCTTCCAGATTCCCTTGACAGAGGCGCTATCCTTCTCTGTTCTTACTGTACTTTCACACATGAGATTGTATGTCTCAGACTGAGCGGGTTTTGGTATCTTGGCTTCCCTACAAGGCTCTGATTTCCTTGAGGGAAGGTGCTTTTTAAAAATATATCTTCTGATATATGAAAAGTATTTTGCAATGAGACAGTCAATAAATATTTTGCAACCATATCTTAGAGATCATACAGGGAAAGACAAAAACAAATGCAGATACGCCTGAAATAGCAAAGGGTTCCTATATAGTTGTAAAATCGCTTAGATATTAATACTTAGGCCATGTAAAGTAAATTCAGTAGTTTCTCTGGCAGATTTCATTTTAATGTATATGAATGCCAAATGTTTGCAGTCTAGTGGAGAGGTAAGTCATTTCATTCCTATAATAGAATCCTTTTATACATTTCCGATTACTCAGCGTCTTATGGTGGGGCCACGCTATGTTACTTCCCATCTTGTCAAAATGTGGCCTTTTGGGTGGTAAGGTCATTCATGTGCTTTTAAGAAAGAAAAGAGAGCTCCCACCGTCCTCACCAGGGTTTTGATGTTTCGAGATTGTTTTTGCATGGAGAGCCAGTCTGCAGAGCAAGACAATGTGAATACATCTCCTCAAATCAATGAGAATTGCGCTGTCCTCTAGAAAATTAGGTTTGAGCCACATCACCGTCAGTGCCTGAGACTGAATAAATCCCATTTCATGATTGCCCCGTGTATGAATTGTGTAATGTGTCTAGATGGGCACAGCTATGATTGCCTCTCTTTCCCCGGCGTTACTAAATGGTAATGCAGTGTATTCATGGGACGAGAAGTGTCTCAAATAAACAGCCCCAGCTACATGGGATAATTTAGGGCCAGCATTCAGGAAGTCTCCATGGACCAGTGTAAGAGGTGACTGTTAACCAGGGACAATAGGAAAAAGTCTCTGTGGCTCCTTTTCTTTTTTTTTTTTAAGGCAGATTTTGGCATGGAGTACTTCAATAGTCTTGTTTAATAGAGTTATAGGTACATTGACCATATTTTTGGATAGAACCTTTGGTTTGCTGCTTCCAACTGGGGAGTCCATGGGCAAATCAGGTGAACTTTCATAACTTTTGTACATTCAGGTGCTTGAAATAAATGCCAACTATGTGCCAAGCACTATTTTAGATAGAAGGGGTGGGAGGGTGAGGTGTTTAGAAAGAAAACATTTATACAGACTGAAAGCCTGCTGTTTTTGTTTTTTGTTTTTTCATTCTTTCCACCTCGGGTGTTAAAAATTAACCTGAAAAATAAATGCTCCAACACTGAAGCGCAGTCCTGATTTCATGCACAGGTTTGCAGATGCTGAGAGGTGGTGTTTCAGGTGATGGTTATACCAGAGGGGAGCTCTTGCAGGGATGAGACCCTTCTAGCTGTCAAACACTGGTGGTGTTTTAAGTTTGAAAGAAATTTAAACGGTCATTCCCAAGGCCCTCTTGGCTCCTAAACCAGTAAAAAATACCCATACAGTGAGGGCTGGGCAAAGGCAGACATGTGGTCAGTGAGCGAGTATCCCAAGCATTGGGGAAGTAAGGCAGGCCATTGTACTCCCACACCGTCTATTTTAAAGCAGTTGTCTTTTTTCAGTTTGACTTTAGCTTCTGACGTCTTAGACTTGCTGCTGAGTTTTCATAACAAGGCAGGAGCCTTGGAGTTAATTCAGTTCATTTGGTTTATTACGGCTTGAGCTGATATGTATTATTTTTCTACCTTAAATATGAATGATGAGCTTTCCTGGGGAAGCAACAATAAATTCAGTCCAAGTTATGCAGCTTGCTAGCTAAGTGACCTTGGGCGAGTTTTTTTTTTTTTTACTTTTCTTGGCCTCACTTTTCTTATCTGTAAGATGGGATATTCTCATCTTTCACATTCTGGGATATCTGGATAGGACTCTGCTACTTCTGTGGTTGCTAGACCAGTGAGCTGAGGGAGAGGCATTTGAGTCATGGGTGCTTTATAGTTACTGGTATTGTCAGACTTGGCCCACCTTCTAAAGCATATGCATATTACCTAAGTAAATATGCCTGTCAGTGTTCTGATTTATTTCACAAAATGACATAAGCCTAGACTCTCAGGCTTGAATTAATATTAAAATGTTATTTAATTAGGACATTCCCCTTTGGAGAGCAGGAAACCGTGCTGTCTGTCCATTTATCATGTTATTCTCTTAACTCAGCATTTATTAATCTTAAGCACCTGTAGGCTTGTTGCTATTCATTGAACTAAGAAACAAGATAAGATTCAGTCTCTGTCTACAAATCTCTCCTCATCCTCCAAGAAGGAAAAAGAATTTTGCACTCGAAGCCCATCACTCTTCATTTTATTGCATTTTGGATTTTCTGTGGCTGGAAAGATGTTTATGTGTGTTGGTGACCCCAGTAGAAAAGAAGGGAGGAAAAGGTTTCTCAATTCTGCCTGTTGCATACAGCTTTAATTACCTCAAGCTTAAACTAAGGATGGAACTGGAGGAAAGAATTGTGAGAAAGCTTCTTTATAAACAAAAGCCCCACCAGGAGGTGGACAGCATTTTCCGGGATGAAGGACTTCAACATTGGATGAGCACATTCAAAACTATGACCCACCTTCAAGTCAGTGTTCAAAGGAAGTAAAAGGCCACACAAAAAATGAAATGTAATTGGGCACCCCACAGGGAGGGGACAGAACCCAGGAAGCCTTGAAAAGCCTCAGTGTGGCCAGTCCCCCAGCCCAGAGCCAACGTCTCCAGCTTTCCTGACAGAAGCAAGCATATGTGTAGTTAAGACATTCAGAGTTGTGAAACAAAGGCGAGAGGCTTTTGCCTCTGACTTGTAAACATGGGGTGTTTTGCTTTGCATTTTAAGATAGAAAAGAAGTTTTCTTAAAAACTCCCAAGTCAAATGTTGGAAGTGCAAAGGGCCATTCGTAGTTGAGAAGTATGTGAGATGTCAGTTAACATACTGACTGTTTTTCAGAAAGGCTTCCAGAAAGGAGAAAAATTCCAAAACAAACAAAAAGTAGTTATATTACTTGCATCATTAAAAACCCATTTTCTATTGGTTTCTGTTATCTTCTTTTTCCCCACCACTGCCTGCCGAGCTCCTCATCATCCATCAAAGCCCTGGTTCATTGCCCTCCCCTCTCTGAGGCCTTCCTAGGTCTTCTCAATCCAAACAGATGGCTCTCCTGATCACGCTCCATGGCACTAGCGTTAGGTCTTATATTCTGGTTGTTCAGATATGTGACGGTCACCTCCATAAGACTCTGTGTCTCAAGCACAGTAACCATGTCTCTTTCTCTTTTCAATCTTCTCCCCTGCCTTAGGATCCTACTCAAAGAGGGCACTCAGTAATGTTCACTGAATGAGTGAATGAATGTAAACCCTTCAATATCCAGTGCTTCTAGTAACGTGGACAGCCACCATATAGGGAGCTGTTTTTTGTGTGAGCAGTTTCAGCAGGGATTGAGAGAAGGTGGACCAAGTATGCCAGCCAGTTTGGCAGTTACTACAGAGACCAAAGAGCCAGTGTGCCAGGCTTAAGACAGATCTTCAGGCCTGAGAAGGGTTGGTTGGGTCAACCAAGGTGAGATTTGAAAGAGCTAAATGCAGAGTCTTGGACTTACGTGCAAATTATTACTATTAATAGCAAAAGAGAATGTAGTGGATATCTAGCTGTTCTTAAGGAGATGGGGGAGGAGGAATTGATTTAATACATATATGGATGTGAAAGTTGGACCATAAAGAAGGCTGAATGCCAAAGAATTGATGCTTTCAAACTGTGGTGTTGGGGAGAACTCTTGAGAGTCCTTTGGACTGCAAGGAGATCCAACCAGTCAATCCTAAAGGAAATCAACCCTGAATATTCATTATAAAGACTGGTGCTGAAGCTCTAGTACTTTGGCCTCCTGATGAGAAGAGCTGACTCACTGGAAAAGACCCAGATGCTGGGAAAGATTGAAGGTAGGAGGAGAAGGGGACAACAGAGGAAGAGATAGTTGGATGATATCACTGACTCGATGGACATGAATTTGAGCAAGCTCCAGGAGATAGTGAAGGACAGAGAACCGTGTGCTATAGTTCATGGGATCACAAAGAGTCAGATATGACTGAGCAACTGAAAAATAACAAACAGCAATACATTTCACCAGTAGTCTACTAGAGATGCCTGATCACTCTCAGGGTAGATTCATAGAAGTATTTGGTACCTAAAGAAAAAGTTGAGTTCTTGTCTCTCTTCTCTGGAGGGGCAGTTGGAAGTTAAGTAAGTGTAGACACATCTGCCTCACATAAACTCCATGAACGTGGCATGGTGTCTTCTGTCTCAGCTGTTTTCCCCAGAGCCCAGCACCAAGCACGGAATATAATAGATTTAGATAAAGTGGTGGTGGTATGGGAATTGATCACACCAAAGTGTATCTGGAGAAAGAATTTGAATAATCAAAAAAAAAGATATTCCTCAAAAATTATAAAAATAATAGAAGCAACCAGAGATATGTCTGCTTTGAAACATGTATTTGTTGGCAGGGAGGGGTGTATCGGGGAAGGGTGGAGTGTAATCACCATCTTCAAGTATTTTAAACACCGCCTTGGGGGCTGGATATTAGAATTCTTCTGTTTATTATTAAAGAAGTGAAGGTTAGAAAAAGCAAGTTTTGGCTCAAGGAATTGTCTTAAGTGTGCAGTTATTTATATGTGATCATGTATTTGATTCCTTTCTCAAGTTTTATAGGCTGAAAAGATTGAGGAAATGGGGTGCTATAGATGACTGGATAATCCCACATTGGATAGGGGAATTGAAAATAGTGATTTCTGGATCCTTCTGATTCTAGAATCTTATGATTTCTATACAGTAACAGTCCTTTATGACCTCAGGGAAAAAATGGGGACAAAAATGGAATCTCGTAGGGATGTTCTAACTGCCTGTATAGAGCCAGATAGCAAATACTTGTTAGTAAGTCGGGGACTGGGCTCCTCTAATGAAAATTGCAGGCACCTTGCACCTCAAAATGCTACGTGACACAGTTATGCATTTCTCACCTGGCTTGTTCAGCATAGAAATGTGAGGTTAAGTGGACTTTTCCAAAACCTGTGTCTAATGTTTTGAGTGTCCAAACTTTTCTTGTGCTTCACTGACAGCAAGTAGAATAAGAGACGCATAAGGCGGTGTCTCAAAGCCTACTAAAATGCAGTGGACGTTTTCTGAGTTACCCCAGATCTCCAGGTGCTTTGTTCTTGCTGTGTCTTTGCCTCACCACCTTATACCTTATTAACATGCTTCAGTTGCTTTGGCCTGACAAGAAATAACCCTAGCCCGCTTTCTTTCTTTACCTTGCGTTCTATCTTGCCCACATGTTCTGCTTTCACTTCTTTACCTTATTTGTCAGTCTACTCCCCCATACCCATTTCCGCTTTGATCCCTGTCCTCGGGATCTGTTGGCTCCTTAATTAGTGCATATGGTAAAACCAGAAGTTGGTAGCAGGAAACTATCTTTCAGAAAGTTGATGTTTCTGAAAATTGAGTCAAGCAGACACTGTATTTAAGAATGCTGTTGTTCTATGCTCTTCCAGTATGATAGGGGAACACCTGTGGTTCTTTAAGTGTAAATTAATTAAAACAAAACATCCAGTTCCTCAGTCATGCTAGCCACATTTCAAGGGATCAGTCGTGTTATGTGACTGGTGGCTACCTTAGTCGGGAGAACCGTATGTATCATTTCCATCATCACAGAGAATTCTTTTAGATACACACGACTATATACAAAACAGATAGCCAAGAGTGACTTACATCACCAGGGACTATACTCAATATTTTGTAATAACCTATAAGGGAAAAGAATCTGAAAAATAATGTGTGTGTGTGTGTGTGTGTGTGTGTGTGTAACTGAATCACTTTGCTATACACCTGAAACTAACACAACATTGTAAATCAACTATATTTCAATAAAAATAAAGTGCTTGGGATAACTGTTAGGAGACCCAAGAATAGATTGAACCAGACATGGATTCAATGCTAGTTATTTTATAGTTGGCAAGATTACTTTCTGGCCTCCCAGTTTCTTCATCTGCAAAATGGAAATACTAAATTTTTACAAGCAAGGTTGTTCTGGAGATTAAATGCAGTATCATGTCAAGCAGTTCTTGTCCTGCAGTAATGGCTTAAGAAACATTTATTTATTCCCGCTTTAAGTTACCAATGATATGTGGTATCCAGTTTGATAGCTGAGAGGCAGTTTGCAAGGATGAGGTTTGGGAATCCTGCTTCCATAGAAGTTGTTTCCCATGGCTTAGTGATAATATAGGGTTTCACTTGTATATTAATAATTATTTGCTCCTTTAACAGGCAGAATGGCAAAAAAAAAAAAAAAAAAACCAACCAGTTTTTAATGAGTAACTGTTTTCTAAGAGAGTATCTAAAAGTAGGTCGCATCTTGTAGTAAACTTTTTCATTATCTAAATATCATGTTCCCTAAATTTGTTCCAAGAAAAATCAGACCCATAAAGGCTTTCTTTGATGAAGTAAGTTTGGGAAACTGCCCATGTGGTCTCCCTCTTGGAGGTTCATAATGCACAAGGTAAAGACTTGGCGAACTCCCACTGGAAAGCATAGAAAACAAAATGCTTTGAGCTTTTATGGACATGGAACCCCTCCCTGTTCTTACAGAATACCTATTAAAATAGTGTTCACAGAAACCATTTTGAACATACTGCTCTGAGGGCATGGTCAATCCCTGCTTTCCAGAGGCACCTGCAAAGAAGTTTCATTGAAAACCATTTCCTTCTTCTCTAATCTCTAATTCTAAAATAGCAAAAGGGATGAGATTCATCCAGCTCAGTCTCTTTTGTTAGGGAAAGGATAAATCTGAAGCTAGTTCAGGACCTGAAAGTAACCTCTTTTGTCAAGGTTTAAGGTTCAGTAAACAGCGATTGAGATCTCTTGTATTTCAGACAACCACAAAGGCTGTTTTTGTACTTCAAGACTAGAGGCTAATGTAACTGTGTGTTTCTATTGGTTTTCGAAGGTCTTTGCTTTCAGCAGTTTGTCTTTGCAACACAAGGCCCATTGGGTCTGACGTTGGTCTGATAGAAAAAGGGGAAAGTAATTTGACCTGTGTTAGTGAAATGATTGCTTTGAATAAAGCTCTACCTGAGTCGACCCGAATAGTCTGGTAAGATCTAAGACAAAGGTCTCAAATTTGTTCTCTTTCTGCACCACCTTTGATGAAAGCTGACAGATAAACCCACTCATATAAGCAAATCACAAGAGGGCAGGACATTGAGAACCACTTATCTAAGCTAATAGCCAAAGCAGGAAAGGGTTAGGAGCAAAATCTTGAGTCAAGTTTCTGGATTATGGATACATGTGTTTATTTTGCTCTCATGTACTCCTGTATGTGGATGTTATATATATATATATATATCATTCAGCCATCTATCTCAGGGGCCAGCAAACTTTTTCTGAAAGGAACTAGATAGTAGGTATTTTCAGCCTGGCAGCCATAGGGTCTTTATAGGGGCTTTGTTGCTACTCTTTAATTCTGCCTCTGTAGCTCAAAAGTAGCCACCACATGAACAGTAGAACATATGAATAAGTATGTTCTAATAAGACTTACAGAAACAGACAGCAAACTAGATTAGGTCCACAGGTCAGAGGTTGCAAACTCCTGATCTGTCTTGTTGATAATCAATATAAGCATCAATTACAGGCAGTTTCTGAAATGCTTGCCTGAATCAGATTCTTATGCTAAAGTGGAACCTCGGGAAAACCAAAAATTCTTTTAGTGAATCAGGGGGCAGTAATGGCTTTGCTTTAGATGGATTATTATTGCTAGTATTTAGTCATCAGGCATGATTCTAAAAGATCATTGAGGTGTCACAGCACCCATTGAGTTAGGTACTATTATTATCATCCAAATTTTGCATAAAAAACTGAGGCCTAGGAGTTAGCCTGCCAGAGGTCACACAGGGAGGATGTGGCTGATACTGACTGTGCAGCCCCAGGGACTCGCTCTAGGACCTTTGCTCATCCCCCAGCCCCAGACTCTCTCTAGGGGTAATATCGGGAAAATCAGGTCTCCTTGGTTTACAGACCAGCACAGTGCTCCCTGGACTTCACAGACCTCCCAGATCGGGAAGGCCCCCTGGAGGAGGGCATGGCAGGCTACTCCAGTATTCTTGCCTGGAGAATCCCATGGACAGAGTAGCCTGGCGGGCTACTGTCTGTCCATAAGGTTTCAAAGAGTCAGACACGACTAAAATAACTTAGCATGCATGCAAGCACTCTGTTGTCTTTACCTCTGCCTCCGCAGGCCCATGTGCACTTTCCTTTAACCACATTGATCTTCTGGCTGCTTCTGGAACATGCCCAAACCCTCTCACACATCTTGGTTTTTACTCCAAATAAAGGGAGTATGTTATTAAGGAGCAACAAAAAATAAGGGTTGTGATTGGAGTTACTTTCGGCATGAACACTGTATTTTACTTTATTTCTGACGTTTTTTTAAGTTGACATCTTTATTTCTGTTCAATTTTTTTTTAAACTTATTTCTTTTGGCCTTGCACATACAGATTCACCCACCAGTGATCGAACCCATGACCGTTAGAGTGGAAGCAGAGTCTTAATCACTGGAGCACTTGGGAACTCCTTGTATTTTACTTTAAAAATGCAGTTTTCCAGCAACATAAAGTTGTATCCTCTTTGTATACCTGTGTATATTTTTTCCTCTGCCTGTATAGAATACATGGGCCGATTAATGCTTCACTTGTCTTCAGTTCAGTTTAGTCGTTCAGTTCAGTTGCTCAGTTGTGTCCAACTCTTTGTAACCCCACAGACTGCAGCACGCCAGGCTTCCCTGTCCATCCCCAATTCTGGGAGCTTGCTCAAACTCATGTCCATTGAGTCAATGATGCCATCCAACTATCTCATCCTCTGCCGTCCCCTTCTCCTCCTGCCTTCAATCTTTTCCAGCATCAAGGTCTTTTCTAATGAGCCAATTCTTCGCATCAAGTGGCCAAAGTATTGGAGCTTCAGCTTCAGCATCAATCCTTCCAATGAATATTCAGGACTGATTTCCTTTAGGATGAACTGGTTTGATCTCCTTGCTGTCCAAGGGACACTCAAGAGTCTTCTCCAACACCACAGTTCAAAAGCATCAATTCTTCAGTGCTCAGCTTTCTTTATGGTCTGACTCTCACATCAATAAATGATTACTGGAAAAACCAAGTCTTAAATGAAGTTATTTTTACCTGCTAGCATCAAGACATCTCTGGGGTCATGAACTATTTCCCAGCATAGTAAATGTTCAGTAAATGATGGTTGTTAAGTAAATGAACCAAGAAACATACAGGACCTATGCTCATAGAGATTCAAGCTTAGCAAAGTACATGGAAGCATTCATTAATTGATATTTTCAGTGTACCTCCTGTATGCCAAATAGGAAACGAGATCTTGAAGATACAGTGGCCAACAACACAACTTGCTTGTTCCTTTTGATTATCTTACATATAATAGATTCTGTAATAAACTCCTGTGAATTACTGTAACATTAGTGATACATCCTTTTTACACAACAGGTGATGCAGAAGTAACAGATGCTTCTGTTGCAGCCTCCTCTTTGTTAGTACTTCTCTGTGTTCATTTTGTATCCCTCTTGTCTCTCATCAAGCATAGTTCAGTTCAGTTCAGTCGCTCAGTCGTGTCCGACTCTTTGAAACCCCATGAACCGCAGCACGCCAGGCCTCCTTGTCCATCATCCATTCCCAGAGTTTACCCAAACTCATGTCTATCAACTCAGTGATGCCATCAAGCCATCTCATCCTCTGTTGTCCCCTTCTCATCCCGGCTCCAATCCCTCCAGGCATCAGGGTCTTCTCCAATGAGTCAACTCTTCGCTTGAGGTGGCCAAAGTATTGGAGTTTCAGCTTTAGCATCAGTCCTTCCAATTGAACACCGAGGACTCATCTCCTTTAGGATGGACTGGTTGGATCTCCTTGTAGTCCAAAGGACTCTCAAGAGTCTTCTCCAACACCACAGTTCAAAAGCATCAATTCTTCGGTGCTCAGCTTTCTTCACAGTCCAACTCTCACATCCATACATGACCACTGGGAAAACCATAACCTTGACTAGACGGACCTTTGTTGGCCAAGTAATGTTTCTGCTTTTGAATATGCCATCTAGGTTGGTCATAACTTTCCTTCCAAGGAGTAAGCATCTTTTAATTCCATGGCTGCAGTCACCATCTGCAGTGATTTTGGAGCCCAAAAAAATAAAGTCTGACACTGTTTCCAGTATTTCCCCATCTATTTGCCATGAAGTGATGGGACCAGTTGCCATGATCTTCGTTTTCTGAACGTTGAGCTTTAAGCCACCTTTTTCACTCTCCTCTTTCACTTTCATCAAGAGGCTTTTGAGTTCCTCTTCACTTTCTGCCATAAGGATGGTGTCATCTGCATATCTGAGGTTATTGCTATTTCTCCCAGCAATCCTGATTCCAGCTTATGCTTCTTCCAGTCCAGCGTTTCTCATGATGTACTCTGCATAGAAGTTAAATAAGCAGACACACTGAACCAAGCATAGTACTAGGCTATTTACTTGTGAATTACTAAACATTCTTGAAACTAAAAATATAGAGCTACTGTGTTATTCTTTAATGAGTTTTGGTTGTGGACAAGGAAGCTGGGTTCAGATCCCAGCTCTGTTACTGGCTAGGATCAGTGAGTTTCTCCTGCATGGCTGGAGGAAAAGCATGGTCACCAGAAACATGACTGAAGGACTTAAATTAGTTACAGGAAATGATTGTGTGGATGCTTAGAGGTGAAAAGGATACTTTGAGAGGGTTATGTGAGCCATGGGGCATGCAGATATGGCAGGAAAAATGGCCACAGCTGGAGAACCAAAGCTGGGTATTTGGATATCCTGAGAGCAGACACCCTTACTGGTATTAGCATGGACTATAGTAACTGTGGTGTTGGAGAAGACTCTTGAGAGCCCCTTGGACTGCAAGGAGATCCAACCAGTCCATTCTGAAGGAGATCAGCCCTGGGATTTCTTTGGAGGGAATGATGCTGAAGCTGAAACTCCAGTACTTTGGCCACCTCATGCAAAGAGTTGACTCCTTGGAAAAGACTCTGCTGCTGGGAGGGATTGGGGGCAGGAGGAGAAGGGGACGACAGAGGATGAGATGGCTGGATGGCATCACTGACTCGATGGGCGTGAGTCTGAGTGAACTCTAGGAGATGGTGATGGACAGGGAGACCTGGTGTGCTGTGATTCATGCGGTTGCAAAGAGTCAGACATGACTGAACGACTGAACTGATAGTAAGGTTGGTAAGCGTGTGTGAACAGAAAGTTGGGAGAAGAAGAAAAACATAGCAAAATAGTGAAAATTATGAAGGTCACAGTAGGTTGAAAAATGAAAAGGACCAAAGTTGGCTTTTCTTTGTCTTTCACCTTGATTTCTCCTCACCTCATTCTTGAGGGGAGGGTGAAATCATCTCTGTAGGACCCTTGAAGGGGATAACTTGAAAGGAGAAATGACTTCATATAGGATAAAACTTTGTGGTCCAGAAAAAGATTACATTAACAGTACGAGTGCTCTGATTATTTCCACTGTGAGGAGAAATTCAGGACACATGTGCAGAACTTCAGTGTCCAGAAGCTAAGGAGTTGCAGGTGATGTTCACATTAGGGGAATAATCATGGATAGTTTGGTGTTTGACGAAAACTGCTAGAATTGAAATGAGTACCTTTGTAATATACTTTTATAGACTTTATCTCATTTATACTCTGGAGCATTCCCACGAGAGTAGGTGTTAATATCTCCATTACAGGTGGAAATTGAAGACCAAGTTAAATGATTTGCCTTAGGGCCACATGACTACTGAGTGATACAGATAGAACTTGAATCCCATCAGGCCTTCTGATTCAAACAGCATATTCTTTTCAGTATGATGAGCTTCTGGAAGAATGTTATAGTCTATTTAAGGGGGCCATGCGGGACCCAAACCTTCATTGTCTATAGTGAGACTTCTTGAAAAAAGTTGGGCATGTGTTAACAGTACTACTTGAAATCAGATCACAGAGGCAGTATTGGTGTAAGGGTTAAGAACATTGGCTTTGTGGTTTGCACTCTGGCCCTCTATGAAAAGGTGTATGGCTTTGAGCAAATTGCTGTCTCCTCTCTTGTTTTTTGAGGCAGAAATGAGTTGATGTAGGTAAAGAACTTGATGGTTTCTGCATATTATTATTATCAATAGCTAATAACAATTAGCTATTATTTTTATCGTTCTTTTTGCCATGCTGGTTTATCTTGGGACCGGTGGGTATCCAATTGAATGTGTCAAGGGAAGTATAGGGCTATTGCAACCTTCTCTTTCATTTGAAGAACAATTTAGTTATAATTGATGCAGGATGAGAGGTCATCTGTTGGTCCGGAAATTATCTGAGTGTACCCTGCAGTTGCTTGTTGCCATCTTCCACGTGTTACTTCTCCCTCCCTCCATCTGTTCTTTGTTTCTTTGTTGACTTGAGGCTGGAAGGATAATGGGATGAAAGAGAAAAGATAATAGGAGTTATTGGGGTTGGCCGAAAGTTTGTTTGGGTTTTTCTAGATCTTACAGAAAACCCAGACTTTCTGGCCAATCCAATTATCTATCTATCTAAAATGGGCGTTCCCAGCACAAGAACATCATATTAGAGGCAAGCAACAAGAACTACCAGAATGTGTTTCCCCTGGCTGTACCCACAAAGTGGTCCCACATTACTGTCCGTGGTGAGCTTAGATGATGGTAGGTAAAGGGATGTGAGTTTGCAGTTGGAGGCAGGGAGGGTCCAGATCCCGAAGTGCCTTGCACTCCATCCTGGAGAGTTTAGACTCTGTTAAAAGTCACAGGAAGCTATTGGAGCCTTGTCATCTGGGGAATTAATTGATCACATTTGCTTTTGGAATCAGTCTTAAGCAGAGGGTGTGAAGGGCAGATGGAAATTGACAAGAAAAAAGTCAGAGAAGTGGGTGAGGGGCGTCGGAGAGAAATAATTAGGACCAGAGCCAAGATAGTGACAACAGGAATGGGGAAGATAGGATGTGTGTGTGTGGGGTGCGCAAAACGAGGTTCCAACTATGCTTCCTATTTAAAACAAGATGAAGGGTTGAGGCATGAATCGACAGTTACCCTTGTGGTGTAATGGAATATCTTTGAAAGTTTTTCTAAAAGAATGACATTAAAAGCAGGCACACACAGCTGGAACAGCTTCAAGGGCCCTGATGGAAAGGGAGCAAAGCAGAGCTGCTGACATGTCTTGAAATAATGTTGTTGCAAGGGAAGGAGAAGTTTGTGAGAGGGAGTGGGATTCAGTGATAATGCAAGAGAAGGGGCCAGGGAGAAGGAAAGTGATACAGTAATGAGGAATAAACAAGGAACCTAAGGAGAAAAGCAGAAGGGGAAATGAGCTGTGTGGATGGGGAGCTGGGCGCACTTGTTCACTTCACGGAGGGCTATCTTTGTCTGAGATGCACAGAGGAAAGAAAGGGTAGGGGAGAAGAGCCTTCAGAGAAAGAGGCTGAGACTAACGCATGATGGAAGAGGGCAGGCCCGCTGTAGGCAGGACCCCAGCTGCAGAAGGTGGAGAGACCAGGAGAGGGCAGGGAGCCTGGAGCTTGAAATGGAGCTGGTGGGCAGTCTGAGGCAGCTCGAGAAAGAAGAGGGGGTACAAAGGAGCTTTGAGGAGTTCAAGGAAATCTCACCATTCTAGGACAGAAAACCTGCGCGTGGATCTGGGAGCCCAAATAGCATGAGATACCGAACGCCTGAGGAACTCCGGCAGAAGAGAAGCCTGTTCTAGCACAAGGGACAAAGCTGTCTAGGGTGATGGGTGCTGTTCTGGGTGAATCAGGACTGCTAGGCTGGTCAGTAGGAGAAACATTGTCTAAGGACAGGAATGTTGTTTAACAAACATTGGGTGGATGGGTGGAGGGTCACCTTTGTTGACAGACATCCAATCTCAGGCTTTGTTTACTTTGTGAATGCACATGTCCCCCAGGAAGAAATGTGTGAGGGAAGATGAGAGATCTTCCCTGCATGAGGGGAAGGGTTCTGGTTGGGAGGGGCCTCCAGTGATTCTTTGAGATCCGGGAAATGGACAGCAAGTAAACCTTTGAAGCTTTTGTTCAGAATCTGTTACATGACATGAGGAATAGGGTGGAGTGGATATATCAGTAGCTGATGAAACATGGGCAGTCCTTGCAAATACCTCACTTCAAATTTGTTTCTTGCTTTTCTAGCGGGGTGACCTGCTGCCAGATATTTGACCTCTGATCCTTAGTTTCCTTACGGTTTACAGTGTTACTGTGATGTTTAGAAAAGGGATGGTTTTTATATGTATGTGTGTATACATGATTTGGTAACAGTACTTTTTAATCACTAAAAGCAAAGGTATGAAGTTCAAAAGTCAGAGATGGCCCAATGAGAATTTCTGCTGTTTCTTTTGGATAAAGTGTAAGTCTGATATTATTTCTGATGGTAACAGAATAACCACTTCCTCCTCCTCCTCCCAGGTACCATTATTGAGGCATTGCCCCTTGCCCAGTCCTGTGCTGCCCCTTTATACATAGCGTCCTAATCAGACCTCATAATTACACCTCAGGCTTACAGAAGGGGTGACATGATACTTATTTTTCAGATAAGGTAACTCAGATTTGGGGAGGTTAAATGACTTGCCTGAAATCTCACCTAGTAAGTGGAAGAGCCAGACGCAAACCTTTGTCTAAACTGAGAGCCTTACTCTCAATTTGAAAGTAGTGGAGGGGGGAATGGAGAGCTGGATAGTATCTTTAGAAAATTGGGTTAGATCATTCATGTTGAGGCCACTGCTGTGATCCCTGTGCCTTCCCAGCTAGGTCCCTGGGAAATTTTCTATGGCCTCTGGGAAGGCCATAGATGATAGAGCCCAGATGATCCAAAGGCAGCTCACAAACTTGCTCCTGAAGGAAGAGAGAGCTGGACTTTTCTCCAGCTTAATGCTATGTGGGCTGCAGGGCTTCAGGTATTAGAAGGTAGAAAGGGGTAGAACCAGCAGACAGTTGTTGGTATTCCTTCTTCATTTGAGGACTGGTGTGGAGATTACATTCTGTCATGATGAAACACAGAAAAGTACATACTTGAGAAGATAATGAGGAATGAGGCTGCCTCTGAAGAGGGGAAAGCGCCCCATCTCGGGAGCAAGCACTGAACCAAATGGAGTGACCCTCAGTGACTCGTGTGGTCTTTGTCCATCTGGAAAGGGAAGGAGTGGATTCCTTCCGTCTCTAGGGTCCTTTTTATTTCTAACAGGTTCTATTCTAGAATATAGGGAATACAGCAAGTTCTAGTCACTCTCTGGTTCTTTTGTCACCAGTTTTTTGTGGACTCTATTGAAGCTGCTAGGACTTCTGTGCCATCCTTTTTATGGAGATAAACTAGACAGGACCCTCCTTCCAAGGGGCCTAAGAGGTGGAGAGAGGCAACATGTTGACATGCTATTGTCCTGTGTAATTGTGTCTATCTGACCCGCTAGTCTGGAGGCTTTTTGAAGACTGAGAACTCTGCTTTATCTTTAACATGCCCCTCCCCCCGGTCCTGTCTGGAAAGTGCCTATTAAATGCCTGATGAAAGAGTGAATGAATGGATGAATACCATCCTACCATTTACAAAGTGCTTGCTGTGTGCTGAGCACATGACACCGATTTCCTCGTGTAAACGACACAGCAATCCAGTAATGTAGGAGCCGTTCTCTCCCCCTCGTTATGCCGTATATACAGACACTAGACAGTTCAATCAGTCACCCAATACCTCACACCCAAGGGGTGGCAGACACAGTTCAGATCGAAGCCTTGACTGTTGCTGACTGTAACCCGTGCTCTTAGCTCTCTGGAATGTGCGTCTCTCAGGAGGAGGCTGAGGACACTGATAAATCCCTCCCAGAGGGAGCGATCAATGAACGACCCATTTCTTTGGAAGCAAAATAAAATTAGAGAAGCATCAATGGGCCATCTCCATGGCACCTTGACATTTTGGGAACATCTTTATTGGGAAACACTGCCATTTGGCTGGAGTTTAATTGCACTGCATTCTAACCCAGTAACTTTTTGGCCCCTTCTTTTCCATTTTTGCTGCCGTGAAGCCTGAATTCCGCTCTTCCCGAGGCATTTACTCTTTCCCGGAGTATGTCAGGCTATCTCCTGCCTCTGGATTCTGCACGTTTGAAATGTAATCACAGGTTTCTGTCTCTGATGCCTCAACTCCATGAGCTCCTGGAAGGCAGAGGCTGCGTCTTAATTACCAGCTAGAGCTGGCATATGGTAGTTGCTAAGTGAATGTTTGTTGAATGAATGCATTACAAATGATTCAAAAGGTGATTTTCTTATGCCCAGAGCCTGCACAGAGAAATAAACGTGTAAAGCTCATTTCAACCACACATCTTGTTGTACTCAGGCTCAGCCAAGTCTGTGACCAAGCCAAATCTTATGAATTTCTCTGAAATTCAGAAAAACTGAAGGCAGCTAACACAAATCCAGGGAAGAATTTATGTGAAACATCTAGACTCAGTGTTGCCTTAATTCTCCTGTTTCAAAACATGGTGCCATATTTTACTTGTGTTGACTTGCAATGTTTGAATAATAGTAATCCGTCAATACTTCATCTGGGCAGGGGAAAGAAGACAGCCTGCCACAGAAATCTTGCAGAATGGTGTCCTGCGACAACTGTGAACCATGAGTCACCCCATTTTGTGTGCTGTATCATGGAAGATCTGGGAGCGAGTGTGTGCTTCTGTAAAACCCATCACCTCATCAAAGAGCATGTCAGAGCACGGGGGTATTGCTTACAGTTCTAACATGATTTGCGAACATCCTACATGTGTATTCCTTACTGACCTTACATTACTATTTTTTAAATTGAAAAATTTTATTATAGCAAAATGCACATACTGTAAAATTTACCATCCTGCCTATTTTTAAGTGTTGAGGATGTTCACACTCTTGTGCAACCAGTCTCTAGAACTTTTTTTCTTGCAGAATGCAGTAAAGAACTGTGATTTCTCCTATCCCATAGCCCCTGACATCCACCATTTCACTTTCTGTTTCCATGAACTTGACTCCTCTAAGTACCTCATATAAATACAGTCACACAGTGTTTGTTTATTGGGGTCTGGTTTATTTCACTTAGCATAATGTCCTCAAGTTTTATCCATGTTCTATGTCAGAATTTCCTTTTTTATGGCTAAATGATATTCCATTGTATGTAAGTACCACATTTTGTTTATCCGTTCATCCATTACTGGACACGGGTTGCTTCCACTGCTTGGCTGTTTTGAAAAATGCTGAGAGGAACACAAGTATACAAATACCTCCTCGAGACTCTGGTTTCAAATCTTTTGGATACATACACAGAACCAAAATTACTGGGTAATACAGTGATTTTATTTTTAACTTTTTAAAGAAATACCATACTGTAACTTAACCATTTTATACTCCCATAATTAGTGCACAAGTGTTCCAGCAGTTTCCTCTACATTCATGCCAATACTTATTACTTCTTTTTTTTTTTCTTTTTTTTAACTAGGAGCCATTCCTATGGATGTCAGGTGGTATCCCATTATAGTTTTGATTTGCATTTCTTTAATGATGAGTGATATTGAACATCTTTTCATATGCTTGCTGGACATTCATATGTCTTCTTTGGAAAAAAATGTCTAAAGTCCTCTGCCCATTTTAAATTCAGTTATTTGCTTTTTGTTGTTGTTATGTGAGTTCTTAATATTTGAACATATATGCGAGGGCTTATTTTTGGCCTCTCTCTTCTACTTTCTCAGCCTATAGTTCTGTCTTTATGCTACTACCACTCGTTTTTTGATTACACATATTGATATTTATTCTCCAAATAGTGGGAAGTTCCCAGGGTAAGTGCCAGTCAATCTAGGAAATCTTTGAGGTCCAGAGAAGGAAATTGATGTTTCCAGGTTTCACAGCCAGTCATTTGCAGGGCTGGACCTCTCTGTACTCTTCTACCAAACTTCCAGCATACTTCCATCAGTATGCTACAAAACTTGTCTCATACTGGGCCAGGTACTCCACTCTTTGAATCAAAGGGACAAACTTTAACTAGGGTTCTTCATAGGAAAATCAATCACTGTTGAAAGGGAAGCATGAGCGATTATGTGCTAGATCCTTTAACTCTGTTTTTGAAAATTAATGGCCTTTTAATTTCCCGATCATTGCAACCCTTTCATGATCTCAGCTTCATGCATTCTACCCTCTAATGTATATTTCCACCATCTTTAGTACTAGAGTCTGTCCCCCAACCCTGATACTATGTTTTACCTTCTTTTGTTTATATCTGTTCCACAGTACACAGAGCATCTAACATATTGAATACGTCACTCTTTGTTTTTTTTTTTAATGCTTGTTGTCTCTCCCCACCCACTAGAATGTTTACTCCCTGAAGTAGGGACTTTGCTTTTGTTCACTGATGTATATAGAGTGTTCCCAGCTGGCTCAGTGGGAAGGAATCCACCTGCCAATGCAGAAGATGTTGGTTTGATCCCTGGGTCAGGTAAATCTCTGGAGGAGGAGATGGCAACCCAGTCCAGTGTTCCTGCCTGGAAAATCCCATAGACAGAGGAGCCTGCTGGTCTGCAGTCCATGGGGTCACAAAAGAGTCAGACCTGACTGAGCATGCATGTATAGAGTGTGTGTATAGAGTGTGTGTTTGTGATAGGCAGAATAAAGACCCCCATAGATTTCCATGCCTCAGTTCTCAGGGCCTGTGAATATGTCACCTTATGTGGCGAAAGAACTATGCAGATAGAATTAAGATTAGGGCCTCGAGAAGAGAAATTATCCCAGATTATCTAGGTGGGCCCAGTCTAATCACACAGGTCCTTAAAAGCTGAGACTGTTCCTGGCTGCAGAGAACCAGAAAGATGGCAACATGAGAAGGAATCAACTTGCCATTGCTGGCTTTGTAGTACATGTGAGAAGGGGCCACAAGCCAAGGAATCAGTGGCCTCTGGAAGCTACAAAAAGCAAGGAAATGAATTCTCCATTGGAGGCTTCAGAAGGAAAGGTAGCCCTCTGCACAGTTGGTTTTAGCCCAGTGAGACTATTGCTGGACTTCTACAGCACTGAATGTAGTTACAGTTGTGTTGTTTGAAGCTGGTAAATTTGTGATGATTTGTTAGGGCAGCAGTAGAAAACTAATAGAGTGCTCAGTAAATATTTGTAGAAGGAATGAACAAGCGAGCCTCTTACCAACATAGAGAGGTGAGTATTCATCCTCATTAAGAGGGAACAGCCTCAGCAAGGGGAAGCCACTTGGCTAGTGGCTCTTAGTAGGTGATTAGCAGAGCAGTATCTCTGTCTGATCCTCAGCCACCTCCTTGCTGATGTGTGAGGATGTTGGTTTGTAATTGATCTCCCCAGGCACACACAGCACGTTGCCTGTTGATGCATCCTGGGCTGAGGTGTGCAGCAGTGTGGGTGTGTGTCTGGGCTGAGAGAGCAAAGGAGAATGAAAGCTCTATTGCACCCTGTATGCTTGAGAGACTTAACTGAAAACCTAAGCCTCAGAGCACATGCTCTTACAAACGAACAAGAGGGCCATCCAGCAGCTTCTTTGCTGGTACCTGCAAGAAGCAGCCACATCTGCCTTCAGCACCCTGTCTTGGGAAAACGCTCTGGGTCAGGACATCCCAGGACCAGGGGTTAGCATTAGATCTCAGAAAGCAGTGAGCTAAAATTTTAATTTCACACTATCAGGTCTGAGAGAAACCTTGAAAGCAGTGCCCAGTTGAAGGGCACTTTAATATGAAGGGGTTGGTAGGGGCCACAGAACTGTAAAGTTGTGTTCTTTGAGAATTGGTTGTACAGGCACCACAGATTTATTTCAGTGGATTTTGGAGCCTCTCTGCATGCGGGTGAGCCAAGGCAGATGGTGTATGCGGGAGAAAATAGTGGGGAGATTGGTTTCCTCATACAATTTTTCCATTAAAAGCTTTGCTAGGGCGGTGGTGGGGATGCTTCTTGGACCTGAAAAAACAGAGACCCAGCGAGACCACAGTGAGCAATTTGCAAGAGTGATGTGTGCAACTTCGCTGTAAAAGGCAGTACTGAATCTACAGGCATTGGCACATCATCAGTATTTTAAGAGTAACGTCTTCTATATAAAAATACTCAAGAGCCTTATGCTTTATGCTCTGGCCCCCACAATGATTACACGATCTCCATGCCTCAGTGTGAGAAGGCCGGATTGATTACCCAAGACTTGTTTCCTGTGGTTCTCTTTCCCTCTCATTTGACAGGTAGCAGTATCCATTTGTTTCATTATCTCCCGAGTTTGAATTGGAAAAATAAGCTAAATCAGAGCAGTCTTTCTTGAGTTATAAAACCAACCATGTGAAGATGCTCTGAATGCTGTTCTGCTTGTACGTAACTAAGAGCCAGCTCCTCATGGTAATTTTGCAGGTGATTAGCCTGTCACATAGAAGCATCCCTTTGGGAATGACAAAGGAACACAAAGTTGTATTTCTTTACAATAAAGCAGATTACCCCAGAGGTTTTTTTCTCTCTTCCTCGTCCTCCTCCTGGAAGTCTCTGGAATGAAAATATTTTAGGAGAGAGGTGAAACAAGCTTGCAGGGAGGGATATAGGAGGTTCATAGTCATCACCTGTTTACATTTCAGATCTCATCCGCAGGCTGTTATGTCTTGCCTGGCTGGGTTATGGAGAAGGACTTAGACACAGCCTCTCTGCTAGGAATGCCCTTTAACTGTATATTTGACGAACGCCTCTTCATCTTGCGTGTCATAAATCAAAGGCTGCCTCTTCTGTGAAGCCTTTCTTGATTTTTCTCATCAGACACAGACCTTAGCTCCTGCTGTAAAATGTTCCATTGTGTGCCTGGTACTGCTTTATGTGTCTCCTCCTTAGACTTACACCTGTATGAACGGAGAGACCTATGCTATTTCACCTTTGTATCTCTAGTGCTGGCGTGCAATAACAGTGATAGTAAACATGTTGTTGTTGTTGTTATTGTCATTATCATTATGTTCCAGGCTTTGTACCATTCTGTTTATCTGAATTATCTGAGTTGCTAATCACTTATTAAAAAATATCAATATGTAGAATCATTTTGTATAGTCAAAGCTATGTTTTTTCCAGTAGTCATGTATGGTTGTGAGAGTTGGACCATAAAGAAGGCTAAATGCTGAGGAATTGATACTTTTGAACTGTGGTGCTAGAGAAGACTCTTGAGAGTGCCTTGGACTGCAAGGAGATCCAACCAGTCCATCCTAAAGGAAATCAGTCCTGAATATTCATTGGAAGGACTGATGGCTGAAGCTTCAATAATTTGGCCACCTGATGTGAAGAGCTGACTCATTGGAAAAAGCCCTGATGTTGGGAAAGATTAAAGGCAGGAGGAGAAGGAGATGACAGAAGACAAGATGGTTGGATGGCATCACCGACTTAATGGGCACATTGGAAGGACTGATGGCTGAAGCTTCAATAATTTGGCCACCTGATGTGAAGAGCTGACTCATTGGAAAAAGCCCTGATGTTGGGAAAGATTAAAGGCAGGAGGAGAAGGAGATGACAGAAGACAAGATGGTTGGATGGCATCACCGACTTAATGGGCGTGAATTTGAGCAAGCTCCAGGAGATGGTGAAGGACAGGGAAGCCTGGCGTGCTGCAGTCCATGGAGTCACAAAGAGTCAGACATGACTGAGCAACTAAACAACATCAACAATGTAGAATAATTTTTTTTTCTGTAGAACAGAAATTAATACATTATAAATCAACTGTACTTCAATCAAAAAAATCTAGACAAGGTCACTTTCAGTTCAGTTCAGTTCAGTCACTCAGTCGTGTCTGACTGTTTGCGACCCCATAAACCGCAACATGCCAGGCCTCCTTGTCACTCCCGGAGTTCACTCAAACTCACATCCATTGAGTCAGTGATGCCATCCAGCCATCTCATCCTCTGTCATCCCCTTTTCCTCCTGCCCCCAATCCCTCCCAGCATCAGGGTCTTTTCCAATGAGTCAACTCTTTGCATGAGGTGGCCAAAGTACTGGAGTTTCAGCTTTAGCATCGTTCCTTCCAAAGAAATCCCAGGGTTGATCTCCTTCAGAATGGACTGGTTGGATCTCCTTGCAGTCCAAGGGACTCTCAAGAGTCTTCTCCAACACCACAGTTCAAAAGCATCAATTCTTCAGCACTCAGCTTTCTTCACAGTCCAACTCTCACATCCATACATGACCACATCTTCGTTTTCTGAATGTTGAGCTTTAAGCCACCTTTTCCACTCTCCTCTTTCACTTTCATCAAGAGGCTCTTTAGTTCCTCTTCACTTTCTGCCATAAGGGTGGTGTCATCTGCATATGAGGTTATTGGTGTTTCTCCCAGCAATCTTGATTCCAGCTTGTGCTTCTTCCAGCCAATGTTTCTCATGTGTACTCTGCATATAAGTTAAATAAGCAGGAGGACAATATACAGCCTTGATGTACTCCTTTTCCTATTTGGAACCAGTCTGTTCTTCCATGTCCAGTTCTAACGGTTGCTTCCTGATGTGCAGATAGGTTTCTCAAGAGGCAGGTCAGGTGGTCTGGTATTCCCCTCTTTCAGAATTTTCCACAGTTGATTGTGATCCACACAGTCAAAGGCTTTGGCATAGTCAATAAAGCAGAAGTAGACCAGAAGTTAATGTCTGTTGTCATCCTGTGATAGCAACTATTTAAAACATTTTTTAAATTTTATATAGAGCATAGCAAAAATAATTTTTACAATCTATAATAACTCATTTCCTCACACCATAGAAACATATGTTGACTGCCCTAAATTTTTTAAGATTAAGAGATAGTTTTTTAGAAGTCTCATGAGGATTTTCTGAGGTGCCAGGATGTATGAATAACACAGATATAGTTTTTGAGTGTTAAAAATTGTTCTCCCATTTAATAATAATATGAATCTATACCAAATTTTGAAAAAATCAATATGAAAAGACAAAGATGTTAAAAGTACAAAGATGGTGTATAATTGACTCATATTAGGGAAAAAGTGTACTAGACAGTATGGTAACATAAATGATCTGTCAGTGACTGTTTATTGACAGACTGTTTATTAAGACCTACTCTGGGCTAGCTGGTTTATTTGCACAATACCATATCACCTTTACAGCAGCATCAGGGAAAGATAAAGCCTAGGAGATTTGGGTCAGACAGTTTTTAGTTTGTTGTTAATAATTTCTCTAAGGCTTGATTTTCATATCTGGACAATGGAGACAATAATTCCTTCTTCATATTGTTGTAGGATTAAATTAAATAGGAACTGTGTCTAGCCCCTCATAGTTACTGTTGTTCAGTTGCTAGGTTGTGCTGGACTCTTTGTGACCCCATGGACTGTAGCACGCCAGGCTTCCCTGTCTTTCATCATCTCCCTGAACTTGCTCAAACTCAGGTCCATTGAGTCGGTGATCCATCCAACCATCTCATCCTGTCACCCCTTTCTACTCCTCCCCTCAATCTTTCCCAACATCTAGGCATTTTTCAAGGAGTCAGCTCTTCCCATCAAGTAGACAACGTATTGGAGCTTCAGCTTCAGCATTAGTCCTTCCAGTGAATATTCAGGGTGGATTTCCTTTAGGATTGATTGGTTTGATCTCTTTGTCATCAAAGGGACTCTCAAAATAGTGTTCTCTTGCACCACTGTTTGAAAGCGTCACTTCTTGACACTCACCCTTCTTTATGATCCAACTCTCACGTCTGTACATGACTACTGGGAAAACCATAGCTTTGACTAGATGAACATTTGTCTGCAAAGTGATGTCTTTGCTTTTTAATATGCTGTCTAGGTTTTTCATAACTTTTCTTCCAAGGAGCAAGTGTCCTTGAATTTCATTGCTGCAGTCACTGTTTAAAGTGATTTTGGAGTCCAAGAAAATAAAATGTGCCACTGTTTTCACTTTTTCCCCATCTATTTGCCATGAAGTTGTGAAACAGAATGTCATGATCTTAGTTTTTTGAATGTTGAGTATTAAGGCAGCTTTTCACTCTCCTCTTTTACCCTTATCAAGAGGATCTTTAGTTTCTCTTTGCTTTCTGCCATTAGTGTAGTATCATCTGCATATCTGAGATTATTGGTATTTTTCTTGGCAATCTCGATTCCAGCTTGTGAGTCATGCAGTCTGGCATTTGCATAGAAGTTAAGTAAACAGTGTGACAATATAGAGTCTGTACATGCTCTTTCCCCAGCTTTGAGCCAGTCCATTGTTTCATGTCTGCTTCCAACTGTTGCTTCTTGACTTGTGTACAGCACTTCCTAGGTACTCAGTAAATGTTTGTTGAATTGTCTGTTCAACCTTGACAAAGTGCTTGGCACATTTTAACTTATTGACAAAAATAATGAAGTAGTAGCTACCATTAACTGAGTGTTTACTATACACTTTTCTATGAATTTCACATGGATTTACAAGTGAAGTAATGTCTGTGTTTCCATTTGCAATTGGAAAAACTGAGACCAGATTGATGAGGTAACTTACCCACAATCAGTATTCATGAGTGATGGAGTTCTAAAACAAGTCCTTGACCTTCAACACAAAGATTTCATTTCTTTTTTCCATGTCTCAGTTTCCTTGTTCGCCCAGTGGAGCAAATGGTAAGTCATATTTGATGTGTGATTTGGAGATTAAACTTTATCCTGTGAGTTATGCTGAATCTTGTCATTATTTGCATAATTGGGGAGGTGGTTTTTCCAGCTGGTCAACAAGCAGACAGTATTGTTTGTTTTCCCCTGGGGGCACTGCTTGGTTGAATGATGCAGGTCATCAAGTGTATTTCCATCCATAGGTAGCAGTTGTTAACAGGTAGTGATCAAACTCTACTGAAGCAGCTAAGCTATTCCTGGAGCAGAAGACCTAGTCTGTCTTTATTATAAAAAAAGTATTTACTACAAACCTGCCTGTGAGCCATAGAATTAATTTCATTCTGAGTAGATGATTCTTACTTTGTAGCTCATTAGGTACATTGGTTCATGCTTTAGACTGGAAGGAAAGTTTGGGGAAATACTCCTGGTTTCACAGCTTCAAATGCAATGGGATGTGATGGAGTTCAAAAATCTATCTCATATTTTGGGGGATATTAAAGATCATATACTTTGAAGTGTTTTATTTTTGATCATGTGTTTTGTGTTAAGCAGTGAGATTCCACCCATAACTCCACACTATGTAGTTGGTAGAGGCCTGTAAGAGGGTTCTCAGGTAGCAGCCCCTCCTCACCACCTGCTCATTCTCACCTTCAGGGACACTCCTGTTAGGCCCTGAGACAACTGCAAAAATCACCCTCAGGACACCCATATCACAGTTTGAAAATTCCACATTAGCTTCAGCACCCCACAGGTACAGCTCAGCTGGTGATAGATAGAGTCAGCATTGCAAAGCCAGGTCTTTGGGCATTTCTTCCAGTGATCTTCTCACTTCCCTACCATGCATTTACGTTAAAAGGGAAACTAATCAAAGGTAGAAATGCTTCAAGTAGTAGCCATTTCAGTAAGCAGTGATGGCCTCCCTGTTCCCCTTTTGGGTTCATGAAAAAGGCTGTTAAACATATGTTCTTAACCCACCTCCAAGTTGCTGAGGCATGCTGTGCTGCGATGCCAAATTCAGCGCATCCCAGTGACTCCATCTCCCTAATGCACTGCTAAAAATACGGAAACTCACATGAAAGCATATGTTGCGGTTCGCCTTTGATTTGGGCACAGATCATTCAAGTGTGAAAACAAAATGAGTTGCTCCCTCCTCCTCATGCTCCGATTTTGCACATCTGCACTGTACTTAGGGGGGCAATTATAACTTACATTTTATAGGGCTTGGCAATTTCAGGAAGACACTTAATACCCAATATCTCATGTGATGATTAGGAGAGACATTGCAGTGTAGGCAGAGTTATGGGGCTTTATTTATACCCATTTTGGCATTGAGAAAGACATTCAGACTTGAGGTCCAGTGCCCCAGGATTTCCAACAAGGTCTTCAACTCTAAAACTCCTCTTGTTTCTTTGATGACTGCATCCCTCTCATTTTTAGGCAGAGGTGGAGTGTTCCCAGTTTTTGTTTTGTTGCCAAACTCACCTTGGGACTGTGCATGATAACTTAATGGCTATTTCAATTGCTGGGATTGCCTGGTGGCTCAGACGGTAAAGAATCTGCCTGCAATGAGGGAGACCAGGGTTTGATTCCAAGGATTGACAAGATCCCCTGGAGAAGGGACTGGCAAGCCACTCCAGTATTGTCTGGAGAGTCCCATGGACAATGGAGCCTGGCAGGCTACAGTACCCGGGGTTGCAAAGAGTCGGACATGGCTGAGTGACGAACACACACATGTATCTTGTTAACTATTGGGAGACACTTGCCCTCTGGCAGAGGAGCTGCAGATATGCAGTGCCAGGATGGGATTCTGTTCAGAGATCTGGGGATCTGTGCTGAACATCTTCCATTTGTCTCTCTGGGTCCTGCCTCCACCCCGCTCTGGGTCCTAGGAGGTGGACCCTGTGATTCTGTTAGCCTGCTTGTCCTCTGGCTTCTGCCTTGTTTTCCTGGTGGCAACATGGGCAGGAGGCTGATGGAGGGCCCCGAGTAAAGGTCGGGACTTTTTCTCCATCTCTCTCCCTTCAGGATCACCGCAGGCTGGCTGCGTTTTTCTGCCAGAGGTCACAGACCCATAGAATGGTCTTCTCCACCCAGCCTCTTGGTATTAAGTTCTAATAGCCACTCTGCCTGTCCCTGCAGGCTTTGGGCTTGTAACGGCTCCCCAGGAACGGCTCCTAGCCCTTCGTCCTGCCCTGTCCCCTTTGGCTTCTCTGTAACCCTGCCTGTACCTTTGTACCTAGTCATTTTATCAACCTCTGCTATGGTCATCCCAGCTCGAGGAGGTCTGCTAGACTTTGCTGGGCCCTGACTAGTAGAAATTTCCGAGGTAACATATTGTTATTTGAGTCTTTGAGTCACTAAGAGGAAGGTCTCACTGGACAAAATCCTCTGCATTAGCTTCTAGGTAGTTCCTTTTGCCTAACTTGCAAATACACCCTTCCTTGGTGGTAGCTAAAGTTGAAGACTATATATGTTAATATATAGATGCCTATGAAAAGTGAAAGTGAAGTCGCTCAGTCGTGTCCAACTCTTTGCGACCCCATGGGCTATAGCCTACCAGGCTCTTACGTCCATGGGATTTTCCAGGCAAGAATACTGGAGTAGGTTGCCATTTCCTTCTCCAGGAGATCTTCCCGACCCAGGGATTGAACCCGGGTCTCCCACATTGTAGGCAGACGCTTTACCATCTGAGCCACCAGGGAAGTCAGATGCCTATGTAGGTGCAAATAACCTGGAGAGCTTGTCAAAATTTCCAGATACTGGATGCCTCTCCCCCAAAACTCTGATTGTGTAGACAGGTAGTAGGGCTGGGATAGCTTCATCTTTAACAAGATCTGTGGGTGGATTTGATGTAGGAAGACTGTAGACCACTTCTGAGAAATGCTTCCTTATATGAAAAGACTGCTTATCAGTTTTTGGCCGACTAAGGTCCGTCTAGTCAAGGCTATGGTTTTTCCAGTAGTCATGTATGGATGTGAGAGTTGGACTGTGAAGAAGGCTGAGCGCCCAAGAATTGATGCTTTTGAACCGTGGTGTTGGAGAAGACTCTTGAGAGTCCCTTGGACTGCAAGGAAATCCAACCAGTCCATTCTGAAGGAGATCAGTCCTGGGATTTCTTTGGAAGAAATGATGTTGAAGCTGAAACTCCAGTACTTTGGCCACCTGATGCAAAGAGCTGACTCATTTGAAAAGATCTTGATGCTGGGAGAGATTGAGGGCAGGAAGAGAAGGGGACGACTGAGGATGAGATGGCTGGATGGCATCACGGACTCAATGGACGTGAGTCTGAGTGAACTCTGGAAGATGGTGATGGACAGGGAGGCTTGGCGTGCTGCAATTCATGGGGTCGCAAAGAGTAGGACATGACTGAGCAACTGAACTGAACTCTGTCAGATTCCATAATGAAATTCATGTCTTGCAGGTAGACTTAACATAATTCACTGAGATTCTGTGTTCTTGCAAGTGTGTATGCATGCATGCATGGGCTTAAGGGAAATTTTATTGAAAAGAACATTAAGCGAGATAGCGCCCTGTCTTATCCCTTAAACTAGTTGATGATGGTAATTTGTTGGTAGGCTTTGTGTTTTGATGAGTCTCTTTGTCTTAGAACAGTTTTCTATTTTCCCTCCACCTGTCCATTCACTCATTCATGACACATTTATTAAGCATCTATTATATGCCAGGCACTTTGCTAGGTACCAGAGATAAAAAAAAAAAGTCATCCCTGTCTCCATGAAGCTCACAAGTAGCTGAAAACAAACATCTAAGCAAATAGGTATTTTGTATTCATCCAACAGATAGTTATTGAGTGCCCAATATGTTACCAGGGACTGTTTCTGGCCCTGGGGATACAGTGGTGAGTAAACAGTCTGGTATCCCTGAGTTCGAATTCTTGCAGTTCATACTAATCCTCTAGCAATAGACCATATGGTGAAAAACAAAGAATTGAATTTTTCCTTACACCTAGAGGAGGCTGATGGACCTTTCGAAGCTAGAGCAGTGTAGGCATTATTCCACTAGGCAGTACAAGCTTCCCCGTGACAGTTCCCATCAGTGAGTAAGACCAGACCAGACCAAAGCAGTGTGATACTCTGCCCATTGAGCTGATCACTGTAAATATCTGATGACAGATTAGAGAAGCCCAGGGCTAGGAGTAGAAGGGGCTCAACCAGGGACTGCATACTTCAAAAGTGCAGTGCTTTGCCATCAGCCCTGGTATAGCTGCCAGTGTTGGGAAATTTTTAGGAAAATAGCATATTTTCTGGGTTGGGTGGATATGGAAGACAGGACAGTGGAGTCATGAAGTGGGGACGCTGGGCTTTCTATGTTACTATTGGATCACTTGTAGTCCATCCCTTCCCATGCCTTGTTTATTTCTCTGTTAGCACACTCGTCATGGTGTGTGACAGCTATGTCCCTGCCTCCATACTTATATAAACTCCCAAAAGACTGCAATCACAATTGGGTCATCTTTCTATCCCTGGAAGCTACAGAAGGTGGTGCACAAAATGTCAGTTGAATAAAGGAGTAGATACATGGATAGAACAGCCCTATTAAATATACTGGGTACTGTATTAGATTCAAGGGAGATGGGAGTGAGTACATGCAGGTGGCTTCAGCCTGTAGTGGAAGCAGCCACTTATATCACTACTGTGCAGTGTCCTGAGAGTGATGACAGAGGGCCACAGGAGCTGCTGTCTCTTTCAGGACAACCTAGTGTGGTGGTGGGGAAGGGGAAGGGGATGAGTGATCCAGAGTTTGGACTCTAGAGCCAAGCAGCTTGGACTCAATACCTGCCTTGAACGTTTGCTAGCTCTGGGACATGGCCACATGGCATATTCTTGTCTATGCCTCAGTCTCCCTGTCTGACCAGCCACATAGGGGTCTAGTAGGATGAAATGTGCAAATCTATATAAAGAACTTAGTGCAGTACCTGGGGCAGAGCAAGCACAAAGGGTTTGGAAGTGTGACTGCTGTAGCCAGAATGTGGTGCTCTCCCCTCCCCCTGCCCTAGTTCATATTTGATCCCTAATTCCAATGTAATATTTGGAGGTGGGACTTTTGGAGGTGCTTATTCAGTCATGAAATTAAAAGAGGCTTACTTCTGGGAAGGAAAGTTATGACCAACCTAGACAACATATTAAAAAGCAGAGACATTACTTTGTCAACAAAGGTCCATCTAGTTGAGGCTATGGTTTTTCCAGTAGTCATGTATGGATGTGAGAGTTGGACTATAAAGAAAGCTGAGTGCCGAAGAATTGATGCTTTTGAACTGTGGTGTTGGAGAAGATTCTTGAGAGTCCCTTGGACTGCAGGGAGATCCAACCAGTCCATCTTAAAGGAAATCAGTCCTGGTTGTTCACTGGAAGGACTGATGTTGAAGCTGAAACTCCAATATTTTGGCCACATGATGCGAAGAGTTGGCTCATTGAAAAAGACCCTGATGTTGGGAAAGATTGAAGGCAGGAGGAGAAGGGGATGACAGAGGATGAGATGGTTAGATGGCATCACCAACTCATTGGACATGAATTTGAGTAAACTCTGGGAGTTGGTGATGGACTGGGAAGCCTGCGTGCTGCGGTTCATGGGGTTGCAAAGAGTCGGACACAACTGTGTGACTGAACTGAACTGATTTGGTCATGAGGGTGGAACCCTCACGAATAAGATAAGTGCCCTTAACAAAGAGGCCCCAGAGAGATGCTCTCCCCCTTCTGAATGTGAGGATATACTGTAGACAACTATTTACAGAATAGAAAGTGGACTCCATCAGATACCATATTGGCTGGTACCTTGAGTTTTCAGCTTCTAGAGCTGTGAGAAATAAAATTCTGTTGTTCAAGCCACGCAGTCTGTAGTGCTGTGTCATAGCAGCCTGAGCAGACCAGGACAGGTGGCCTCTGTCATCAGAGGTGGATTCCTGTCTCACCTTGGCAACTTCCTGGCTCTGCGGCCTGAGCAAAGACATCGCCTCCGTTTCTGCTGCTCCTTTAGTGGTGCTCATAGAGTTGCATGACTTCAAGGGCAGTTCTAGGGGTCAGCAAGCACCTGTGGGTCAACCACTTAACATGATAGTAAGGACTCAGCTGTGGTGGAGGAAACAAGTGGGAGAAGAGACTGCTACGTGCTTGCTTGGAGTGCTTCTCTTAGGGTAAGCTCGAGACTAAGCCCACGGGAACTCCATTGTCCCCATGTGTGCTTACGTGCTCAGTTGTGTCCGACTCTTTGCTACCCCACAGACTGTAGCCTGCCAGGCAGGCCCCTCTGTCCATGGAATCTTCCAGGCTAGAACACTTAAGTGGGTAGCCACTTCCTACTCCACGGTATCTTCCTGACCCAGGAGTTGAACCTTTGTCTCTCCTGCCCTGGCGGATTGTTTTCCACTAGCACCACCTGGGAAGCCCTTCATTGTCCCTATCTGCTGCCAAATGTGCCATCCTCTGGCACAGCCAAGGATAGACCAAAGGGTCTATCAGAGTGATGCAACAAGCTGTAAAAGAAGGTACCATCATTTCAGATTAGTGTCTCTGAAACCAGGCAGAAAGAACCCTGAGACCTGGGACAGATTGGCAAGTCATAGCAGGACCCGCCACTAAAGATGAGATGCTGAGCCCTGTGAAAATTTAGAGAGGACTTTCAGCCTTCCAGCCTTACAGGGTGGGCTTGTAGCTACACTGCTGGGATGAGGCAGAGCCCCCCAAGTGCTGGCTGTATATTAAAATTTATGTAATAAATACTATGCACAGGCCAGTTCCAAAGCAATTACATCATCATCTCAGGGAATGCAACTTAGGTGATTTATGAAAGGTCCATAAGTGTCTGTAATGTGCCATCAGCATTGAGACCTACCCAGGCAGAACCTTCAGAGGGCGCCAGGTTGTCCTGTATGAGAGCCAAAGAGATGAAAGGGGCAGGGACTCTGGAGGGAATCGGCCATGTCTCTCAGAGAGGTTAAATCTCTTTGCAACTTAACACTTTCATTTTTTTCCCCCAAATAATATAGCTCTGAATTTATCTAGGCAGTTTACTTTGGGATAAATTTCTTTTTATGTCAAATATTAGTGGAATGTTAAATTGTATGATCATTTCCTTCCATCAAAATTTTGCTTTCCAAGCAAGAATTAACATATTGTTAATATAGATGTTTAAAATGAGTTAATAAAGATTTACATGTTCTTGATTTATCAGTGATTCATGCATTGAAATGACAGAAGTTTGTACCATTAGGAGATCCATATTATAATGGCTTTGATGAAAATGCTTATCCATTCTTAGAGCTTTTTTGATTTTTTTCTTGTTTACTTTCCTGTCAAAATATTTAGCCCTTTCATCAATAATAAAATAATCCATTTGTTCATTCGACAGATGTTTACTGTTAAACTTTTTGTTTGTTAATTGGTTTGTGTGTCTTAATTTGTCACGAGTATGCTTAGCATGCCTGTGTCAACAAGTTCAGGTACCTGCAAAGGGACCTGTCTTCCTGGGCATGCCATAGTAAGGATTTTCAAGCCAGAATTTTACTCACTTAATTAAAAAAGCACATACTGCTTTTTCCCCTTTGGGATATGCTTCCTGGAGGGGTCTGAAATAGGCTGGAAAAATGATATCCAGTTCTTCTTAATAATCCTTTAAGTATCTTCTGATGTGCATTTCAGAATGGTGATGCCGATATAAAATTTGTAGTGGGAAAAAAAACTTGTATTTTATAAGACCCAGCGATTATGTTCTTGAAATATGTTTATGTCTGTGCCAGTGTCAAGGGAAGCCACCCTCTCTGATTTATTCCACTTGGACCAGAATTTGTGACTGCTGATTTCCTTTCATCCACTTTTGCTAATAGATTCAGGAAGTAATTTCCAGATGTGGAAACAGTAGCTCATAGATGATAAAATGTAGAGCCTGGGCAATTTGGAAAGGAGATAAACTTATTTCGTTTGAGAAGTTGAGATCTCTTCAGACCACTCCACCTTGCTTCGCACTTGCACTGTTCTCTTTTATTTTCCAGAAGGCAATGGCAACCCACTCCGGTACTTTTGCCTGGAAAATCCCATGGACAGAGGAGCCTGGTAGACAGTCCATGGGGTTGCAAAGAGTCAGACACGACTGAGTGACTTCACTTCACTCACTTCATACTTTGTCACTGGAGAAGGAGATGGCAACCCACTCCAGTATTCTTGCCTGGAGAATCCCATGGACAGAGAAGCCTGGTGGGCCCTGGTACATGGGGTCGCAGAGAGTCGGACATGACTGAAGTGACTGAGCATGCGTGCTTTTATTTTCCATTAAATACAGGTGTTTGCAGCTAGTTCTGGAGGATTGTACCAGGACTGTTTCTGTTAAACACACACACACACACACACACACTCTCTCTCTTCTTTCTCCCTTCTCTCTCTCCCAGGAAACTTTATATGCTCTTAACTGCTCACTTGGATGATCAGCCTAGCTATGTGTTGTTAAAATTTTATAGCCTCTGAGCATTATTCAAGGGATCATGGAAGCTGGTCAGAGGAGGCAGAGGGATGGAGCAAACAGACCAGCAGCTAAATGTGTCAATCAGTGGGCATCTTGATTTATTTGTAAGGTAGTCATGGGAGGGGAGAGAGATTGAATTTTGCTTGTAAAGGGGATGAACCAAGAAGTTATTATACGTTCGTCTTAAAGGTCACATGTATGAGCGGAGAGAGTTCTTGAGGACAATATCATATTATTACAAGATAATCTGCCATACGTACTGTGCATGTTGCCACTATGAAAGCAAAGTGATAGTTTCTTTCTTTCTTTCTTTCTTTTTTATTCTGTCTGGGCTCTTCAGTCTTGGGAAAAAAAAAAAACACAACATCCAAAAAAAAAAAAGGAGCTTAGATCTTGAAGGCAAAGGCTGTGAAAATCCTTTCAGGGAGCTTGTGTGCCAAAGCATGCTGTGTTAAGTCAGCCGGAGGTCATTACTGTTTTTATTAGGTGATTTTATTATAAATATGATTTCAGCCTCAATCATAAGCAGATCCTTTATGTGTGTTTCTGAACATTCTGGTGGCTCCAAAGCGCTAAATTCCAAATTGGAATATTGATTGTCTGATGGTTGAATTACAGCCTTCTTCAAATCTTGAAGGAGGCCTCAGGGCCCATGTGTCTTTCTGGAGATAAGTTCTCATAACTGAGAGATGTAAGGCCTTAAACAGTGGGTCCCACAAGGTGGAAAACCAAAGGCAGACTGGAGTACTGTTCTCCCCATGGTAAATCAGGAGGATTAAACACACCATTTTATGGCATGTATAAGAGAAATTGTCATAATTTGTAAATGTCCCTGAATTTCCTCTCGGGTAAGGCAAACATTAATGCAGCCTGCACATGTTTATTATTTCCATGCAAATCCAACTGAACAGTTTTTTTTTCAATTCTTTAGATTTTTTTTTTTAAACTTAACCACAGGCATCTTTCTCAATTTTCCAGTTCTATAAATGTCCCTTAGTTTTAAAGTTTAACCCTAACATTTTTAGAGTGGCCAAACTCAGGATTTCTCAATATCAGCGTTGTGTTCAGTCATTCAGTCGTGTCTGACCCTTTGTGATCCCATGAACTGTAGCCCGCCTACTCCTCTGTCCATGGAATTTCCCAGCAAGAATACTGGACTGGGTTGCCAGTTCCTCCTCCAGGACATCTTCGAACTCAGGGATCAAATCTGAATCTCTTGAGTCTCCTGCATTGGCAGGCGGATTCTTTACCGCTGCACCACCTGGGAAGCCCTTCAGTCTTAGTACCGTGGACCTTTTGTGCCAGATGATGTACAGTATAGGATGGTTTGCAGTATCCTAGGCCTGTACCCAGGAGATGTCAGTAGCATCTCCTCCTACCATTCTGACAACCAAAAATGTCTTCAGTTATAGTCCCCTGGAGGTTAAAGAGCCTCTGGTTGAGAATCACTACCTTGAAGTGGTGTCCACTCAAAGCACTTCAGCATTCTTTTATTTATTTTTAATTTACAAGCACTTTGACATTCTAAACACAGAGCACAGTGACATCTGAGAGTTTAAAAGGAGAGGCACGTGTTCCCCATCCTGAACCCCCCTCCCTCCTCCTTCCCCGTACCATTCCTCTGGGTTGTCTCAGTGCACCAGCCCCAAGCATCCAGGATTCATGTTGATGTATGGCAAAACCAATACAATATTGTAAAGTAATTAACCTTCAATTAAATAAATTAAAAAATAAATAAATAAAAGGAGAGGCACACTCAAACACCAGGGATACAAACCCTTGTTCATATGTTAACTTCTTCTCCAGCAAGTGAGGCCTGAGGGCAGGGCTGGGTGTGTGTTTTCTGTATCCCCATGGCCTAGGACTTCATCAAGTAATGCTGCTGCTGCTACTGCTGCTAAGTCTCTTCAGTCATGTCCGACTCTGTGCGACCCCAGAGATGGCAGCCCACCAGGCTCCTCCGTCCATGGGATTTTCCAGGCAAGAGTACTGAAGTGGGATGCCATTGCCTTCTCCGATCAAGTAATGGGCCCCCAGGAAATATGTACTGGATGAAGAATAAACCAATTACCTGTCTCTAAATATGGATTTATCTTCCATAAGCATATTCTTTTATATATTTATGTATATGCATATGTATGTATCTGTCCTTCCATAAAAACTTGGCTGAGAATTTTTTCTTTTTTCTTTTCTCTTCCAGCGTATAATGACCGCACATAGCAGATACTCAGTAGCTATAGGTTGAATGGCTACCTGGCATGTAAAAAATACATTGAAAGATGAATTAACAAAACATCCATGGTCACATGCCACCATAGATGCATTTTTGTGGCAATTACAGTAGTCTTGAGGTTGAATGTGGGATGCTCCCACAAATGAACACTTAAGAGGCCAGATACTTTGCCACCTTTGAACATTACACTCAATGCCTTGGGGGCCCAGGTCCAGGGAGGCTTGTTGAACCTTTCTGAATCCGTACTGGCAAGATGGAGAATGGTATGGTTCAGTTGGGGATGAATTATTTCATTTCACACTCCTAGATCATCGCAGCTGTGCATATGGCCGCTTCCCATTCCCAAAACTGCCCTGGCTGCCCTGCCAGAGTTGTGGCCAATCTCACCATGATGACTAGATTTCCAAGGACTATATTTAAAGTTATAAACAAGTCAGAGCATCACACCATTCCCAAGATTGATGCTGAAACAGCACAAAAGTTTACTATTATTGGAAGGTATCTGAGATCACTTTTTAGGCTTTAGATTTGAATTTGTCCTGTGGGCTTGACCAGTACAGTGGTGTGATTTTTAAATGGACCATAAAAAATATTTACAAGGTCCAGTGGATTTCTAGGTCAGGGCTCAAAGCTCGAGGAGGAAAGTAGAATCAAAAGGCACTTCAGTTAAAATCAGAAAAGATGGTTGAAATGACCTGGTTCAGCCTTCGTGAGTTAACAGATGAGGAAATTATTGGAGATGATATGACTTGTCCAAGGTCACAGATTTTTTTGTGGTAGGGGGGCTTGTCTTTTAAATATATCTCACGCTTTCTCCCTACCCTACCCCAGTAAAATTAGTCCAAGATTCACACACATAGACAAACAACAGTTTTCCTAGATTGTTAAAACATAGATGTATTTGGACTTAGAAAATGATAATTTAAAAATAGTCAAGTGCAAATATTTTCTTTTACTTTGTGAGTAAACTAGAGGTCCAGAGAAGGGGACCTTTGCTCTTATTATTTAAAAAGCTAGTTACTAGCAAAGCTGCAAGTTGAATCCAGGAGTCATTTCTGTTGAGTTTTTCTTTGGCAAAGCATGCAACTTGCTTATTATCTTATTTTACACTCTCCTGATTGCAGTCATTTGTTAGCTGATATTTCCTGGGCAGCTGTTAATGCTGGACAACAAGACACAGAGGTTTTCAGGACACGGGCTCTGCCTTTAGGAGCTCACATTTTGTTGGAAAGACTGAGAAATGATCAGACAATGCGTTTGGGGACTATTAGTGGAAACTGGCAAAGAAAGTTCTTGCTGGAGGTGACACTGGCAGCCAGGGAATGTGAGGGTCACCGCAGGAGGAGTGGTGTTTATCACAGGCTGAGTGGAGCACTGAGCCAAAAAGAAAGCCTGAAAAGAGTTAATCAGCATAGTGCCACGCAAGAGCACAGACCTTGATTCGAGACCTGGTTTCCTAACTTCTTAGTTGAATGACCCTGGTTCAGTCTGTCATTGATGTCACCCTCATTCTCCATAATGAGGATGCTCATTAATAATAACCCTTATTTTCATCATACTCACATGTGGACTTGTTTGAGTGCTAGATCCCTGGCCTTGTACATGGATGTTCATCCTGACCACACGAAGAACCCCCATGTTCCAAAGAGGGAAGTTTCCCTGTAGTTCAGAGCTGTCCATGGTTTCATCTCAAGCCGAAACCCAGAGCCAAGCTTAGAACCTGCTCTGGCTCCAACTATAAGACTCTTCTGAGGATTCAGGGAGCCGATCCCATTACAGGAAAATGTACACCATTTGTTTTGTATAATAACATTCCCTCTGCGTCCACTTGGTAGGCCCTTGCTTGGGGACATATGTGTGCATCACTCGTATTTCTTATCCACAAATTTTCTATTCATGATGGATGAGTAAAATATGAAAAAGGAAAATATTTATTTAGAATAGCAAATTTTTAGTCCTGGAATTATGGTTTTCTCTGGGTATATGCCTAGGAGTGGGATTGCTGGGTCATATGGTAGTTCTATTTTAGTTTAGTGTTTTTTTTTTTTTTTTTTTTGTTCTCTATAGTGGCTGTATCAATTTACATTTCCCCCAACAGTGTAAGAGGGTTCCCTTTTCTCCACACCCTCTCCAGCATTTATTGTTTGTAGATTTTTTGATAATGGCCATTCTGACCATAGTGAGCCGATACCTCACTGTAGTTTTAATTCACAATTCTCTAACGCTTAGTCATGTTGAGCATCTTTTCATTTGTGGTCATTTCTATGTCTTCTGCCTAGGTACCAACCCCAGGGGAAAGGCTGGATCTCTTTCCTCCCCTTCTCTCATCCCACGGTTTGAGTTCTTACTTCCATTGATTAAGCTCTTGCTCGCTGCCAGCCACTGTGATACATCATCATAGCATTCATAGCAGGAATGAGGACATCAAGGCCTGGAGAGGTTGCCTGACTTGCTGCTAGCAAGCAGAGGAGGTAGTGTGCAATGCAGGGTCTGTCTCTTTCCATCATCCCAACTTTAACCATTAAGCAATATTGTCTGTCCTCTTAATTCTTTGGGGAAATTTTTCTGCCACTATGATGAAGCAGATGTAACATTCACTTTTCTAGAATCCCAAATAGAGAAGGCAGTGGTACCCCACTCCGGTGTTCTTGCCTGGAGAATCCCAGGGACGGGGGAGCCTGGTGGACTGCTGTCTATGGGGTTGCACAGAATCGGACACAACTGAAGCAACTTAGCAGCAACAGCAGCAGCAGAGTCCCAAGCTATTTCCTTTCAACCCCTATTCAGCTGTCCCCTACCATAAAGTGTGACTTTTTCTTAGTGTGTTTCTGATATTAGCCTTTGGCTAGTTTTCGGAGGTGAGAGGAAATATACCTCGGGTTTATTTGCTCATATGCCACAGAAAGACACGTGCATGGCATGATACTTAAGACTTGAACTTATGAGGTTTCTTTGGGTAGCTGCATTGGGGAGCCTTTGTTGTTTTGCTGACTTGGTTCTCACTGCAGTGTGCTGACATAGATGTGACTGCCTTCATTTTACAGAGTGGAGATGGAAGCATGCAAATATAAACTGATACCAGTCCTAGAATCTTTGAAAAACTGATGCCCACTCCTAGTAGTTCTCTGAATACACGTGTAGCTCAGGTCCCCAAACATGTAAGACATCTGGTACTGATTGGAAACTGTCTTTCACACTCCAGGGCTCTTGCTTTTTTCCAGTGTACCATTTTATGTGAGCTTTGTACAGTCATTTTACATTTCTGCATTTCATTCTTCCCATCTCTTCTAAGAGACGCTCAGAATAGTGATGGGAGTTAAAAACACAGGTGCTGGAGTCAACAGCCTGGATCCTCTCTTTTTTGCTCCCTAGCTGTGTGATGGTGGATAAGTTCCATCATTTGGAATCTTAGTTTTTGAAGTGAGGATAATGACAATACTAATCTAATGATATATCTATCAAGATGAAATGATTTATGTAGATATAATGCTTACAATTGTATCTTACATATGATAAGCTCTTTCTATATGTATTAGATACTATAATTATGAACTGGCATTATTTACCATTCAAACATTTCATAAGCCACAACTGTGTGTCAGACACCGTGCTGGATAGTAGGGTTGGTTCCTGGCATCCCTTTGAGCTCTGACGTTCCATGATGGATATAAACAGCCAGACCTTCCATCACTGGTGGAAGCATTGTATGGTTTGCTTCAGGGGATATTCTGACTCTCTGCTTACAAATTGTTATGTGTGAAATGAAAAATGCATTTAGCTATTACTTTCTTTTACCCATCTTGTTCATGTAGGTGGATTGTATTTTACTACCTAATTAAGAGTAATGGGGAAAAAATGGAAGGGAGCACATTTGTAGCTGATGTGTGGGTTGAAGTTTCCTGAGATGAGAAACAAACTCATAAACAAGAGAGACAGTAGCACTATTTAAATGAGGAAATCCATGGATAGCAGCGCACTGAGTAATGCCATTTTGCTGTTTTGGGGCCGGGAGAAGGAGAGCATGAGCATATTTGCACATAGCGACCTTGGTCCTACAAAGAGCAAGAACATTTGGATATGAAAATTATTTTCACCCTGTCATATTAGCGTCATTCTATCTCTCTGCACACCTTTCCACTGCTGCACAAATCAGAGATAAGTCCGGGACCTCACGCAAGTCAGATCAGAAGAGGATAAACTGGAGTGGCTTAGCCTGTTTCCTCTTTTTGGGAACTAGCACGTGAACACCAGTTTCGCCTTGCCTCCAGTTTACAGAATTTAGCCACGCATACTGGAAAGAGCCTGTTACTTTAGGGTTAGATTATGATTCCTGCTCTTTTAATTATATATTCCTCACCACCCTTGAGTAAGACATATCTTTCTGAGGCCCTTGCCTTCTTGGGAGTATGGGGCACAGAATTAGACTTGGCCTGATATCCTATAAAGGAAGCTGAGCACCGAAGAATTGATGCTTTTGAACTGTGGTGTTGGAGAAGACTCTTGAGAGTTCCTTGGACTGCAAGGAGAGCCAACCAGTCCATCCTAAAGGAAATCAGTCCTGGGTGTTCATTGGAAGGACTGATGCTAAAGCTGAAACTCCACTACTTTGGCCACCTGATGCGAAGAAGTGACTCATTGGAAAAGACCCTGATGCTGGGAAAGATTGAAGGCAGGAGGAGAAGGGGACAACAGAGGATGAGATGGTTGTATGGCATCACTGATTCAATGGACATGAGTTTGAGTAAATTCTGGGAGTTGGTGATGGACAGGGAGGCCTGGCATGCTACAGTCTATGGGATCACAGAGAGTCGGACACGACTGAGTGACTGAACTGAACTGATATCAAAAGCCTGGTATAGTGGGAAGTGCATTGTCTTTGCAGACAGAGAGATCCCACCTGACTTGTGGCCAATCCTCTTTACTGCAATGCTCAGAACCTCAGTTTCCTCTTTTGCTAATTGAGCACATTATTAGCTGTGTCTCCAGGCTGTTGCAGGGTCTAATGGTGTATCATGTGTTTGGTTGGAATGTAGTAGTCCATTTAAATTAAAATGTTGAGCCCCCTTAGACCTGTTTCTTTCTCATGAAAGCAGAATATGTGCAAAAAAGTTTATGACCTCACATGTAGACAGTTAATGAACAATAAGCAAATGTAATTCATGGGGTTGCAAAGAGTCGGACACAACTGAGCGACTGAACTGAACTGAACTGAAGCAAATAAAAATAAAATGAAACCCCAGGTACCCACTCCCCATGCCACAAAAGAGAACACTATAAATCACTCGAAACTTCCTAAGATCTCCTTGATAGCATCCCCCTGCCTACTCCCCAGGTAACTTCTAGCTTGAAATTCATTTCAGTCACTTCTTTGGTGTCTTTTCATAGGTCTCCCTAAACAATTTGTATTTGATTTCATTTTTCTGGCTTTTTAACTTTACATAAATGTAATCTTACCAGAAAACACTTTTGTTTTGCATTGTGTTTTCAAAATTTCTTGCTGTCAATGCATGTACCTTTAGTTCATTAATTTTTGCTGCTGTATAGTATTCTGTTCCTAGTATCTCTGTCTAACCTAGTAATGGAGTCATTTGGTGAGTTTCTACATTTTTTACTGTTATGAAATATGTTGTTACAAATTTCTTCTATCCCTTTGATTTTGAAGCTGAAAAGGTCTTTCCAGATGGTTTGTTTCTTTCTGATGTCTGATCTTATCTGTTACTCTTAGAATATGGCATTTTTGACTGGACTCAGATTTAAAGGTAGAAGCTCTCAGGACAGCCTGCATGTCTTGGGAATCTGTTCTCGGTATTTTTCTTTGGCCTGCTTCATTCTTCTGGTGCAAAGCTTAGCACATTCTGCAGCCTCTTGCTTGTTTTTCTTAGTATGCTGTTTCTTCAGAGCAGTAGGCCAACATTTGTGTTGCAGAAGAGGTTTAATAACAAGACGCTGAATCTTGGGTGCTTTGGTTCTAGGTTCCTTACCTTCATTGTTTAGGGGCTTTCTCACAGCATACTGGCAGACCTCATCTTCTTTAGAGAGATTAGAAAGTCTGCAGATTCTGCTAGCTCCTTTGGGCCCCAGGCCATGAGGAGTGTCAGTGAGTGTCAATGATCCAAAAATATCCTTCTCCCCTTTTTAATGATGATCAAATTGAGAACGTTCAGATTGGCACCCACAGTACAACCCCGTATAGACTTGCACTTTCTTTCTCCAGTCCTCCTTGGTCTGTAACAGGAATGTCCCTTACTCAGTAGCAGGGGGACTCAGCCATGGGTCAAGATACTCTGTTTCATGGGAAACCTTGTTTGTGGTTCCCACCACTAATTCAGACCACAGAAACCTTCCATTCTTCACTGGAACACCAGCAGCAACTTGTGTGGCCATACACTTCTCATGAAAGGTATAACGTTTTCATTCACCGTCCACTTCAATGAGTTTCTGGCGGCCAGTGGGAGGGAAAGAGATGTTCAGCTCCATCCCGAAGCAGCCGACCACCTCCGAGGCACCATGACAATGAGCTAGACAGATTTGTTAAAAATAAAAATGCTGCACTTTCTTATTTATGGCTGCACTGGGTCTTCATTGCTGTGTGCGGGCTTTCTCTCGTTGCAGTGCGTGGGGACCATTCTTCACTGCAGTGTGCAGCCTTCTCATTGCAGTGGCCTCAGTAGTTGTGGCTCACAGGCTTAGTTGCCCTGCAGCATGTGGGATCTTCCCAGACCAGGGCTCAAACCAGCATCCCTTGCATTGGCAGGTGGATTCTTAATGACTAGACCACCAGGGGAGCCTGAAACAGTTTATTCTTATATCTTAGCTCGGCCTAGTTGTTTTCCATATCAGACAGCTGAGGCCTAAGAGAGCAGGGCAAGTCCCCAGGTTCCGCAGCTAGTGAATGGCAGTCGGGGCCCATCACCCAGATCTCTGGTCCAGTCTAGCTGATGGCTGTGGTAAAGCCCCATGTCTGATAGTTTGCCTTTTTCTTTTAAGCACTTCCCCATACTTTTGATATTACAATTTTGGAAGTTTTATTTGGGAGAGCTCTTTAAGACTCTCCTAGAAATATGCTGGCATTTGCTGTTGAGATGGTTTTTCTCCCTATCTCTGAAGTTGGGGCTGTGCTGGTCTCTGTCCCATACTGCTGGCCTTGGGCACACCCCATGGCTATGGACCTATCATAAGCTTCTACCCCTTTAGCAATGAGAGCCCCTGAGACATGTTTCAATCAGGGAAGGAATCAAAATAGACCCAAGATGGCCAGGGGGAAAAACTGCTGAGGAAAGAGGGATCTGATTCCTTACAAGGCACTTTCTTAGGAAATGTCCCTTTACTATAAATAGGAATGGATATTCAATTTTAGGCCCCCCTTTAAAAAAAAAACTCTCTAGGACCAAAATTAGATTGGAGGATGATGGAATGAATATAGGATGGGGTGATTCTGTGCTGAGACACGTCTGAAAGTTTGAGCAGCTGGTGCGGTGGAACAGCTGAGCCGCAAACAAATAGCAGCTGATTTTAGCACTTCTTCTTTCAAGATGCCCTGGTTTGTTAGCTCGACTTACTGGTAAGCTCTCTTCTCGGAGCCCCTGAGCGTCGCATCCCTCTCTGCTACCCGTAAACTGTGCTACCTTGGTCAAGTGATGCCTCTTTCTGGGCTTCAGCATCCAGAATCCTGTCGTGGCAAGAGTAGCCTGTGTTTGTTAAGAGCTTGTCATGTGCCAGGCACCATGCTAAGCACTCTGTGTGGATCACCTTATTTAGTTTTCACAATAACACTATCAGACAAGAACTTTATGTTTATCGTATACGGACAAAATTGAGCACAGAAAATTGAGTTGCATTCAGCACATTGATCCCAATGAAACGGGGAACTGGGGAATTATCCTGGGAGAGATCTCTTTGGGCCTCTGTCTCTCATACTTGTTTTGGACTTTTTTTTTTTTTTTTTTTTGCTTTCTGTTTGTTTGTTTTTCAGCCATGCCACATGGCTTGCAAGATCTTAGTTCCCTGACCAGGGATTGAACCTGGACCCTCAACAGTTAGTGTGTGGAGTCCTAACCACTGGACTACCAGGGAATTTCCTATCCCTCATACTTCGAGCAGGAACTATTGTGTGTTTTAGGTGTCCCCCTTTCCACAAGGCCCTTCACATCTGACACTGGCCATCACCATCTATCTGTCAGCTGTGGAACCACAGAAAAGAATTTGGTTAGGATTCTGAGTCTGTGATTTGCGTTTGTTTGGAGAGAATGCCCAAGTTTCCTGTCTCCCTTTCACGGGGATCTGTCACCCCTGAAAGTGTAAAAGTCACTGACTTCATGTGAAAGTCCATGTACACTCGTGGCTGATCCATGTCAATGTGTAGCAAAACAAATACAGTATTGTAAAGCAAAACAAACTAAAAAAATAAAAATTAATTTAAAAAAAAGAAACAAAAAAAAATAAAGAAGTACACGAAAAAAAAAATTTACTAAGACAACAAACCACTGCAGTCAACCATTTGAAGATAAGGAAATAGACTTGTTTTTCTTATGAATGAATTTTCAAAGGCTTATACTGATTACTTTTTAATGATCTGACCAAATATTTTGAAGTCGTATAAACACAGTGGAAATTCACTGTAAGGAATGTATCTTCAAACTCAGAGTAGTAACCTGTTTTGTGAGTTAAACTATGTATGCACTGCTGCTGCGGCTGCTAAGTCGCTTCAGTCGTGTCCGACTCTGTGCGACCCCATAGATGGCAGCTCACCAGGCTCCTCTGTCCCTGGGACTGTCCAGGCAAGAACACTAGAGTGGGTTGCCATTTCCTTCTCCAATGCATGAAAGTGAAAAGTGAAGTCGCTCAGTCATGTCTGACTCTTAGCGACCCCATGAACTGCAGCCTAGCAGGCTCCTCTGTCCATGGGATTTTCCAGGCAAGAGTACTGGAGTGGGTTGCCATTGCCTTCTCTGTATATATGCACAGTCATGTCCAATTCTTTGCAACCCATGCACTGCAGCCCACGAGGCTCCTCTGTCCATGGGATTTCTCAGGTAAGAATACTGGAGTGGGGTGCCAGTTCCTCCTCCAGGGGATCTTCCCGACCCAGGGATTGAACCCAGGTCTCCTGTACTTCCTGTACTAGCAGGTGGATTCTTTACCTCTGAGCTACCTGGGTCTTTTCCAGTGAATTAGTTCTCGCATCAGATGGCCCAAAGTACTGGAGCTTCAGCTTCAGCATCAGTCCTTCCAATGAATATTCTGGACTGATTTCCTTTAGGATGGACTGGTTTGATCCTGCAGTCCAAGGGACTCTCAAGAGTCTTCTCCAACACCACAGTTCCAAAGCATCAATTCTACAGCACTCAGCTCTATTTGTGGCCCAACTCTCACATGCATACATGGCTACTGGAGAAACCATAACTTTGACTAGACAGACCTTTATCAGCAAAGTAATGTTTCTGCTTTTTAATGTGCTTTCTATGTTGGTTATAGCTTTTTTTCCAAGGATCAAGCATCTTTTAATTTCATGGCTGCCGTCACCAGCTGCAGTGATCTTGGATCCCAAGAAAATAAAGTCTGTAATTGTTTCCATTGTTTCCCCATCTGTTTGCCATGATGTGATGGGACTGGATGCCATGATGTTAACTTTTTGAATGTTGAGTTTTAAGCCAGTGTTTACACTTCCCTCTTTCACTCTCATCAAGAAGCTCTTTAGTTCCTCTTAGCTTTCTGCCATAAGAATGGTGTCATCTGCTTATCTGAGGTTATTGATACATATCCTGGCAGTGTTGATTCCAGCTTGTGCTTCTTGTAGTCCGCATTTTGCATGATGTACTCTGCATATAAGTTAAATAAGCAGGGTGACAATATATAGCCTTCATCTACTCCTTCCCCATTTGGAATCAGTCCATTGTCCCATGTCCAGTTCTAACTTGCTTCTTGACGTCCATACAGCTTTCTCAGGAGGCAGATAAGGTGGTCTGTTATTCCCAACTCTCGAAGAATTTTCCACAGTTTGTTGTGGTCCACACAATCAAAGGCTGTGGCAAAGTCAATAAAGCAGAAGTAGATGTTTTCCTGGAACTCTCTTGCTTTTTCTATGATCCAGTGGATTTTGGCAATTTGATCTCTGGTTTCTCTGCCTTTTCTAAATCCAGTTTGAACATCTGAAAGTTTTCAAGTCACATACTGTTGAAGCCTAGCTTGGAGAATTGTGACATTACTTTGTTAACATGTGAGATGAGTACAACTGTGTGATAGTCTGAACATTTTTTGGCATTGCCTTTCTTTGGGATTGGAATGAAAACTGACCTTTTCCAGTCCTGTGGCCACTGCTGAGTTTTCCACATTTGCTGGCATATTCAGTGCAGCCCTTTAATATCATCATCCTTTAGGATTTGAAATAGCTCAGTTGGAATTTCATCACCTCCACTAGCTTTGTTCATAGTGATGCTTTCTAAGGCCCACTTGACTTCACATTCCAGGATGTCTGGTTCTACGTGAGTATCACACCATCTGGTTCTAGGTGAGTATCACACCCATTTTCTGGGTCAATAAGATCTTTTTTGTATAGTGTTTCTGTCTGTTCTTGCCACTTCTTAATATTCTTACTATTCAATAGTAATAATAATCAATACTAACAATGGTTTGCATTTATTGAGCGCATACTATATTTGGCTCTCTTTTTAGGACTCGACATGAATTAACAAATATAATTACCAGAACTGCAGTTTGAAGTAGGTACCAAACTACTTTGTTCATTTTACAGAGAAGAAAATTGAGGTGCATAGAGCTTAAGGATTTGTCCAAAGTAAATCTGAGACCAGGCCAGAATGTGTCACATTAACTCTGATGGCAGATATCTAGTACAGAGCAAGTTAATATAGTCACTCTTTGGATGACTTTCATTATAATTCCTTAACTCTGAGACTTTTGCCTCTTCCTGAAAGGTCTAAGATGAAGAAATCAAACATTGCTTAAATTCCTAACAGGGAACAAGTGTTTTCACGTATGTTATTGCCTCTTCAATACTGTTCCATGCCTATATTTATCCTGGCACTTTTTGGTTGTTGTAGGTTTACCTGTCTGACTTTCTCTTAGGCTCTGAGCTATTCACTTATCTCTGTATTGGTGACCTTTTGCTGTCGTTAACAAGCCACCCCCAAATTTCAGTCATTATTCAGGTCAGCTGTAGCTCTGCTCAGCTCAGTCCCAAGAGCCTGGTCATTCCAGAAACCCAGCTCTGAGGTTCTCTTGGCAAAGGGCAGAAATGCCAAAGTCTGCACTAACCAACATTACGTGCCTTTAAGGTTTCTGCTCAGTTGGAGTGCACGTTATGTTTACTGATACCCTCATTGGTCAGACTAGGAATGTGGCCATATCTGCCACTGGGGCAGGGGACATCCTCTGTCTCCCTTGAGGGGCTGGCAGTCGTCTGGCAAAGGGCATGGATGAATAAACCCCTCACTGGGAAGGGCACAAGCAGCTGGGGATCGTCACGCAGTGTACTACCGTCTGAATGATCTTGGATGAACAACTCTCTTTTATTCAAGAGAAAACTGAAGCCTGGAGATACTATGTACGTGCTCAGTTACAGAATTCTGACTTGAGCAAGTTTTACTGATTCCATGTGCATGCTCATTCCCCATCTGGTTTCCAGCGTCATCTCTTTCTGCTCTGAAATGTATACTCTATTCTTGGGCCACACTGAGTTTTATGTAATTTATCAAAGCAATGTGTACATTCATAATCTGTGACTTGCTGTATAATGTTCTGTTTGTAATTGCATTTTCCTCTTCCTATCCTGATAAATGCTCGTTCTTTTCCTGAATACTCAGGGCCTCTGAAAGCATCACTTGTTTCTCCTAGACTTGGGCCGGCGGCGGGGGGGGAGCTTTCACTCTTCTTTGGTGTCCTCTCTTACCTCGGTGCTGTGTCTTTGCATTTTAGCTGTGCGTGGACTTCTCTCTTTCCTCAGCTAGGCTGAGATTTCCTGGAAGGCAAAGGGAGAAGGGCTGCCTTTTAGCTGTGGATCCCTACAACAGTACAGAGAAAGGACTGTAAATGTGCTTTGAGATAATGAATAGATGAAAATTTCCTACCTAAGAATGACACTTGTGAGCATGGGTCAGTAGTCTTGAAGTTCGTATCTACATCAGGTAGGTTAGATTTACGTCATCTCAGAACAAAAGGCCTAGGAAATCGGTCCCCTGTCATGACTTACATGTATTCCAGCTGCATATTGTTCTTTCTTTTAAAACTGGCAGTTTTTAGACATGTTTCCACGTTGAGTGATTTTTATCCCTCCATTTTCTGGTTGAAAACAGGCACCAATTATTCTCTTTAATTAAGTGGTTTTATGTTATTAATTGTTTCTAACTTACAGAAGTCCCACGAGACCCTTTATATGTTTCCAAATGAAGCCAGGAAGAAAAGTGCATTAATTATACACACAAACTCCTTTTGGCGAATTAACGTGATGCACAGTGAACACGAAATGGCTCGCCCTCCTGGGCTGTCAATCTTGTCATTAGTGATGGCGTGTATTAGTAGTATTGACATGGGCTTATCCAAATTGGATTCTGCAAAGAGTCATTTTAATTTTGCACAAATGTGAAAAAATGAAGTAGTTTGACGTGCCTTTTTTTCTTAACTCCCTCCGTTGCCGAGTGACTGGAGCTTCTCTGGTTGTGATACCAACTTCATATTTTATAGTGCTTGTAAAACACCAGATGTTTCCTTATCAGGCCACAGAGCAACTGTAGGTGAGTCTCACAGGTGGAGATATTGACATTCTGCAGTTAAATCAGGTCATGCCTCTTAAGTCTGCAACCAGAAAGGGGCAGATCCTTTAGAGTTATTCACATTTTTAAATATTTCTCTGAGCAGGGAAAGGAACAGAGTTGTGTCTAAGCCCCTTTCCAATCATTTTCAATGGGCAGCAAAAAGGAATTATTCATATTGTTTAGGTACCAGTTCTCTTCTAAGATGTGAAAGTGAAAACGTTAGTTGCTCAGTCATGTCCGACTCTCTGCAACCCCCATGGAATACAGCCTGCCGGCTCCTCTGTCCATGGGATTCTCCAGGCAAGAATACTGGAGTCGGTTGACATTTCCTTATCCAGGGTATCTTCCCAACCCAGGGATCAAACCCAGGTCTCCCGTATTGCAGGCAGATTCTTTACTGTCTGAGCCATCAGGGAAGCCCCTCTAAGATATATTGATGAGAAAATATATTTTTTGAACACGTATTATGTGCCAGGTGCTGTTCTAAGTGGTTCACAGACTGGCTCAGTTGATCCTACCCTTTGAGGTAGGGTTATTGTCATCCTAATGCGTAGTTGAGGCAGAGAGAGATTAAGTCACTCTCTTAAGGCCACACAGCTAGAAAGTGGCAGAGTTGAGATTCAAGCCCGAAAGTTGGGCTCGATCCCAGGCTCTTAGCTCTGCATCTTAGTGCTTCCCCAGCAGTGATATCATACCCTTCTATTAAGGGGCATATGAGCCCCTGCAGGAGGCAGTCAGAAATTCAAAGCAGTATTGTACATGACTGTGCTTACTGTATGATGATGCCATGGAAGATGACCATCAGTTCCCCCAGGAGGCATGGATACAGGATTCTAGGACTGTTCTTGGCCACCGTTGAGTTTTTGTCTTGAAACTGCATTGTCTGAAAAGCACATTACATTACCAAGGCTTCTTTCTTTCTGAAAGGAGCTTGTTGTGATCTTTAGAATACTCTAGGGAAATGACTCACCTTCTAAGCTTAAAAAAAAAAAAAAGAATCCCTTAGGTTGATTGTCTCTGATGCCATTCACTGAGGACCTGTGTGTGCTGGGTGATTAAGACCCTGAAGAGCTTCCCAGGGAATTGTGTATCCACAAAAACAGAAAATAGTTGTTGAAGTTTATTGAGGACTTACTACAGGTCAGTCACCATCCTTAGTTCTTTACACAATTTTTTATTATAACTACTTTAAAAATAGGTGTTTCACCTGCATTCTGCTGGGAATTGAGTATGAGTGAGTTTGAGCTATGTGTCTACTTTAGAGGCAAAGCCTTCCCTCGAAATAAAATGTTGAGATGATTGAGTTTTACTAACTCCGAAAAGATATTATTCAACAATATTCATGGAATATCTCCTATATGTTAAATATTAATAGTATTCTAGGTCCAAGGGAAACAGCAGTGGATCAAACCAAAATGCTGCTCTCAGAATGGAGCTAGCATTTTAGTGGAAACAGGTAGACAATAAATGCAATAAGCAGATCTAATACTAGATGCTTAAGAGTGATGGGAAAAAATAAAAAGGGACTTAGGTGGGTAAGTAGTGAGTTAATAACATTGCTGTGTGCATTCTCACTCAGTTGTATCTGACTCTTTGTGACCCCTATGGACTGTATAGCCTGCCAGGCTTTTCTGTCCATGGGATTTTCTAGGTAAGAATACTGCAGTGGGTTGGCCTTTCCTTCTCCAGGCGCTCTTCCCAACCTAGAGATCGAACCTGCGTCTCCTGGGCCCCTGCATTGGCAGGCAGATTCTTTACCACTGTGCCACCTGAGAAGCCCCAAGTAGTGAGTGAGTTGCAGTTTTAAGTAAGCTGCTAAGAGAGGGCCTCTGTGTGTGTATGTATTTACTGAAGTTTAATTAAATAGCTAGTCACCGCCACCACTTCTGCTTAGGGTCTATGGTTTTTCTCCATTGCTGTCATAAAATCCTTGTGTACATGGGCTTTCCTGGTGGTCCAGTGGTTAAGAGTCCACCTGCCAGTGCAGGGACAGACACAGGTTCAAGCCCTGGTCTGGGAAGGTCCCACATACCATGGGGTAACTAAGCCCGCGTGCCACAACTGCTGAGCCCTCCAGCTGCAGACACTGAAGCCTGCTCGCTGCAGAGCCTGTGCCCTGCAACAGGAGAGGCCACTGTGGTGAGAAGCCCACACCACAAGGACGAGTCGCCCCCACTTACTGCAACTAGAGAAAGCTTGTGTGCAACAAAGGCCCAGCGCAGCCAAAAATAAGTAAACACAATTACAAGAAAAAGTCCTTATGTACCAAGCATTTAACAACGTGGCCTTGCCTACCTCTCATTTCATAGAGCCTACCCCTGCCCCACACCATAGAGCCTACCCCCACCCCCAACCATGAACTGTGCTCCAGCCCCACTGATAGCTCTTCATTTCCTTGAACATCCCACATCCTTTGTCCTCTGCCTTTTTGTGTGCCATTTCCTCTGCTGCCAACACGCTCTCACTTCATCGAGGAAGCTTTTCTGGACATCACTCACTGCTCTATTTCCACTGCATTCCATCACACAGTGTCTGACTTACATTTATTGGGGTTGTCTTTGCTTAATCCATGTAGAAGGAACGGGTGTACATAGACAAGGAGGAAAGGAAGAGAAAAGGGGAAAAAGACAGGTAGATAAGCCTGAAAGGAAGGGAAATTAAAGGAGGAAGGAAGGGGAAAAAGGGAGAAAGAAAGGGAGAGTGGATAAAAAAAGAGAAGGAAAGGAAGAAATTAGTTTAAAAATATTTATGGAAGTATAGTTGATTTACAACCTTGTGTTTAATTCTGCTTAACAGAAAAGTGATTCAGTTATATGTATTCTTTTTCATATTCTTTTCCATTATGGTTTATCATAGGATATTGAATGTAGATCACTGTACTGTATTGTAGGACCTTATTTATTATCCATTCTGTATATAATAGTTTGTATCTGCCAATCCCAAACTTCCAGTCTTTCCCTCCCTCACTGAAATCAGAGTTTTTGATCAGACACCACAAGACCAGAATTGTATTTTCAAGACATGATTCTGGAGATTAATTGTGGAGAGGAAGTCGTTTAATTCTGGCACTCATCTGCCCCACTTTGGCAGCTCTTTTGCAGTTTCATTCTTTGAGTCAATAAGACACTGAATTTTCTGTGGCCCCTGGGACTGAACTCTACTGATAGAAGGAGGGAAGGTAGGGCTGATGAGGGAATATGCCTCTGCAAACTCCTCTTGCCTCTCCCGAAGCATGATGAATTGGAGAAGTCCTGATTGAAAATTCTAATCACAGCTTTGCTGTCCTCCAGACCCCACCCGTTGACAGTTGATTCACTCTTTTTCATGCCCGCTGCCTCTCTCTAGTATGGTGGCTCCTATGCAGGAGTCTATCATTAGCAGACAAAGCATGATAAATTGGCCGGGGTTCCCTTCGTCCTTAGAATGTAGGATGTGCTTCTGTTTTTAGGCTGTCAGGGCCTGTGTGGGACATGGTCATGAAGGAAGGAAGTAATACAATATTGGGTGTGCCTGTTTGCTGCTGCTGTTGAGAAAGAGAATGATGCATTATGAAGAAAAAGTAGATGCGAGCATCTTAAGCCCCCACCTGCAACCCAAGAGCAACTGATGTGGAAAATCATTGATCACCATCAATGCCCCAACGGAGTCTGCGATTTCATTGAAGATGTAATACCCCTTTCAAAATCAGAGTAGTAAACAATTTCTAAAATTGAATCTCAAAAAGAAAAATCAACCCGCATAAAGTCTTTGGACTTTTTGAGGTGATTTAAGATCCAGAAGGATTAGGATTGATTGATTTTGATCTTGGAAGGAGGTTCACAGCAGTTCTAGAATCTGTGGTCTCCCTGGATATGATGCTATGAATGTCAGTCAGATACTAGCTTATTTTATTTTTTAATTTGATTCTAGGACCCCGAGTCTGTATTTAATGTTTCAGTGAGCAGAACAGTTATGTTTGGCTCCAGCGAAAGATTGATAGAAGTGATTTTCGGCTGTGGAATCAAAACATAGTGAAAAAATGTCACGTTTAAATAAAATGCAGTACTTGGAGGCATCATGTGGTCTCATAATAAATGAATCCATGGCACAAAGTTGACATATTTTGAAGGAGAATTTCTTTCAAAAATTTGAGGTGATTCATTTTTATGATTAACTGCAGTAAAAACAATTATGAGAGCATTTTTAAGGAAAAGAAAGAGAAGCTCTGAGGTGTTCATAGATAACATCCTATTGTCTTCATATGTATACGTTGCCTTATGCAGCCTATGAAGTTGTATGTTTGTGAAGTTTAGCTGAAGGCCCTGGAGCTCTGGGGGTGCTCATTCGTCCCAGGGCTCATTTGTTATTTGTAGTTTGGTAGGGGGAGGGGCAGGGAGCCTTAGCTGAAGCAATGATGAAAAATCCACTGGATTTGGATTCAGAGAGATTTAAATGTGAATAACTCTGTGTGACCCCAGGCAGGTAACCTAGGCTCTTGACATCTCCCTATCCATTCCTAAAAACTGGGACAAAACAAGGTAGAAAGGAATCCTCGATGTCTAGCATAGGGCCTTGCATGTACTTAGGAAAGGGTGAAAAACATAATGCAAGCATCAGCAGTGTTCATTTTGCCAACATGGTTGGGTATTTACTCTGTTGTCTATTGGAAGCTCTGTACTTGATATCACAGATCTCAAGGATCTTATAATCCAGAGAGGAGTTGGGTGGACTAACAAGGAGTGGGAAACCAGGAGTAGGAGAGGACTGAACTGAGAGTAGCATCTCAATTTTTTAATCAAGCCTACTGCAGTAACTAGTTCATGTGGAGCTCTCAGAAAATATCTGCTGAATAAATTGAGTTGAAAAGGCAAGAAATGAGATTAGAAGGTTAAAAAAAATCTATGTATTAGCATCCTCCAGAGAAGCAGAACCAAGAAGATGTGTGTATATATAGAAAGGTTTATTTTAAGGAATTGGCTCATGTAGTTACGGAATCTGGCAGTTTCATTTGATGAACGCCTATGTATGCTTCAAAACCCGATTGCTTGTTTATTATCTCTTTATCTCCTTAATGCTATGAAGATATACATTATTATCTTCAATCTACAAATAAGATTATTTGGGGGGGAGGTTCAAATTTGAAAGTTGCCTTTTCATGTAAAGGGATTATTGGTGCTCATTTTACATTTACTTTGGATTCTCTACTTTGCTTCATTTCCGTTTTGACTATATAACTAGGATCCCTAGAAAATGACAGGTGCAAAACACACCCCATTTTACATGCGAGGTAGCCTAATAGTTATTGCTGAACAGGGAGAAATGACACATAAACATGCGTGAGTGCTTGCGGTAAGGTCACTGTCACTGGATGCGCTCTTTGCAGCTGAATGGCCCCATGAAAGTCGGTGATGGCCAAGCTGAACTCCACTTATGTTCACTCCCATCTGGGGCTCAGTAAAACTCAAGTTTGTCTCTGCTTGAGGAAATCACATAAAAAGATGTGTATGTATGTGAGTGTTCACACACATGTATGTCTGGCCCTTTAGCCTATTCCCTTACGTGTATTTGCAGGCCACTTGTCATCCTTATTATCTTTCTCCCTAGAATCATTTGATGTAATTGCTTCACAAACTCCTTGCGACTCCTTAGTGGGCTGTGATCTTTTATGCCTCCAAACTCCTGAGTACTTCCTGCCTTGAACGCTCAGCTTCTTCCTCTATCCACCTGACGGACTCCTAGGTATGCTTCAAAACCTCATTCAGATGTTAGCCCTCTGAAGGATATGCTGCCTTTTCTTTGGGCCCCAGTGAATTCCATTCTCTTTGGTGGCTCCTCTTGGACTTGTGTTTGCCTCTATTGTTGGCCTTATGATGCTGCAGTATGATTAGTTCTGACCGTGAATCTAGTGCCTCTTTGTATTTAACAGTCTTTAGAGTCTGAAAACAAACAAACAAACAAACTAGATTTGAGTCCGAGATCTGCTCTTTACTGATTTTTGAAACTTGAACGGGTGACTCAACACTTTGGGGCCACAGCTTTCTCATTTGCAGACTGCAGACAGTAGTGTGTCTCTTTGCGGTATCAAGTAGGTAATAAACATGGAGCAGCTTGCACAATGCCTGTCCCATGGTGAGCATCCAGGAAGTGAGGTGCTGGTGTGACTACCTCAATGTGCCTTTTCCTTTTGTTTTCATTTGCGCCTCTCTGAGGCCAGGAGCCTTATCCTCTTTATTTCTGTATCTTTAGCTCCTAGCACAGCATGCTCAGTAAACCAGTAGTAAATTCTGTGTGAGTTGAATCAGTAGAATCATTTTACAAACCCATAGGCTGTGGTTTGCACACTTTATCATGATCATTCATTAAGGGGATTTTCATTTTATCTTCATGTCTGGGCATGGGACTGAAACAGGTATTTTCTTTGAAGGTACCTAATACCAGAAGTTTTGACTTTCTGTGGAGTCACCTGGACTTTGGGATTTACTTCTCTTTCATTCCCAAGGTCATTGTCCTCTTTTAATGCCGGCCAGAAGTATAGGCATGTCTGTGATTGGCTTAGCCAAACAGGAACTTAAAATTACTGCTTCTCTCCCCAGGAAGCATTCTGCTAAGTTGATCTGAGTACATACAGAGAAAGCTTGTTCGGTTCAGGCCCAGGGCCAATTGGAGGCTCTGTGGTCATTTTCTTGTTCACCTCTCATGAAGCATTTAACATAAGCAAACAATAGCATGTGGTTTGTTATTAAACAGCTTTGGACACACAGATGTGATCATTTCTATTCGTGGATGATAGTAGTAAGTAAGGAAATAGTAGAGAGTGATGAAATCAAGCAGATCTGTTTTCAAATCCTGGCTGTGCCATTTAAAAGGAAGGGTGTGCAAAGACCAGTTCCTTAAGCTCTCTGCCTCAGACTCATCGTTAAAACATAAATTGATGCCTTCACTGTAGAGAACAGTATAGAGGTTCCTTAAAAACCTGAAAATAGTTATATAATCCAATAATCCCACTCTTAAGCATCTACTTAGGAAAGATGAAAACTCTAATTTGGAAAAATACATGCACCCCAGTGTTGATTGCAACACTATTTACCATAGCCAAGACATGGAAAAGACCTACATGTCCATCAACAGATGAATGGATAAAGAAGGTATGGCACATACACATAATGGAGTATTACTCAGCCATTGAAAAAGAATGAAGTATTGCCTTTGCAGCAACATGGCGAGACCTAGAGATTATTATACTGAGTGAAATGGGCCAGCGAGAAAAAGTCAAATATCAGATGATATCATTTATGTGTGGACTCTAAAAAATGATGCAGATGAATTTATTTACAAAACAGAAATAGACTCACAGACATAGAGGACATAGTTATGGTTACCAAAGGGCAAAGCAGGGAAGGGACAAATTTGGGATAAACAGATATATACTGCTATACATAAAATAATCAACAAAGGCCTACTGTATAGCACAATATTGAATATCTTGTAATAGCCTATAATGGAGAAGAATATGAACACACACACACACACACACACACACAGTGCTGTATACCAAAAACTAACACAACACTGTAAGTGTTATAAAGGTGAAGTCGCTCAGTTGTGTCCGACTCTTTGTGACCCCATGGACTGTAACCTACTAGGCTTCTCCGTCCATGGGATTCTCCAGGCAAAATACCGGAGTGGATTGCCATTTCCTTCTCCAGGGGATCTTCCCGACCCAGGGATCAAACCCAGGTCTCCCTATTGCAATAAAAAAAAAATAACAAAGACAAAAATTAACAAAACAAGAATAGGATAAAAGTAGTGCCTGTTCCGTAAACCTGAAAGCCAACTAATTTGATGGATATGTAGCTTATCACAGGGCTCAGCACATGATAAATTCTGAATAAAGGGTGGCTGATCAGGATAGCAGTTCGGGGTGATGTGCCAGCGTGGGCTAGGAGAAAGGGCACTAGGCTTTTGCTATTGAAGGAATCAGGTCCATTTCAAGATGTTTGTGCCACTGGCAGTGGTTTTCTTGTGCTGAAATGAAGTTTTCCATGCCTGTCTTTTCCTGCCCATGAATGAATGAATCCATCTCAGGATAGCTACACAATGGAGAGATTGTGCAATTGGTAAGGAAAAGAGACTACAGTCACTGCTTGAGTCATATAAAAATATTCTTTTGTAGTGACTCTTGGACAAACTGCAGATGAACGTGATTCAGTTTTGTCCATAGCGTTTTTGTGTGCGTATTCTTTCCCCCTTAGTAGGGAAAATTCTCCCCAGTCATGTGAACGGACCTGATGTGGAATTCCACCGTAGCCGCTGAACTAATGTGTGTTGCTTTTTCCTTGTCGGTGCCTAAGTGGTGGGACTATATGTTAATCCTGTCCTGAAAGGTGTCATTTAGCAGCAGGAGAAATATGTTACTCTGTGCATTAACAGAAAAGAGATTATTTTCAAACATTTCAAAACCCCAAAGTCTCTGTTCAGGGAACTTCCCTTTTTTTCACTACCCATTTAGAGAAAAGGTACTGCAGCTTTCCATGGTTTAGAAATAGGGCTTTAAGTCTAGGGAAGGAAACTTAATGTCAGAAAATTAAAGGTGAAATGTGTGCTGCTCAGGCAGTCTGGATGCTACACAGAGCCCTGTAACACACACACCACACACACACACACACACACACACACACACAAAACCTTTTACCCAGGGTATGGTGGTGATTTTACAAAAGCAAGGTTAGGCTTACAGAAGTGCTCAGACACACACACACACACACACACACACACACACACACAAAACCTTTTACCCAGGGTATGGTGGTGATTTTACAAAAGCAAGGTTAGGCTTACAGAAGTGCTCAGACACACACACACACACACACACACACACACACACACAAAACCTTTTACCCAGGGTATGGTGGTGATTTTACAAAAGCAAGGTTAGGCTTACAGAAGTGCTCAGACACACACACACACACACACACACACACACACACACAAAACCTTTTACCCAGGGTATGGTGGTGATTTTACAAAAGCAAGGTTAGGCTTACAGAAGTGCTCAGACACACACACACACACACACACACACACACACACACAAAACCTTTTACCCAGGGTATGGTGGTGATTTTACAAAAGCAAGGTTAGGCTTACAGAAGTGCTCAGACACACACACACACACACACACACACACACACACACAAAACCTTTTACCCAGGGTATGGTGGTGATTTTACAAAAGCAAGGTTAGGCTTACAGAAGTGCTCACACACACACACACACACACACACACACACACACACACAAAACCTTTTACCCAGGGTATGGTGGTGATTTTACAAAAGCAAGGTTAGGCTTACAGAAGTGCTCAGAAATTCTACCAATGCCTGATGGTTTGGGTTGGAAAATATCCCACTTAAAGCAGGAAGGAGAGATAAAAGCAAAAAAAATATGGAACAAAGGAAAGCTGTGTCAAAGGATATGGGGTTGCAGAGGAAGAAGATTTAACTCTGTTTAGAATGATGGGAGAGGGTCAGGATCACTTGCCCAGAACTTGACAGGAAGGAAATGGGTCTGACCTGGACGATGGCTGTCATGGCCTCCCCTGCAGATGGCTAGACCAACCTCTTAACCTCTGTAGATGGAACAGTGTTTGTGAGGAGAATGAAGGAGCTAGGCTAAGGGTAAGTGTGGCTTTTCCACTGGAAAACTTTGTAGTTTTCTTGGAGTGAGAAAAAACCCCATACTTCAGATTCAGGGGTAAATTAGAGGCCTTTCTAGAGGAGAAAACCAAGTGACATGGCTCAGACTTCGTGTAGTCAAGCAGGAGAGAGTGGGCTGCTGGTTGGATACTGAGCCAGCATCTTGGAGATACTTGTCAGGGGGAGAAGCACATCCTGGTTGGCTCTTGGAGGGCAGATTGGTTTTTATTCCCGACTCTGGCAAGAAGAGTGAGGCAGGGAGACTATGTCACCTTTCCGTGCCTCAGTTACTTCACCTGTACAATGGGGTGATAAGACCTATGTCACCAGTACTTGAGACCTTAAATGAGGCAACAATTACAGGATACATACACATATATATGTATATAGCGTTGGGCTTGACTCTTTAAGTATTTCCTGCTTCTCGGCTACCTTCAAGTATTTTGCAGCCATTTATTTATATTGCAAGTCATAGATAAGGGTCACATCCTACGTGAACAATTTCTAAAGCTGGACACTGATGCCCCTGTCCTTGGCTTTTCCGATGTCCTCTTCCTTTGTAGTCCCTGTGACAGTTTAGCGGTCTTGGGAGTTTCTCAGCGGTCTGTTTCCTGCAGTGGACAGTGAGTTTCTGAGGGGCAGAGAAACCTACTCTTCTCTGTACACGCAGACCTTTTTTCATGGTGCTTCACTTTATTGCCTCCTCAGATACTGCGTTTTTGACAAATGGAAGGTATACGGCAACCCTGTATTGAGAAGTCTCTTGTTAACCTTTTTACCAGCAGCATCTGCTCGCTTCATGTATCTGTGTCACATTTTGGTAATTCTTGTAGTGTTTCAAGCCTTTTCATTATTGTTGTATTTGTTATGGTAACCTGTGATCAGCAATCTTTGATTTTACTACAACTTGCTAAAGGCTCAGATCAGTCAGTTAAGTCGCTCAGTTGTGTGCGACTCTTTGCGACCCCATGGACTTCCCTGTCCGTCACCAACTCCCGGAGCCTGCTCAAACCCATGACCTTTGCATTGGTGATGCCATCCAACCATCTCATCTCTCTTGTCCCCTTCTCCTTCTGCCTTCAATCCTGCCCATCAGAGTCTTTTCCAGTGAGTCATGTCTTCTCATCAGGTGGCCAAAGTATTGGAGCTTCAGCTTCAGTCCTTTCAGTGAAAGGCTCAGATAATTGTTAGCATTTCTTCACAATCAAATTTTTTAAATTGAGGTATGTACATTGTGTTTGTAGATGTAATGCTGTTGTATACTTAGTGATAATAATATAGTGTAAACATAATTTTTATATGCACTGGGAAACCAAAAAATTTCCTGTGACTCTCTTAGTGGTCTGGAACGGAACCCTCAATGTCTGTCTCTGAGTATGTCTGTATTTCCATCTCTTAGCAGCTTGCCTGGCACAGAGGGAACACTCAGTAAGCTTTAAGAACTACATCATTGGTCAATTTCTTTTTTTTTTCAGGTTCGTGTTGATATGTCATTTGAGGTGAATTTATAGTCTTGTGTTTCCCAAATAATCTCACTGATTGCTCCAGGTAATTGTGATCAAAGGAAGGGCCAGATTGCTCCATCTACTCCATCTAGAAGGGAACCTGGAAAGTTGTCGAACTTACTTCACTTTCTTGAGCTTAGAAGGAAGACAAAGAAGTTTTGCTGTGCCAGAGGTGTGATTGCACTCTGACGCTCATCCACAGACCGCATTGTGGTAGCACCCTCTTTTGCCCCTGCATCTCTCACGTACCTGGAATTTGCTTTTTTTTTTTTTAGTGGTCTCTGCCTCAATAGAACTGGGAAGGCCCATCTGATACTTCATAGCAAAACCTTAAAATACAGCCTAAGCCAAATTAGAATAGGCCTTTTGGCTTTCCAGGTGGTACTAGTGGTAAAAGAACCCGCCTGCCAATGTAAGAGTCGGGCACGACTAAGAGACTTCACTTTCACTTTTCACTTTCATGCATTGGAGAAGGAAATGGCAACCCACTCCAGTGTTCTACAGAGGAGCCTGGTGGGCTGCCGTCTATGGGGTCGCACAGAGTTGGACACGATGAAGTGACTTAGCAGCAGCAGCAGCAGCAGACTTAGCAGCAGCAGCCAATGCCTGAGGCATAAGAGACATGGGATCCATCCCTGGGTCAGGAAGATGCCCTAGAGGAGGATATGACAACCCACTCCAGTATTCTTGCCTGGAGAATCCCATAGACAGAGGAGCCTGGCGGGCTGCAGTCCACAGGGTCACAAAGAGTCAGACACGCCTGAAGCGACTTAGCATACACATGACAATTTTGTCTCTCATTATGAGTGCTGATAATAAGCAGAGTTAAGGATGGACATTTAAATTATGGCTTGGACAACAAAACATCTCTAGGAATGAAATTACTGTTCAAGTTACTTAATGAGATCTTGAAATCACTTAAATGTGAGTCTAATCAACGCCATGATGCTCGGGGCTCCAAACTCAGAACCAAAGTGGATCATTGGAGTAATGATAAAAAGCATTGTGCTGACCATTATCTCACACATTTGTGCAGTAAGCGAGAGTTTATAAGCTTCTTTCATATCAGCAGAATCTTAGCAAATGAGGACAGGAAGGGATCATAGAAATCATGTTGTAATGTAGCCCCTTTATCTCACGATCGGGGGAAATGGGATTTTATTTCTGTTGCTTTAAAATCACTTCAAATGCCTGGAAAATCAGAGCTACTGTTACTTCAACTTTATTTGGATATTCTTGAATTTCTTATTTTATTACAAATGTTTTGTAAGTTTCGTCTTGAACCTGGCCATTTCTATTTTAAATCTAAACATTAAAAATTGAAGAATAAAAAAAAAGCCAGGGATCGTTTTTTTAAAATTAAGGTATCATTGAAATATAACTTTGTATTAGTTTTAGGTGTCCAACGTAGTGGTTTGCTATGTGTATATTTGGGGAACTAATCACTAAAGTTTAGTTAAGAGCCATCACGGCACATTATCCCAACTGTTTTTCTTATGGTAAGAACTTTTAAGATCAACTCTTTAAGCAACATTTCTCATTTACAGTATAGTCTTGTGAATGGTAGTGACATGCTGTATGTTACATCCCAGGACATGACTTGTCTTATAACTGGAAATTTGTACCATTTTGACCACCTTTACTCATTTTGCCCTTACTTCCCCGCATCCTTGGAACTGAGATGTTTCATTTGATTGTCCTTGCAGGCCTGTTTTGCAAGGTAGGCAGGGTGAACTTATTATTCCCACTGCACCAGAAGAGGAATACAAGGGTTGAAGATGAGAAATGTCTAGGTCTGTTGATACACTTTGCTGCTGCTGTCCTGATGCTCCTGAGTCCTCTCCGATTTTAAGTAACCTGCCTTTGTTGACACTTCACCTGCTCTGTCAGCCTTCCCTGCCCTTAAAATGAACTGGCCTCCCACCTTCACCGTTTGCCCTGTTCCATGTCTGATTACCACCTTTTGTTATGGAAGGTATATTTTCTTTTATCTGTTGGTTTCCTCCATCAGAATATAAGCTTCATGGGCTTTATTTATTTTGTTCACAGCTAGAATCCAAACACCTGAAATAGATCCTGCCACATGTAGTTACTCAATAAATGCTTGTTAAATGATTGAATGAATAATTAAAGAGGTAGATGGCAAACTCAGATAGTGTGAGGTAAAGAGACTTAGGAAAAAGCCTCACTATATTTTGAGAAATTAGCCTGTCCATTTGTCTGCTGTGATCTCAGCTCTTCATTCATCCATTGAACAAATATTTCAGAGTAAATATTGCTTCCTGTGTTCTGGAAAATGATCCAGGTGTTTGGAAGCCACAGTGACAAAACAGATTAGAAAGTCCTATCACAGGAGAGCTTCCACTTTTTTTGGGGGGGATGAGTCATGGAGATGATAATAAATTTAAGAAATAGAATTTATAAATATATTTATAAATTTATAAATATATACATATATGTATATTTATTTGTAAATAAATATATAACTTAGCAACTGTATGTGTGGGCTAAGAATTAAAATATGAGGAGACAAGCAAACCAAAGTTAAGAAGTATGGGGGTTCCATTCTACATGTGGCTAAGAAAGTCTCTCTAAGTAGACTTTTCACTGTCTGATGAATGAAGATGCAATCAGTAATTGTTGAAAGGATGAATGTTTTAAAATCCCAATTGTTTCTGCATCAAAATACCCATGAGATAGCATTCTTCAAGTAAAATGCATAGAATGCTTTCAGACTAGTACCTATGAAATTAAGTTGAATCTCAAATCTAACCTGGTGTGTGGATTCCTCTTCCAGCTTTTCCCTCCTCCGCTGAAATGGGTAAGAACTGCCACATGGGAGCTGACCATGGTGAAGCCATGATGTAGACATTGCTCAGCCCAGTTAAGCTCTTTTGTGAGTGCAAGTACATATCCGTGGCAGTCAAACAGCATCCAGGTCCAACCTTACTCACCTCTTCCACTTTCCAGCTTTGTGACCTTCACATTTCCAGGGTTTTCATTCTTCCAGTGATGATGTTAATTTCTACATTAGCTATCTTTCTAACGTGCCTCCCAGTTCCTGACCTACAAGAGTAGCTCAACAAACATTCACGTCTCATTCCCTTGTGTATCTGTTTTGCATTAAAATTGCTCTGTTATGGAGGGATTAGAGTACCATGCAAGTGTGAAAAAGAAAGAGTCCAGAGTCTTTCCTGTGCGCATGCACCAGCAGTAATTGCAGGGCTGTGATACATGATAACATCTCATGTCAGCTCATAAACGATGGTACGTTTTAATCAGAGTTTAGATGTTATGAAGGCTCCAAGTAATTACAGTTATTTTTGCCTTAAAATTGCACTGCTCTTATTAAAAGTCTTATTAAGTCTCCCTGCACCCTGGTAGTTATGGAGGCTTGTAGAATTTCTAAGTCAGGTTAACTGGGCAGGAGACGGCAGTCAGACAGAAGCTCTTATTATTTAGATTCAGGAATAGGTCCAAAAAGATGCTGCTGCAGATCCTGCACTTGCTGGTAGCACTGGAACTCAGAGGGGAGGCAGGCTTTTCTGTTATCTCTGCTGGTTCGTGCTCATTGTTGCTCATCTTTATCCTGATATAGTGCTTTATTTCTCCTTTACAGACTGCCCTCTGGTACATTTTCTGTGAGGCAGTTGTTATTAAAATGAGAAAAGAGATGCTCAAATACATTATTATTTGTTCATCCAAAACCCTTTACCACTGGTGTGCTCTGTGTTAGGTGTTGAGCCAAAAAGTCTGTGCAGATGTCCCTGGTCTAGAAGGAAGGCAGATCCAGGATGGGAACACAGATCCCCAGGTGCAGCCTCAAGGTTCCTTCCGTTTCACTGTGTCAAAGACGTAGGACCCACTTAAGGGCCAAACTGTAATATTACGAATGATAATCACCCTGAAAAAGATTGGCCTGTAAGATAATACAGACGGACCAGGATCATGAAGTAAACAAGACTGTGTTTCTGCCCTCAAGGTGTGCATACCCTATCAGGGTAGCACTTGACAAGCTTGACAACATCATCAAATATCACCAGGCTTCTGACCTGGGAGGCACCATGCCAGGGGTGTTCCATGCATGCTGTAAAATCCGAGCAAAGCTTTCTGATGACTGTAGTGTTATCCCTGTTTTACAGATGACAAAACAAAGGCTCTGTGTCTTACATAACTCACCCCAGGCAGGTGTGCCCCAGAGTCTGTGATCTCATGAAGCACTTGTGTTCAGGGGCTGGGGGTGGGGATGGGAACTGCATTTTAATGGGATTGCAGACAGGAGCAGATGTATCAGTGCCCAGTTTCCTCACAAACCGCTGACACTTCTCCATATTTTTTTTTTTCATGTTTCTGCCCTCAAGGTGTGCATACCCTATCAGGGTAGCACTTGACAAGCTTGACAACATCATCAAATATCACCAGGCTTCTGACCTGGGAGGCACCATGCCAGGGGTGTTCCATGCATGCTGTAAAATCCGAGCAAAGCTTTCTGATGACTGTAGTGTTATCCCTGTTTTACAGATGACAAAACAAAGGCTCTGTGTCTTACATAACTCACCCCAGGCAGGTGTGCCCCAGAGTCTGTGATCTCATGAAGCACTTGTGTTCAGGGGCTGGGGGTGGGGATGGGAACTGCATTTTAATGGGATTGCAGACAGGAGCAGATGTATCAGTGCCCAGTTTCCTCACAAACCGCTGACACTTCTCCATATTTTTTTTTTTCTGGAACCTTCTCTGGCTTTCCCCTTGGTTCATCGGGGTGACCATGGGAGCCTTCTCATTTGAGAAGCTGCTGGGTATGCCTAAACTCACACCTTTTGAGCTAATTGTGTACAATTTAGCATTCGCAAAGCGCTGACAGTCCTCATTCAAACCAAGTGTGAAAGTTTTTAAATTAGCTTTCACAGTTTGATTCACAAGCAGCAAATGCAAAATGGCATAGGATTCATTTTTTCCAACCACTGTCACGATGGCATCGCTGAAGGCTATCTTAGCTCATTTCCTTCAACAGTTAGAGAAGAGGCTGGCCAGGGGCACTGTTCTTAGTAGACGAACGTTCTAGAAGAGATCACAGTGCTGTGGTTACTAAAAGAATAGATCCACAGATTACATGTTGGCAGCCTGGAACAGCATGTGTGAAGAGTAGGAACTTTGGAATTGGATGGTCTTGGGTTTGGTATCTTAGTTCAATTGCATACTGGTTTTTTGCAGCATCTTATTCTTGCATACGGTTGTATGAATTTGGACAGGTCAGTTAAACCATTCTTTAGCCTCAGCTTGCCACATTGTGTGGCTTCCCTGATAGCTCAGTTGGTAAAGAATCTGCCTGCAATGCAGGAGACCCCAATTCGATCTCTGGGTTGGGAAGATCCCCTGGAGAAAGAAGGGCAACCCACTCCAGTATTCTGGCCTGGAGAATTCTATGGACTGTATAGTCTGTGGGGTCGCAAAGAGTCAGACATGACTGAGTGACTTTCACTTTCACTTTGCCTCATTGTAAAATGGAGGTAATATTTCCAGTTATTAAAAGGCTCTGGTGAGGATAAAATGATAACACTGTATGTCAGCTTGGCACAGCAGCTGACATCAGAGAAATCTCAGTGAGTTAGAGCTGTTAGATTTATCTTGAAATTTTCCTGCAAATCATATTTGCTGTCTTGGAATTTTTTTTCCGTTAGGAAACATTTATTGAGCATCTATTGTGTGCCAAGTGCTGTGGAGATAAGCTGGTAACAAAACAGTCCTGCCATGAAGACCTCTCAGTGCAGAGACAGACGCATAAAAACGGCCTTATGATACAGCATGATAAGTGCAGTGGGGGTGCAGACCATCTTCTGATCACCTTGGAGGGAGTGGTGATAGATAACCTTAGGGAATCTTCAGTGGGGTATCATCTTACACTGGTCAACCTGACCACTATAAAAAAGTCTACAAATAATAAATTCTGGAGAGGGTGTGGAGAAAAAAGAACCCTTCTACATTGTTGGTGGGAATGTAAATTGGTGCAGCCATTGTGGAAGATAGTTTGATGATTGCTTGCAAAACTAAAAATAAGAGTTACTGAGTAATCCTGCAATTGTACTCCCGGACATATATCCAGAAAAAACTAATTTGATGTTCATAACAGCACTATACACAATAGCCAGGACATGGACGCAATCTAAATGTCCTTTGACAGAGGAATAGATAAAGAAATTGTGGTACATATATACAGTGGAATATTACTCAGCCATAAAAATGAATGAAATAATGCATGGTTGGACCTAGGGATTATCATACTAACTGAAGCAAGCCAGAGAAAGACAAATATGATATGGTAGTGCTTATATTGGAAGAAAGATACAAATGAATTTATTTACAAAAGAAATAGATCCACAGATATAGAAAGCAAATTTATGGTTACCAAGAGGGAAAGTGGGGAAGGATTAATTGGGAGGTTGGGATTGGTATATACATACCACTATATATAAAATGTATAACCAACAAGGACCTACGATATAGCACAGGGAATTATACTCAGTATTTTGTCATAACCTATAAGGGAAAGAAATCTGAAAAATAATTTATATTTATGTATGTATTTATATTCTCTTTATTTACTCATGTATTCTTTTTATAAACTGAATTCCTGTGCTGTACACCTGAAACTAACAAAATATTGTAAATCAATTCCACTTCAATTGAAAAAAGAAAACCTTGGGAAGCAGCATAGTTTCAAAAGATACATATGAATCAGAGAGGTGAGGAGAGTTTCGGGGAAAGAAAATAACCCATGACAGAGGCAGAGAGGCGAGAAAGAGTAAAATTTATTCAGGGAAATTCTAGGTGTTTCCCAATGGTTGCAGCATACTGTATGTGAGTAAGTAACTTAGCCTGCCTCCACTTTCTCACCTGTAAAATGGTCCTAGCGATAGGCCCTGTCTTATAGGGCTGTTGTCAGAATAAAATGAAGCAAGTCAAGGAATATCCTTGGATACTCCTTGGCACTAAGTAGCAGAGAATGTTCTCAATTACCATTAAGTAGTGTTGAACCGTGTTTAATGGATATCATTACCTAAGAGCATGAGGACTTTAATGATGTCAGAGTGCATTCTGTTATCAGAAGGGGTTTTGCACATGTGGTATTCCCTAAGCCTGCTTGACCACTAGCTGGATGGCGAACACTTATTTTTTAGAGTAAATTCTTGGTGGTCATCTTTCTCAGGACCTTTGTGCTCTAAAATTGGGGAATATTGTGGTTAGATGCAGCAGATGAGATCTGTGTTCTTGTTCTAGAGAAATTTACCTAGTTGAGATTCTAACAGTTCAAAAGAGAAAATTAAAAGAATTTTAAATTTCTTTTTGTTTAGGGACCTCTGTTTAATACACACAGACACACACACACACACACACACACAACACACAACAGTATTGGCATTGGAGACTTGGAATAAAAACCCACATTCAGAGGAGATAGAACCTGAAAGTTTAGAAGGAATGACCCTTTGTTTATTTAAATGTGTTCCTGATATTCATGTCAAGCTAATAGGGTTATTGGGCAGGTGTCAAAGGCATGATGTGGACAAGTGAAGAATCCATAGGGTGCCGAAATGTCTTCTGGCTTATTTGTTTGCTTAGCACTGAAACCAAGGTTTGACGCCAGATGATCTCCCTGCTTATTCCCACCAGGTACCGGAGAATGAGCTGGGCAGGCTCCCTGGGTTTGAATGTCGGGAGAAACTGAGGTGGAGGGCACCGGTGGGCAGGGTGGTCATAGCCCCCAATCAGAGATGCAGCCTTGGGGTTAAGAGCACACACACACTGAGCTCAGACCATCCACCTCAGGATGTCTGCTTGCTTACCAGTTGTGTAGCCTCAGGAAACTCACTGATTTCCATGGGCCTCAATTTTCCCATCTGTAAAATGGAGACACAGAGCAGTAGCTACCTCGTGGAGCTGCTGAGTGTCACCATGTGAAATTCTTAGACCAGCCCCTGGGTGTCAGGAGGGCCACGAATTCTCCTCTTCTGGAGCAAATTAGCTAGCTTCTCTGAGTCTCTGTCTCCTGTGATCATCATGCCCATCATCGGCAACTGTTGGAAGGCTGAAAAAAGAGGTCAAGGTGAGTGGGTGCTCAGGATATGGCTGTCCTAGTGCAGAGTTCAGGGGCTGGTATCAGATGGACCTGGTTACTGGCTATGAAGCCTCTTGCTTCTGCTTCCTCAGCACACACACCTGGGGAGGGTGTGACGGATCACACATACAGTGCATGCATTTTGCACAAGGCTAGGCCACAGACTGAAGCACAGTGGTACCGTTGTTGTGTGCTGAGCCCGGCTGGCCAGATTGAGCCTGCGTGCTGCAGCCTCCGAAGGGATTGAAGCAGATGTAGATTGTGTCTCCATGTAGCTAGTGAATAGTTACGGTGACTGACTCTCCACAGTGGCAGCAGGAATCAATACAGATGGCTGCCTGATCAATTTCAGTACAGTGTATCTGATAGACTTCACGGACCACGACACACAGATGCAGAGAGAGGATCTGAGGTTTTGCCGAGCCTCCACAGCAGGACGTTTGCTCCTCATTAGACCCAGGGTGCTTATTTTCCAGCACAGAACACATGCAAATTGACACCAGGCCCGTGCTTTTAGATGGAATCTAGAAGAATAAGCTCATGTACAAGCATTAATTTGCTTAGTTCAGGACCAGGTTTCCAGAGTTTTGTATGTGTGTTTCAGTTTGGGCTTTCTTCACTCTGGAGAGGGGCTTAAGCTATAGAATTAATATCGTACCTCTTCTTTCCCTTTTCAGATGAATCAAAGAGGGTAGGGTTGCAGCACTGTCTACTATGCAAATTCCCTTCTACTTGGGGTAGCTGGAAGGGCACAGGATTTTGCTCTGCTCTCTGGCATCTTCCAAACAAGCCTGAGTGACCAGCCACAGAAATTTCCATCACAGGACAAGTATGTGGAATGAATCCAAAGTATTTAGACCTTGCTCCATCTCTGCCGTCTCTACAGAGCTCAAGAGTGCTGCTTCTCTGGAGTTCACTAGGATATTAAGGGCTGCTTCAGAAAACTCTATCTCTTACTGAATCATGAAAACCTTTTGTTGACACAACAAAGCACTCTTTGGTGCTACATGTCATTTTGCCATAGCTAGATTATAAAGGATCATATCTTATTTTAATTCGACATGTATTTCTAATTATAATCCTTGAAACCTCTTACCATGTCTAATCTAATAGTGTGCACCTAGGGTAGGTTCAGCAAATACATGTTGGACTTTGATTAAAAGATGGCTTTTAAAAAAATGAGAACATAAGTACCTTAAATGTGCAGCTAAATTCATGTATCAGCCTGAAATCATTGGTCTGTAATCACTTCGCATTCCCACTTACCTTTCTTAAACGTGCCTTTAGAAATGGCAGTCCAGTAATACGAATATAACAGAGTACTTTGTTAAAGGCTTTAGCAATGGTTTTTTAAAAAGAAGTGCTGTGTTTTCATAAGTCAGGAAGGAGGAGATGAGCAGAAACAGTGATGGACAGGTACTGAGAGGGACACTGTGTCAGGGTTTCCTGCGTACCGTCTCTCATCTCATCTTCACTCAGCACCCAACTGTTCACCCTGTTTTCCAGATGAGGCACTGAGGCTTAGATAAGCTTGGCCAAAATAATGTAGCTTCTATGAAAAAAAAAAAGCCTCTGATATTAGAAATGAGAAAGGAAAGTATATTCTACTTCCAATCACTGCTAGGCTAAAGGCTCTAGCTAAAGCATAATGATAAGACTAGGAAAAGAAAAGAAAACATTTTAAGAATGAAGGAAAAGATTAAGCTATAATTATAAGCTGAAAAGAAGATAATATAGCTTCTAAGCGCTTAAGAGTTTATAAACTACCTGCAAATATACATCTCATTCACCCTTTTCAGTAAACTCATCAAGTGGGAATTTTTGACAGTTTTGTGGTTGAGACAACAGAGCTAGAATGTCCTTGTCCAAGGACCCTTAAACCTATCAGGAGTGAGGCTGTGACTAGTATACAGGACTCTGGACCTCAAAAACTGCACTTGAATAATACTGCCTGTGACATGCTGAGTGCTCATTATGTTTAGAATTACAGGCATAGAAGGGGTTCCACAATACAGTTGTAAGCAGAAATAGATACCATATATGTTTTTAACTAGATCCCTTTGCCTTTATAAGATTATATTAGATGTCTACTTGTTTCTAATTTTAGAAAAAAATGTTTCAAAACCTGAGCCTTATATCCAGTTTTGGATATAAGGATATAAGCCTTTGGATATAAGCCTGCTTGGATTCAGGCTACCAGCTCAATATTGAGAATAGCCAGTGCAAGAGGGGAGGGGATTAAAATGGCAAAGGACACATACCACAACCATCATCAAAAATGAGCAAAATGACACATCTATATGTGTCCCTTATAGGATTTAAATTTTTCAGGGAAAATGGTCTTTCCCAACTGGGACACAAGGAATGTGAATAAGGAAAGGGGATGGAGAGGGAGGGAAAAGAAGAGAAAAGATCATGAACAGAAAGACCTTGGTCGATGGCAATACATAAAACAGATAGCCCACAAGGACCTAATGTATAGCACAGAGAACTATACTCAGTATTTCATAATAACCTATAAGGGAAAAGAATCTGAAAAGGTGTGTGTGCATATATGTGTGTGTGTGTATAAACGAAATCCCTGTTGTACACCTGCAACTAACACAACATTGTCAATCTACTGTATGTCAATTGAAAAAAAAAGACCTTAGGGTTCCAGAATTCATGGGGGAACTAGTCTTCTGTAGGCACTCCTGGAAGACCAAGAAGTGTGAGAATTCTCTTCCCTCCCTCTCTCCCATGTTCGTTACACCTACTCCTGCAAACAAGCCCCGTCTAGGTACCAAAGAGGCAGTGGTAAGTCAAACAGTCTCTGCCAATGGAGAGGTTTACGTGGTAGTTGGGAGATTTGCATGAGAAACACAACTCACATGCAAGTTACACAGTATATTAGCATGTGCTTTGGAGGAAAACGTAGCAGAGGAGACAGCTTGAGTGCACAAGGGGTAGGGCTTGTAATTTGAAACAGAGACATCAGGGTAGACTTCCCTAAGAAAGTGACATTTGAACCTAGACTTGATGGAGGTTGCAGGTCTGCTGCTTTGCTAGCTGAGACCAGTGGAGCTGCAGGTGCCAAGCTGGTAGCATACCATGCTTATGGGAAGAATGGCAAAGCAGCCAGTGTGCCTGGAACAGGGCAAGGAGGGGAGAATGGTGTCCATGGAAATTAGAGGAATAAAGATGGTGAGGCGGGAAGGTCATACAATGCTTTGTCCTAGTATAAAAGTCCCTGATGCTGCAAAAGATTGGGGTAGGAGGAGAAGGGGGCAACAGAAGATGAGATGGTTGGATGGCATCGTGTATTCAATGGACATGAGTTTGAGCAAGCTCCAGAAGATAGTGAAGGACAGGGAAACCTGGCGTGCTGCAGTCCATGGTGTCACAGAGTCGGACACAACTGAACGACTGAACATCAGCAATGGAAGAATCTGATGTGTTTTGAAAACCTACTGTAGGGCAGTCTAAGCAGAGGCAGAGAATGTGGTTAGGAGGCTGTAGCAGTAAGTAATCCACAAGGAAGATAATAGCAGTTTGCAGTAGAGTATTATCTGAGCCATTGATGAGAAGTTTGTATTCTAGATGGATTCTTTAGAGTGCTTATTTGGTTTGTGCTTAGGGGGCTTCCCTGGTGGCTCTGATGTTGCCTGCATTGTGGGAGACCCAGGTTCAATCCCTGGGTGGAGAAGATCCTACCCAGGAGAAGGAAATAGTAACCCACGCTAGTATTTTTGACTGGAAAATCCCACAGATGGAGGAGCCTGGTGGGCTACAGTTCATGGGCTCATGAAGAGTTGGACACAACTGAGAGACTAATCCTTGCACTTGCTTGTCAGGTGCTGAGGTGCAGGGCCCTGAAGGGTTAGAGCATCCTTCAGGAGCGAGTGAATAACACAGGCTCTGAGGATGTTCTCCAAAGAGACTAATACTGGGGAGAGAGGCTGTGTGGTGTGAGTGAAGGAGATTGACCTTCAGGGCTCCCATTCTGTCCTGCCATGTGCTAGGAGGGGGCCCAGAGTAACAACCATTTAACCTGTTTTCTTATCTGTAAAATGGGAAGGTGGTATCTATTTGTATAACTCCTATGTATATATGTAACAAATACATGTTGCTTCAGTTCAGTTCAGTCGCTCAGTTGTGTCAGACTCTTTGCAACCCCATGAATCGCAGCATGCCAGGCCTCCCTGTCCATCACCATCTCCTGGAGTTCACTCAGACTCAAGCCCATCGAGTCAGTGATGCCATCCAGTGGGAAATCATATCTATTTGTACATTGCTATGTATATAAATAACAAATACAGGTTGCTTAGGGAAATACTTATTGGAAGGAGTGATGCTGAAGCTGAAGTTCCAGTACTTTGGCTACCTGATGCGAAGAACTGACTTACTAGAAAAGACCCTGATGCTGGGAAAGATTGAAGGCAGGAGGAGAGGGGGATGACAGATGACAAGATGGTTGGATGGCATCACCGACTTGATGGACATGACTTTGAGTAATCTTCAGTAGTTGGTGAAGGACAAGGAAGCCTGGCATGTTGCAGTTCATGGGGTCACAAAGAGTCGAACACAACTGAGTGACTGAACCACAAAGGGGAATCATCTTAATAAGTAGGGTAGAACAGAGAGGTAACATCTAGAGACATTTACGTGTCTGAAGAATGTTATGTTTAGGAGCCACTCAGAAGCCAGACCTCCTCCAATTCCCAGGCAAGAACATGGAAGTCAGTTGCCATTTCCTTCTCCAGGGGATCTTCCTGGCTCAGGGTTCGAGTTCCTGTCTCCTCTGTCTCTTGAATTGATGGTGGATTCTTTACCTGCTGCTATATTGCGGAAGCCTCTGTAACTGTGTAATTACTGACAAATCACTAATCTTTCCATACCTCATTTGTATAGTGGAAAAGGTGATACCTGCCTCCTTTAATATGTAGGTTAATATGTGAGCATGTAGAACATGCCTGACACGCGGTAATCAAAACTAGTCCCTAGCATTGCTATGAGTTCCAGGGAAGTTGTTCAGAATATCCTCAGATCATTAGCATATTTGAGCTGCATTGTACCTATTTCCAGGGCATTTTTTAATTTCCATGTTTTCTGAATTCAGATTTTTGCCCCATGGTCAAAGAATCACAAAGAAACCAAACCCTTTGATTTGGTTCTGTGTTTGCTCATCCCATGCAATCAGAGTGTCTCTTTAATTTCTTCTTGGATTAGTCATGTTTACCAACAGCTCTAAAAATATGTTCCAGCTTTCAGAAAGAAAACAACAATAGCTGTAACAAGGTATTAGAGTCTATAAAACTTGTCTTGCTTGAAGTTAATGTGAAAAATGTACAGGAAAAAAAATAAAGAGGGGAAATTTGGGAAATTGGGCAATGATGTTTAACCAGAATGACATGCGCATCTCTGAATGTAAAATGCACAGCTGCGTTAATGCCTTGCCGCTGCCTGCCATCCTGAGGTTTTATCACATCATAATGCTCTGATGAGGTGTTTCTTTGCTTTTTTAGTTTTTCCACTCGCAGATGCCAACAATGATTATTTGTAATTTCAGAAATAAAGATGCTCAAAAGCAACATCTGTGATTCCATATTTTTCTATGGGATTCAGAATGCATGTCTTATTCCTATCTGTAACTGGGGAATATTTGCAGTCAAACATAATTCCTGTGTACTTGATTTAGCTCTGGGCAGACTGACTAAAAGGTTTTAAAATGGGGCCCATGCACTCCGTATCTACACTGTGTGGATTCCCGACCTTTTAATCCCCATTTTCTTTAATACAAATAAAAGAGAGTTTATCAGTTGATTCAGATGAGTGGGAGTGTGCCATGTAAATTTCAAGGAATTATGTGCTAAATTATAGGACCCATTTGGGGGCTTAAATATTGTTCTCTACTACACAAAACTGGCGTGGATTTTATTTTAACTGAAATGGCACACAGTGGCAGGCAATTATTTTTGTTATTATATTTCCTATTCTGGCCTCCAGAACCTAAGGACAATGGAAGGGGATATTCATTTATAATTTGACCTCTTGAATTGTTCTTGAAATGTAATTTAATCCTCATATCAAGCAAAGTCTAATGCTGTATTTGCCAGTAAAATAGTCATTTGCATTTTTTATTGACAATACAAATTGTGTTTAATCAAGCAGTTGGCCTGTTAGCATTTCCAAATGATTGAAGACCTAGTTTGGTTTAAACTACATCCAATTTGGGGTCAGATGTATTTTGTTCTTGTTAATTATCAGAGTACATAAAGTTGCTTTTTTAACATTGTGCTTCTATTTTTCCCTGATGTCCAGGTCCCACAGAGCCAGATGGCTTATCTCTGGAAGAAAGCCAGAGAGCTCCTAAATTTTTGTTTCTGCGTTTGCAGATGTCAGCCCAGCTTTGAAGACTAGGTAGAATATATGTACCTAATAGAACTAACTTATTTGATCGTTGAAAAGACTGTGCTGAAGTGGATGGTAGTCCTGGACCACAGATCAAAAGGCTGTGGTGTGATGATCATTACCAGAGAGAAACAGTCTTCCAGTTTCCAGCTATGTGATACCTCACCTCTCTGAGCCGTTGTTTCATTGTTTATAAACAAGGAGGACAGCAACGCCCTTTCACTCACTTTAGGGTTTTCCTGAGCCTTTATCCTTTGAGAGGTACCGTGGCTAAGCTGAAAGAGATGCCAGCCTCAGCCTTTACTATCCAGGTGACCTCGGGTAGGCTCACTAATCCTTGCCGCAGTTTCTTCATCTGTATAGAAACTTCGTCTGCATAAGCATGTTAATAGTATTTACCCCACAGGGTTTTTGTGAGTCACAGTTAATATATGGAGAGCTGTAGTCAATGCCTGACTTGTGGGAAGTGCCAGTTTTGCTGCTGTTATCATCATCATCCTTGTTGTGAACAGCATTTCCACATAGAGTTATTGTGTGGACTAAATCAGTTCCTATTTGCAAAGTACTTCAAAGAAACCCTAATGCATAGTGAGTCCTCTTAAGTATTGGCTACTGTTTTTATTTTTAGTTAGCTGCCATTTATTAAGTGCTCACTGGATGTAAGCCATTAGGTTAGGAATCCTTGTAGCAATATGTGGGGAGGAGGAGTTACTAACATCACTTTACAGATGAGAAAAAGGCTCTGAGAAGTTAGCCCCCCAACCCTCATGGTGGGGAGCCGGCTGAGTGAGCAGCAGTCAGGCCTGGAGGGCATGCAGTCTGACCCCAAGCAGTGCCCTTTCACATCTGTGTCTCTGCAGTCCTGTGCTCAGGCCCCGGAGTCCTCAGCTTGGAGTCTCCCTCAGACACATGTCCTGTGAGCATTGTTCCAGACCCTTCTGTCACAACAGGGCTGTGCATCTTTCTTTGGCCCCGCTTTAATCATGGTGACCCGGGTTGGACCACTCTGCCCCACTCACACCTGCCACGGGAGCTTCTACGTGGCCTGGTTGTCTATACTCTGAGGGAACAGGAGTCTGAGGCTGAAAGCCTATTTCAGTTTTCTTTTTCCCCCTAAATACCTATTGCATCTGTTTTTCCCCCTTACTCCCTCCTCCAACCTGCTCTCTGTTATTCCCAATACAGTACCTCTTGTCAATAAATGTATAAGGACAATGATGATGACAGTGATGGGTCCTAGTTTGTCTCAGATTTAGACATTCAGTGATAATTGAAGATATCAAACGTGCTTGGATTTGTTCACAGAAACACAGGTGATAATATTAGCAGACATTAATTGAGAGTTTACTATGTGCCAGACCTATTTTAAGCACTTAACTGTCTGAAGCACCAGTTACTTAGTTATTTATCTAATTTTCAGGGCATCATAAGTGATAGGTACTGATAGCAACTACAGTCTCCATGGTCTGTAGGGAGGTGGGTAACTGTTAGGGGCAGAGCTAGTGGAGCCTTCAACATTTTCTTATATTCGTCTTTTTTTCTTGATGTTAATTGGTTGGTTGAGCACCATTCACTTGGCACCATGCGGATGATGCACTTGAGTGGAGAAAGAGAAGGGCGAGGAGCTAGTGTTTATTAAACGTGCATGTGCTAGGCATGGGGCTCCATCCTTTACCCATGTAATCATCTGTCACGTTGACAACAATCCTGGGAGACAGGTATGCTCTTTCTCCTGTTAGATAGGAGGTTACTGTGGACTGGAACCATTCAGTGATGTATTTCCCTGACACTGTTACATGACAAAGTCAGGATTTGAGCCCGGGTCTCTCTTTGCATGAAGCTCAGACTTTTGCAGGGGTTTCAGTTCTTCACTTTCTCCTCCCTCTAGTTTTAAGACTACAGTATAAACAAAATAGACAATGTGCCTGCCTTAAAGAGACTTACACTCTAGGATGAGGAAGATGTGGTCGTACATATAATGGAATACTACTCAGTCATAAAAAGGAAAGAAAGAATATCATTTGCAACAACATGGATGAAACTTGGGATTATCATAAGTGAAGAAAGCCATGAAGAAACAGACACTGTATGATGAAATCACTTATGTGTGGAATCTAAAATATGACACAAATAAACCTAGCTATTAAGCAAAGACAGAAGCACAGACATGGAGAACCGACTTGTGGTTGCCAAGGGGGAGGGGACATAGCGAAGGGATAGAGTGGGAGTTTGGGGTTAGAAGATGCGAACTATTATATATAGAAGGAATGAACAACAAAGTCCTACTGTATAGCACAGAGAAGTATGTTCAATATCATGTGATAAACCATAATGGAGAAGAATGTGAAAAATAATGTATATGTGTGTGTGTGTGTGTGTGTGCGTATCATTAATCACTTTGCTGTACAGCAGAAATTAATGCAATATTGTAAATCAGTTAAACTTCAATAAAATGTAGAAAAGAAGGAAGGATATTTCGTTGAAGGCAGTCAGAGGTCAGATCAAACAGGGCTTTGTGGAATATGGTAAGTGAAAGTGAAAACTGTTCAGTTATGTCTGACTCTTTGCAACCCCATGGACAGGTTCCTCTGTCCATGGAATTCTCCAGGCACGAATATTGGAATGGATAGCTTTTCCCTTGTCCAGGGGTTCTTCACGAACCAGGAATCAAACCCAGGTCTTTTGCATTGCAGGCAGATTCTTTACCACCTGAGCCACCAGAGAAGCTCTTACTGGAATAGGGTAAGAACCTGGGAATTTATGCCAACTTCCTTAAAACCTAGAATGAAGTTAGCCATGTGACCTTGAGCAATCCCTTTATATCTCTGAGTCTGTAGGTCTTTAATCTGTTGTGTGTGGGTAGTAATGCCTTTCCTATGTGTATCTGAGGGATTGACCATCAAATGACAAGGAAATCTAGAAGCAATCTTCAAAAGCCACAGAGAAAGATGGCTAATTTACCAGATACATTTATCTCTATAAAAAGAGGATCTTTGGAGGACTGATTTATTTAAAAAACAAACAAACAAAAAAAAGCTGAGCAGTGGAATTCCTGAGTGCCAGGTCTCTCATTAACTAGTTGCAAAAGCAGAAGTAATAATGATGATGATAATAAATATTCAGTAGGCTCTTACTGTGTGCCAGAAACCAAGCTTTGATCTTTAAATATATTGTTATTTAATCGTAACATCACTGTATAAGACATCCATACTATTATTACCTTCATTTGACAGTTGAGGGATGAGGCACAGTGATACTGTCTCTGTTTCCATGTGTTTGGTTGTGAACAACAGAAAACTCAACAAGTGGCCTGAAGAATCAAGATATTTATTTTCATTATATTATTATATAAGAAGAGTGATAGTAAACTAGTGCTGGGAAATCTGCTCAAGAAAATCATCAAGAACCCAAGATCTCCTGCTTTTCTGATCCATCATCCCTACTGTGTGGTTATTGTTTCTCATGAGAGCAGAGTAGCTGCTGTAGCTCCAGTTTTCTTGCCTCAGTTCCACGTCAGGAGAAAGGAGAACAATTGTAGAAAGGGTAAAAGCGTTCAACTTGTGAGGCTTTGCCTTTAGGGGGAAGGGATACATTTATCTGTATCTCCTCTGCCTCCGACCTTAGCTGAAAGGGAAGCAGGATCCTGGAATTTCACTTCTTAGCTGAGCAGGCCAAAGTGACAAAGTGTGTTAATGAGCCAGGCGCAGTCACACTGCTGGTTAATGGTGAAACATCTTTCAGCCAAGTCATTTAGACTCTTGGAGTCATAGCCGTTACCACAGTGCCATGGTGTCACCCTGCTGGGAGAGGCTTGGGAATCTTGGGCCAGTTATTAACCTCTCTATGCCAATATTTTTATTTGTATAAGGGGAGTAATAAGAATATTTAAACAATTGGGTTATTGGAAGAATAAAACAGTCATAAAGTGATTCCCACAGTGTCTGGGATATAGTCAGTGCACACCAAATAAAGGCGTGTTTACTTGCATGTTTACTTATTATTACAAAGTAATCAAGTGTTTACAAGTTTAAACACTTGTAATTACTTGTTATTACTTGTAAACACTTGTGTGTTTACTTGTTATCTTGCATATTGCAGATATTGTGTCTTTTACAAATTGAAGTTTTGTGACAGCCCTAGTTGAGCAAGTCTATTGATGTGGTTTTCCAAGAGCATTTGCCCACTTCATATTTCTGTGTCATGTTTTGCTAATTCCTGCAGTATTTCAAACTTTTGCATTATTGTTATACTTGTTATGGTGATTTGTGATCAGTGATCTTCAATGTTACTACTTTGACTCACTAGAGGCTCAGATGGTGGTTAGCATTTTTATTAATAAAGTATTTTAAAATTAAGACAGGTACATTATTTTTTACACATAATGCAATTGCACACAACTCAGTATAGTGTAAATGTAACTTTTAAATTACAGCACATAAGTTCAGGTGTACAACAGTGATTTAGTACTTTTATAGATCATATTCCATTTAAAGTTATTATAAAACATTGGCTATATTTTCTCTGCTATACAGTATATCTTTGTATCTTATTTATTTTATACATAATAGCTTGTACCTCTTAATCCCCTACCCGTGTCTTGTCCCTCCTCCCTTCCATCTTCCCACTGGTAACCACCAGTTTTTCTGTTTTATTATATTCACTCATTTGTCTTAATTTTTTAGATTCCACATATAAGTGATTACGTACAGTGCTGGTCTTTTTCTGACTTGTTTCATGAAACATAATATCCTCTGGGTCCATCCATGTTGTTGCAAATGACAAAATATCATTCTTTTTATGGCTGGGTAGTATTCTATTTATGTTTATATACCACTTCTTCTTCATCTGTTCAGCTGTTGATGGACACTTAGGTTACTTCCATGTCTTACCTCTGTTATAACTAATGCTGCTGTGAGCATTGGGGTATATATATCTTTTTGAATTAGTGTTTTTGTTTTCTTTGGCTGTATGCCCAGGAGTGGAATTTCTACTCTATTATTTATAGTGTACTATAGACTATAGTCATAATAGACTTAGTTCGACAATGGCACCCCACTCCAGTACTCTTGCCTGGAAAATCCCATGGACAGAGGAGCCTGGTGGGCTGTAGTCCATGGCTTGCGAAGAGTCGGACACGACTGAGCAACTTCACTTTCACTTTTTACTTTCATGCATTGGAGAAGAAAATGGCAACCCAGTCCAGTGTTCTTGCCTGGAGAATCCCAGGGACGGGGGAGCCTGGTGGGCTGCCGTCTGTGGGGTCACACAGAGTCGGACACGACTGAAGCGACTTGGCAGCAGCAGACTATCGTTATTTATAGCCTATTTTTTTTTTTTTTTTGGCCATGTCACCTGGCCCACAGAATCTTAGTTCTCTGACAAGGGATGAAACCCGCACCTCCTGTAGTGGAAGTGTGGAGTTAACCACTGGACTGCCAGGTGAGTCCCTGTTATTTGTGGATTTTTTTGATGATAGCCAGACAGGTGTGAGGTACTATCTCATTGTGATTTTAAGTTACATATCCCCGGTTAGTGATGTTGAGCATGTTGTTGTGTCTTGTTGACCACCTGTATGTCTTCACTTGAAGAATGTCTATTCAGGTCTTCTGCCCAGTTTTAATCAGGTTATTTGGGCTTTGATATTGAGTTGTGTGAGCAGTTTGTATATTTTGTGTATTAACCCTTTATCAGACACATCATTTGCTAATATTTTATCTCGCGCAGTTGGTTGTCTTTTTGTTTTTCTGTCTATGACTTCCTTTACTGTGCAAAAGCTTTTCAGTTTTACTAGGTCCCATTTGTTTATCTTTGCTTTTGTTCCCTTTGCCTGAGGAGACAGATCCTCAAACACAACTTTTATATGCACCGAGAAACCAAAAAAATTGTGTAACTCTCTTTATTGTGATATTTGCTTTATGGTGGTGGTCTGCAACTGAATTCATATCTCAGAGGTATGTCTGTATATATTAGCCATTTTTACTATTACATTGTTTTTGTCCTTACTGTTAGCAGACAGTTCAGTTTCTGTGCCAGCATTTATGGAAACAGAGAATCAACAAAATATGACACAACAAGGTTAAGTTCAGTGATGGAGTGGGGGCAGCAGTAGCAGGTGTGAAGGAGAGATTGAGGTTCCTTGGCGGTAAATGGGAAGAGGCAAAAGAGGTCTAGTGGTCAGGAGTCCTGCTTATCACCCAGGTGGCCCAGGTTCGACTCCCGGTGTGGAAATGCCGACCAAAAAGGGTCAGGAAGACACCCTGGAGAAGGAAATGGCAACCCACTCCAGTATTCTTGCCTGGACAATTCCATGGACAGAGGAGCCTGGCTGGCTACAGTCCATGAGGTTGCGAAGAGTTGGACACGACTGAGTGACTATCACTCAAAGAGGTGAGGAACTCAGGGATGAAAAGATGATTGTTTATAGAGATGATGCTCTTTAGGTGGTGGAACGGAGAAGGCAATGGCACCCCACTCCAGTACTCTTGCCTGGAAAATCCCATGGACGGAGGAGCCTGGAAGGCTGCAGTCCATGGGGTCGCTGAGGGTCGGACACGACTGAGTGACTTTCCTTTCACTTTTTGATTTCATGCATTGGAGAAGGAAATGGCAACCCACTCCAGTGTTCTTGCCTGGAGAATTCCAGGGACGGGGGAGCCTGGTGGGCTTCTGTCTATGGGGTCGCACAGAGTCGGACACGACTGAAGCAACTTAGCAGCAGCAGCAGCAGGTGGTGGGAAAAAAAAAAAAGATGAAACTGGGCTCATCATAAAGAAAAGAGGAAAGATTGTTCCTGATAGAGGGAACAGCATATGTTGAAAAGGCGCAAAACACGGAAGGCTCAGAGTGCAGCGCCTCCTGGGGGAAGAGCAAGGCTTTCCCACAGGCTGAAAAGCAGTGTGGGTGTGGGCAAGGCTCCTGAGCCATCTTCCTTAAGCCAGGTGTTCCCCAGTGGGGGGCAACACCTGTTCTCAAGAAGCACCTCCTGTTGGCACTGTATCTTCTCATCTGCTAAAAGGGGAGGAAACCTACGTGTTGTTAACTATCTGCCAGATTAAAGGCTAAATGTTTTGTGGACATTTCTCACTGAACTTCAAGGTCGTTAGTAAAGTGAAATGGACTCAGTCGTGTCCAACTCTGTGCGACCCCATGGACTGTAGCCTGCCAGGCTCCTCTGTCCATGGAATTTTCCAGGCCAGAATACTGGAGTGGGTAGCCCTGTTTCCTTCTCCAGGGGATCTTTCAAACCCAGGGATCGAACTCAGGTCTCCCACATTACTGACAGATTCTTTACCATCTGAAGCAGGGTCGTTATTACTCTCTCCCTTTTACAAGTGAGGAACTGAGACCTAATAAAATTAAATATTTTCCAGACTACTCAGCTAGTCGGGGGTACTGCAGGGATTCTGACTCAGTTTTCTATGACTCCAGAACCTGTGCTTTCTGCTTCCTGCTCTGTTTCCCGAAACCTGAGTAGTGGTACACATCCACCCTCCCCAGCCCTCAGTGATAAAATGCAACAATAACCAAGGGCGCTTCAGACCCAAATGCGGTATAAAACACACCAAGTGCTGAGATTTTGTGTTTTATTTTCAGGAAAGGGAAAGCCCTTTACTCCTACAGTACATTTCCACCAGCTTGTCAGTTATTCCTCAGCCAGGCTGAGTAGCCAGAGTGGAGCTGTCCACGTTGCTTACGTGAAGGCAGATGACTTGATTGTAGTTCAGTGCCTTAGCTGTCACCGAGCCGCCTTCCTAAATATGATCCTTATTGCCCTGCTAACCCCTCTATAAACACCACTGCAGTGAAAGCATAAAACATTAAAAACATCCCCTGGGTGACTGCTATTGCCTTTTGAATTAACACCAGAAATGCTCATTTGAGAGAGGTGGTTTAACTCAAGCGATATTTCTTGACGGGTTAATGAAGATCATATGTTATACTTTAACCTAATATAACACTATCAATTATTTAGTTATTTTTATTGATTGACCTCTTCCAGATTATTTAATAGTAGATTTTTCACTCTATAGAAGATTGAATGCTGAGCACTCAGGCACCTGCTTTCACCATTACGAGTGTCCTCTGAATATAGAGGTATGTTGTGTATGTATTTTCTTTTTCTTTTTGGAAGAGACAAATTGCAGACCATCTTGGAATTAATGAACGTGATGCATAAATAAGCTTGCTGAATCGAAATGTAACAAAGACTCGAACTACAGATGACACTAGAGAAAGGTTTCAAGGCAGATCATCAAACCCGGATGATTAGAATTGCTATTTAAATATGCAAAAAGCAGACTGGCAGCCCTGGAAAGGGAGAGTGCATGGCAAAACTAGTGTCATTACCAACAGTGAGAGGTAGCCCATAAAAAGCATCTCTGACATTGACTTTGTAACTGATAACTAGAAAGAGATAGGGAATCATGTCCATTTAGCTTGTGTTATGGGATATAGTATATGTTCCTATGGGCTGTGCAGGGAGGAAAGAAGATGAGGTTGGAGGCAGGCTGCCTGGCATTGGCTTCTCTCGTGACACTGGATAGTGTGCTTTTTCTTTTTTTCATTTATTTTATTGAAGTACAGTTGATTTTCAATGTTGTGTTAATTTTTGCCGTATAGCAAAGTGATTGCCTTGTACATATATATACATGTTCTTTCATATTCTTGTCCATTATGGTCTATCACTGGATATTGAATATAGTTCCTTGTGCTATACAGTAGGACATTGTTTATTCATTCTGTATGTAATAGTTTCTATCTGCAAATCCCAAACTCCCATTTCATCCCTCCCCTTCTCCATCCCCCTTGGTAACCACAAGTCTGTTCTTTGAGAGTCTGTTTCTCTTTTGTAGATAAATTCCATGGATGTATGATATTTGTCTTTTTCTGTCTGACTTATGTCACTGGGTCCATCCATGTTGCTGCAAATGGCATGATTTCAGTCTTTTTATGGCTGAGTAGTATTCCATTGTACACACGCACTACGTCTTCTTTATCCATTCCTCTGTCCAAGGACGTTTAGGTGGTTTCCCTGTCTTGGCTGTTGGAATGGGACTGCTGTGAACACACTGATTAGTTTGGTGACTGTGGGATGCATTGGTCTGCTAAGCCACATCCCTTGATGGAGCCTAGCTCTCCTTATACTGAACTCCAGGTGCTTTGTGACTTTTGTGTGAGGGTTGTGATAGGAATACAGAATATGAACAGTAGAATTATGGAAAGGTAGGATACTGGGATGACAGGCATTTTCAAACGCAGGCAGATTAGCTTGGAATTTGTTCCTTGAAGTGTTGTCAACATGGACATTTTTTTCTAAGGCCCATTCCCTGCCAGCCTTTCAGCCCTCTCCATATATGTATACTCAGCCATAGGTATACATATGTCCCCTCCCTCTTGAACCTCCCTCCCATCTCCCTCCCCATCCCACCCCCCTACAGAGCCCTGGTTTGAGTTCCCTGAGTCATACAGCAAATTCCCTTTGGTTATCTATTTTACAGGTGGTAATGTGAGTTTCCATGCTACTCTCTCTGTAGAGCCCACCCCCTCCTTCCTCTCTCTCCCCATGTCCATAAGTGTGATCTCTATGTCTGTGTCTCTACTGCTGCCCTGCAAATGATTTCATCAGTCCCATCTTTCTAGATTCCATATATATGTTAGTATATGATATTTGTTTTTCTCTTTCTGACTTACTTCACTCTGTAAAATAGGCTCTTGGTTCATCCACCTCATTAGAACTGACTCACATGTGTTCCTTTTTATTGCTGAGTAATATTTCATTGTCTATATGTACCACAACTTCTTTATCCATTTATTTGTTGATGGGCATCTGGGTTGCTTCCACGCTCTAGCTATTGTAGATAATGCTGCAATAATCATTGGGGTGCATGTATCTTTTTCAATTTTGATATCCCCCGGGTATATGCATAGTTAGGGGGATTGCTGGGTCATATGGTGGTTTTATTCCTAGTTTTTAAGGAAATCTCCATCCTGTCTTCCATAGTGACTGTATCCATTTACATTCCCACCAACAGAGCAAGAGAGTTCCCTTTTCTCCACACCTTCTCCAGCATTTATCATTTGTAGACTTTTTGATGATGGCCATTCTGACCAGTGTGAGGTGATATCTCATTGTGGTTTTGATTTCATTTCTCTAATAATGAGTGATGTTGAGCATCTTTTCATGTGTTTGTTAGCCATCTGTTTATCTTTTTGGAGAATCTCTGTTTAGGTCTTCTTCCCACTTTTTGATTGGATTGTTTATTTTTCTGGTATTGATTTGCATGAGCTGCTTGTATATTTTGAAAATTAATCCTTTGTCATTTCATTTGCTATTATTTTCTCCCATTCTGAGGGTTGTCCTTTCACCTTGTTTACAGTTTCCTTTGCTGTGAAAAAGCTTTTAAGTTCAATTAGGTTCCACTTGTTTGTTTTTGTTTTTGTTTCCATTTCCCTAAGAGGTGGGTCATAGAGGATCTTGCTGGATTTATGTCATCGAGTGTTCTGCCTATGTTTTCCTCTAAGAGTGTTATAGTCTCTGGTCTTACATTTAGGTCTTTAATCCATTTTGAGTTTATCTTTGTGCATGGTGTTAGGAAGGGTTCTAATATTCTTTTACATGTAGCGGCCCAGTTTTCCCAGCACCATTTATAGAAGAGGCTTCCCATGTTTGTTTTTTAAAATATTTTTATCTCTTTGGCTTTGGGGAAGAATAACTTTGGTAAAGTCAGTGATTTGACTGCTCACATCTCTAGGGGCCATGGTGGAGCCACCTAGCCCATGGAATGGAAATCCTTTCCTTTGCATTCTGGTTTAGTTCTCTGGCAAGCTCGAGCATGTACATTTCCCTTCTCCTGCCAAGGCACAGGAGGTGTGTTCTGACACATGCTCTCATTTTGGTGATCTCTTAACCTTCTTTTTTCCCCTGACATCTTCCGTGGCAGAACGAACCGTTTGAACATCAATTGCCAGATTTGGCAGCAGGTCTAAAGAGGCCCCATCTGCAGCCCTGGAAGCCTGGACGATAGTTTCCCCACGGGTCATGGAGAGATGCATTCATACTGTCAGGAAAATTACTGACTCCTCTGTGGAAGCCACCTGGTGCTGCATAACGATGATGCGTGGGATGCGTGGGATAATCCCTTGGAAGATCAGTGTTGCTCTTTCTCTCTCCAACAGCTCATACTCTAGATTAGCCTAGGAAATCCCCAAGTGCGATCTTGAGCTTGTAGTCCCACCTAAAGCTCTTGTAAGGAGGATTCTGTGTGGGAAAAGTTGGGAAATGCTGCCTGTTATGGACTGAATGTTTGTGTTTCAATAGTAGTCATGTACTGAAACCCTAACCCATAGATGTGAAGATATTTGGCTTACCGAGTGGTGCCAGTGAGTGGTCAAAAGCTACCTGTTAATACAGGAGGTACAAGAGATGCAGCTCAATCCCCGGGTCAGGAAGGTCCCCTGGAGGAGGGCATAGCAACCTCGAGAGTCTATGGACAGAGGAGCCTGGCAGACTACGGTCTGTGGGGTCACAAAGAGTCAGACATGACTGAGCGAGCACTCAGGAGAAGATATGAATGGATGGGGCTTTGGAGAGACAGTTTAGATGAGATCATGAGGGCAGTGCCCCCATGATGGGATTAGTGCCCTGTAAGAAGTGATACCAGAGAGCTTTCTCTCTGTCCTTGCCATGTGAAGATACAGCAAGAAACCACCATCTGCAAGATAGGAAGAGAGCTCTCACCAGAAACAGTCTGCTGGCACCTTGATCTTGGACTTACCGGCCTGCAGAAGTGTGAAAAGTAAGTGGATTTCTGAAGCCCCCAGCCTGGTCTTCTATTATGGCAGCCTGAGCTGACTAGGAAGCTACCTGCGCCATCTTTTTGGTGTTGAGCAGAACATCATGCATCATTTACCAGTGAAGGGGAGCAGCTGGGGGGAGGAACTCCTACTCCATGAAGGGGAGCAAGGGTCATCACAGTGCCAGTCACCAGCAGTAGAAGTCCAAGCACTTCTGCAATCTGCACCTTGGTATCAGAGTTGCTAAGGAAACAGTGCAGTCAGGCACTGGATGGAACAGCTCTTATGTGGCGAAGAGACAATAAAATCAGCCCCAATAGTGGGTGCTGATCCCTCAAGGCAAAAGCAAGGCAATTGGCCTATACACCCTGACCGTGGAGTCTGAAATGTTCAAATTGGGAGTGTACCCGAGGGCCACTGATGCACATCCTTAAACACAACAGAGGAGAACACACTGAGTCTGAAACAGGAAAAAAATATTTCCATAAAGGCAATAAGCCGGACACAACTTGTTAGCACTTGATAAAGGAGGATTCCAGGCCCCTCAGGGACCCTTCTTCTGTGGCTGAACAGAGGTTGAGGGATTCCATGCATGAGACTGCCACTCCCCACAGAGAACCACAGTGTTCATGGTAACACTAAAGGCTCTGAGAAATCCTGGAGTGGAGAGGAGGGCGTTTTCCATACGCACCTGTACATAGAACCCATTTTCAAAACACTTCTGTTTCCTAGTTTTCTCCAGAGGTCACTTTTGGAAAGGTTGGATTAGGTCATAATTCGCCCTCCTTTGCTTCCAGTTTGGGAGTCTGCGTGTCTTCCATGAGCGTTGTCTTTTTTGTTTGATCGTGAGAATGGATGTCCCGATGATTGGCTTGTGTCTTAGTTTGGGCTGCTGTGATACACACACACACACACACACACACACACACACACCTCATTTGTGAAGGCTCTACCCTCATGACCACCACACACACACACACACACACACACACACACACACACACACACCTCATTTGTGAAGGCTCTACCCTCATGACCTAATCTCCCCTCTCATGACATAATCACCTCCCCAGAGCTCTACCTCCTAATACCATCACACTGGGGATTAGGATTTCAACATAGGAACTTTAGGGGGGACACAAACAGCAACTTGATTCCAGAGCTTTAGGGAAAAGAGCAACAAGACATGGTCTCTCTCCTTCCAAAGCTCACAGTCTGATAGATAATAAAAGATGTAAATATCTGGTTATAATCACAGCACCTCCACAGAACCAGGCTGTGCATATAGTGTTTCATTTAGTCTTCACACTGAACCTGCCTGCAGGTGATGTTTATCACCCTTTTGGAGGTGAGGAGAACAAGGTTCAGGAAGGTTAAGTGGTTTGTTGAAAGCAGCAGGGTTGAGTTCTGACCTTTGCCTGCTTCCCACTCTGCATCATTGTGTAACCTACACTCACAAAGCAGACTGACCCCCTTTAGCTGCAGCAAAAACACGGGGGTCTGAGAGTGCAGAGGAGGGGCAGGGCAACTTGTGCTAGGGATTCAGCAAGGTGTACATTAAGTGCCAGTGAAGGTGAGTTGTTCTGCCTCCCGCCTCTTGTCTGCCTGCCTTCAACTTGAGCTTGGCCTGAAAGGAACTTGGAACTGAAGTTCAGGGAAGTCTAGTGGCTTCTGTGGAAAGCGGAGGTAAAAGGTGAGGAAGGCACCAACAGGGGGTGGGCTCTAGAGCGCGTGTGCCTAGCAAGCAAGGCTTATTTGGGAAGGGGCAAACATTCCAAGAGCCCCATTCCGGGCAGGACACCAAGATGTCAGTACAGAAAGGAGGCAGCCTCAACCCCGAATCTTGAGTGGTTCTGAAGGAATCAGGTGATACCCAAACAGAGCCACACATGGAGTGGCTGGAGCATGGAGGAGGGGAGCTGCTCCGTGCTGTGCTGGTGTGGAGGATGGTGGGAGGCGAGACAGAATCGAGACTGTTTATAATGGATGCAGAGTGGAACGTGGGCTTCCCTGGTAGCTCAGCTGGTAAAGAATCCACCTGCAATGCAGGAGACTCCGGTTCAATTCCTGAGTCGGGAAGATCCCCTGGAGAAGGGATAGGCTACCCACTCCAGTATTTTGGGGGCTTCCCTGGTGGCTCTGACGGTAAAGAATCCGCCTGTAATGCGGGAGACCTGTGTTCCATCCCTGGGTTGGGAAGATCCCCTGGAGGAGGGCATAGCAACCTACTGCAGTATTCTTGCCTGGAGAATCTCCCAAGGACAGAGGAGCCTGGTGGATTTCAGTCCGTGAGGTCGCAGAGTCTGACATGACTGAGCAACTAAGCACAGCCCATAGTACAGAGTGGAAAACAATGCCTTAAAGAATACTTGAGAGGTTACTGGAAGCAGAGAGGAGTTGGCAAAACCAGGGCAGGGCCTGAGCAAAGGCTTTGAAGCTAGGAGGATGGATGTTGGGGGGAGGGGGACTGGCTAGATAGGTACTTTGGAGATAAAGGCAGCAGGAAAGGCAGGTGAGGGCTACCCTGGAAGACCTTCAGAGCCCTGCCACGTGGAGGCATTTAGGCCATAAGCAATTCTCATCTTAGTCTCCTCTCCAGTATACACTGCTAATTGAATGTTTTTTTATAGACTCCAAGGCCTGCATTAACACGGTCTACTTTAATTCCATACGATGAGGGGGAAAATCTCTTGGTTTTATTGACTACTTCTTTATCTGACTTCACCTAATTGGAAAATAAACAGATAAAATGATACCTTTACTGCTGATGAATAATTCATGTTCTCTTTGTCTTTTGTCATAAAAGAGAGACCCCAGCAGATCTGTCTTTAAATTAGGATATCTGGTAGGTGAGAGAAAAATGTGAGCGATTAACTCCAAATTGAGTTTCGTGTGAATTTCTGAGAGTCGGCATCCTCCTCTGTAATGAAGTTTAGATTGGTTCACGTAACGGTTCACCTGGCTCTGGTGGAGCCCAAATTCAGAACATATGAGTGCGATTGACCTGTTAATTTGAAATGTTTTAATCTGCATAAAAATGGATTGTATTAATTGTTTCCCATTAACCAGGACTGACGATAATGTCTGCTTGAATTAGGCTGACTCTTTCTCTGTCTTAGCCCTTTGCGGTTTCCTGTGCCCCAGACACAGGTAACTTCTGTCTCCTCCACGTCAGTCATCTGAACAGGATGGGCTGTGTTGCTCTCAGATTAGACAGAAACCCACCCACCATCTGCAGATACAAGTACACATGATCCTCACACCAACTCCACCCCTTGACCCCTTTCTCAGAAGTGTTCCTCTTTTCTAATTAGCCTTGGTAACATTTCTCTACCCTAATCTCACTGGTTTGCATCATTTTCGAAATCTCGGTAAATAACTTTAACTCCTTACAGCAGTCTGTGCTTTAGGGAAAAACAAAAAAACAAAAAAACTGGAACTGAAAAATCTGATTTAAAAAAAATGTTACTCTTAATTATTTTACAAACATACTCTGAGCTCTCTAGGGGCTGGACACTTTCCTGGGGACTGAGGATGTCCAGTGTGTTTGGACCTGATTCTACCCTTGAAGACATCATGGTCTGGTTGTGGAGATATTGCTTCCATGTAATAAAAGTTCGGTTATGGTTCAAATCAACCTTGTAGGGAAAGTCCCAGGCCACAGCTACAGTTAAATGAGTGATTGAATCCATGGAACTAAGAAATACTGAAGTTCTTGAATGTGCTCTGGGTTTTGTTTTTCCTCCCACGATTATAAAGCTAGGTCTAGTGCTTTGATGGGCCTGGGGTAACTTTCCTGTGTATAAGTCAGTGGAATCATAGCCTTTTCTGGGAAGCCTTCCTCAGCCACCATCAGCCTCTTGTCTCATTAGGTGCCCTCTTCTGGGCTCTCACAGCTCCTGTCATAAACAAACTGCCCTTGTGTTTATCTTACCACTTGCTTGTCTCTTTCAGTCAGCTGGAATGAAAGGTTCAGTGTGCAGTAAATAAGGAGGCAAGACTGAAGGTGGAATTAAGGGAGAGTTAGATGGTATATCTTAGGCCTGCATTCCTCAATGTGTGGTCCATGGACCAGCAACTTTAGCATCTCCTGGCAGTGAATTAAAAATACAGAATCTCACCCTCCACCTCAGACCTACAGACTCAGCATCTGATTTTTTTTTTTTTATTATTGAGTTATACTCACTTTACAGTGTTGTGTTACTTTCAAGTGTACAGCAAAATGATTAAGTTATGCATATATATATTCTTTTTCAAGTTCTTTTCCATTATAGTTTATTATAAGATATTGAGTATAGTTCCCAATGCTATACATTAGTTCCTTATTGTTTACCTATTTTATACATGCTAATTCCAAACTCCTAATTTTTCTGTACACACACACTGCCACTATCCTTTTTGGTAACCATAAGTTTGTTTTCTATGTCTCTGAGTCTGCTTCTGTTTCATAAATAAGTTCATTTGTATCATTTCTTAGATTCCAATATAAGTGATCATATGATAATTGTCTTTGTATGGTAATCTCTAGCTTCATCTTACTGCAAAGGGGATTATTTCATTCTTTTTTATGACAGAGAAATATGCCATTGTGTATATATGCCACGTCCCCTTTATTCATCATCTTTTGATGGACATTTAGATTTTAGCACCTGAATTTTAATATATCTCAGTGATTCACGTGTACATTAACGCTTGAGAAATACTTGGGTTCATCTAGGCTATTGTTTCTCAAATTTGGCTGTGCGTTGGAATCACCTGAAGGTCTTCGTAAAGTACTGGTGGTTGGGTCACCCATACAGCTTTTGATAGACTTCGTTGGGGTGTGTGCAGCTAGAAGCTCTCCAGGTGATGCTTATGTGTGGCCACATACGTGAGCCACATCTGGACTCTTGTTTCCTAACTTCTGTCTCCTCTCATAGAATTTGCTATGCTGTGTAGTCATTTTCATTTGTTGGTCTGTCTTCCCTGCCTCTCAAGGACAAGGGCTTTCTTATACATCCTGAGACTCTTACGTAGTATCTCTCACTGAACACTGGTTTCTTAAAGTAGATGGAAATGAACCAGAGTGGAGGTCCTGAGTGCTGAATTTGAGAACGACTCTGTGTTGTGTGTTTGCTAGTCACTCCATCATGTCCAACTCTTTGCAACCCCATGGGCTATAGCCCACCAGGCTCCTCTGTCCATGGAATTCTCCAGGCAAGAATATTGGAGTGGAGTGAGTTGCCATTTCCTTCTCCAGAGGACAACATTTAGGAGAACCTATTTTAAAAAGTACTTTCAATAGCTTGGATGAAGAATTGTGGCATGGTTATTAATATAGATGGCACAAAAATGATTCAGAATGTTCTCAGTTGATTAAAGTCTACAGGATACATAAAGTTGTGGGAGCTCAGAGTTGATGGGAACAGGATTGGGTGGAGAAGACTCAGTATATTCTCTATCAACAAGAGGGAACTTCCAGGTTTAATTTAGTTAACCTCATGCCCTCGATGCTGCAATAGTGATATTTATCTGGCTACTAAGAAAATCACAATACAGTTTTCAGATGCATTCATGGAAGTACAGTATTCACTCAAACAAATACTAAATGGCTGTATCTCCTCTGGATACCATGCTTTATGAAAAAAGGCAGCAGGGCCATCACTTTGCAGTCAAAGGTCCGTTTAGTCAAAGCTGTGGTTTTTCAGTAGTCATGTACAAATGTGAAAGTTGCACCATAAAGAAGGAAGAGTGGCAAAGAATTGATGCTTTTGAACTGTGGTGTTGGATAAGACTCTTGAAAGTCCCTTGGACGGCAAGGAGATCTAACTGCTGCTGTGGCTGCTAAGTCGCTTCAGTCGTGTCTGACTCTGTGCGACCCCATAGACGGCAGCCCACCAGGCTCCCCCATCCCTGGGATTCTCCAGGCAAGAACACTGGAGTGGGTTGCCATTTCCTTCTCCAATGCAGGAAAGTGAAAAGGGAAAGTGAAGTCGCTCAGTCGTGTCCAACTCTTAGCGACCCCATGGACTGCAGCCTACCAGGCTCCTCCATCCATGGGATTTTCCAGGCAAGAGTACTGGAGTGGGGTGCCATTGCCTTCTCCAGGAGATCTAACTAGTCAATCCTAAAGGAAATCAACCCTAAATATTCATTGAAAGGACTGTTGCTGAAGCTCCAATACTTTGGCCACTTGATGCAAAGCGCCAGCTCTCTGGAAAAGATCCTGATGCTGGGAAAGATTGAGGGCAGGAGGAGAAGAGGGCGACAGAGGATGAGATGGTTGGATGATATCACTGACTCAACGTACATGGGTTTGAGCAAACGTCAGGAGATAGTTAAAGACAGGAAAGCCTGGAGTGCTAAAGTCCATAGGGTCGCAAAGAGTCGAACTTGACTTAGCAGCTGAACAACAACAGCCACGCTTTGAGAAACTAGCGAACATAGTGGATAATATAGAAATCATGTCAAGGCAGGGGGTGTATGGGAATGAATGCTTTCAGAAGAGAGGGTGTGGCGAGGACCTGATTGTTGTTTTCTGAAGAATTATTGTTATGTGAGAGCAGAATTGTGCCGCGCTACTCTGCAGGGCAGAACTAGGGCCAATGGAATTCACGGAGGCAGATTTTGGCTCAACGTAGGGAAGACTTGATGCCAGTGAGAACCATCCAATAATAGAAGCAGCTGCCTGGGGAGATGGTGCGATGAGCGAGCTCTCTATCTTTGGAAATGTTCTAGCGGCGCCTGGATGGCCATCTGTCGTGGGTATTGTGGAAAGATGCATGCATGCCGTGTATGAACAGAATTTTGTGGATCATTTTACTAGTAGTAAATGTGACTGCTGTGTACCGAGTGTCCATGACGTGTGCCAGGTACTACGGTAAGCACGTTTGTATCCATTATCATCTTTAATCCTTCTACAGCCTTAATAAAGGTGACAGTTATTCCACTTAACAGAAGGAATGGGCTCAGAGCTAGGATTTGAACCCTGTGCTTTCTGACCTCTAAACCATAATCTATTTATTACTGTCTGCCTTTTGTGGTCCCTTCCCTCTCTAAGATTCTGCAATTTCAGGTGTATTTAAATAGACAACAGATTTGAAGTGACCTTTAAGCCTCTGTGTAGAAATGGTCCATTGGAGAGCTGGCCATGAAAGCTTGGGAGTTGAGAGAGTGGTCAGGATGGCAGGTGTGGACCTGAGCATGCTCTGCCAAGACCTGAGGGTTGATGCCATTGCCTTGGTAAGATTCTCAAGGTGGTGACTGAGGGCCGGAGAGAGGTCTGGAGCAGAGAGAGAGAGTGTGGGTTGACTCCACTTTGCTGGAAATCAGAGCCACAGGAGAAGCCTTGAGCCCTGCTTTCTAGGTCAGAAGGAATGGATTGTTACTGCACGTTGGAAACTTGATTTTTAACCTACGTAAAATGCGAATGCAATTGCAAATGTTCATGTTCTAAATGAAGACAATGCAAGTCAAGTGGTGAAACTGGACTCAGTGTAACACAGTGACGCATGGTAAAGCTTTCACCCGACTTGAAATCTGAACTCTGCTTCTCTTAGCTCTGTGTCCCCCACACATTACCTTCCTGTGCCTCAGTTTCATCATCTGTAATATGGGGATGGTAACATTCTCTTCAGGTTACCCTATAGGTCTATTAGGAAGCTTAAGGAGAATAATGCACGTAAAATGCTTGACAGTGGCTGATACATGGAAAGCACCTGGTGTTTATATTCAGATTAGTTATTAAATCTAAGTAAACCCTAAAGTAACACAAATATAATAGTTCACTTAAGACATTCTGTCATCTTCTGAATTCAGATCGAGCCACACTGTAAGAATTCAGCTGTATTTTAAAACATTTAAATACACAACCAATACCATTAGTTAATCAAACATTTTAGGTTAAAATTCCATCTATTTTTTTTGTGATATCTAAACTATTAATATACTTCCTCATTATAGTACCTAGTCTGCTATACAGAATTGAGACAGCACAACATAGATGTTAAAAGAAGGAATGTGTAGTCAGACTCCCTGGGTTTAGATTTTAACTTTACTGTTTACTCATCCTGTGACTTGGAGCAGTTTACTTAGTCTGTCTAAGTCTCGGTTCCTCTCCACCAAGATGGAGCTAATAGTAATACCTACCTCACAGGGCTTAGAGATCAAATGAGATTATATATAGAGTACTTTGAAAATTGCTTAGGTACCATCAACATAGTAGGCATTCAGCAAATGATGAAGAAGATGATTTATCTTGTAAGACAAAGAAATTCAAAATGTCTTGGCGCCCCTGAGGTTCTGTATATATCAGTATTGATTATATAATCCTGTGTGTGTGTGTACATAATCTATATCCAAGTTTTTCTATGAGCAAGAAAGTAATGCATTATCCATGGATGGGCTTGTAGGGGGTCTGTGATGCTCCTGAAATTGTAGGCAAAACTTGTGGGTATGCATGTTTTTATGGGGAAGATCTATGCCTTCATCCACTTCTCTCTGACCCTGTAAAGTTTAAGAAACGTTAGCATAAGAAACTTGAAGTGGAACATAAACGGTTAGTGAGAGCAAAATGAAACCCTGGTTGACAATATCAGGAAAAAAGTAATTTTGTTATCTCATGTAGCAGAGATTCAGAGGTAGGTGGTCCCAAGATCAGTGTAGTTCAAAGATGTGATCAGGTGCTGAAGTTCTTTCTACTGTGTGTCATACTTAGATTAATGCTTTATGGTCCCAGAATAGCTACCATAGAAACAAGTACCCCATCCTCATATGACATCACTGAAAACAGAAAGAAGCCATGACAGCCAGGATGTTATGGTAGGGCTTTCATTATTTGTCTCCTTTCTTTTATCATAGTTTTAAAACAAAACAGACCAAAACCCCCAGAAATTCCCTAGGAAGAACTCTCAAAAAGCAAGAGACCTCCATCCCTGTTGATTCTTTATGTGCCAGAGTGGATTCGTATCACCACTTCCAGCCAGGAGGGAAGCCAAGAAAGCATGTGTTTGGCTTTCTCAACATCTCTAAGGGAGGTGGGCAAGCAGAAGAGACAGTGTGGGTTAAAGAGCTTTCTAACATCCGTGCACCAAAGAAAACATGTGAGCTGATGTGCCACACAGAGGTCACGCCAAGTATTTGCATGTTGATGGGAGAGACAGTTGTTTGTAAGAGACAGACAATATCTAGAGAAAGAAGCAGGGGAAAGAGGCAGCACTTTCAATGGCTTCAAGATGCTTTACCCTAAGCAGGCATCATTCATCAGTGACTGATGTAGCGGAAGTGCCTGGATTCCAAATATATGAGTAGAAAAGCTGTCATGGAAGAGTCAGCCAGCAGCTCTTGTTTGCAGCTGCTGCTGCTGACCCACATTTGCCCTCCGCCAGTCCTCAGCTGCTGATCTTACCTCCTGGGAGCTGGTCCGTGAGCGCTGCCAGGATGCAGATGCCCGTCTCCATAGCTCCCCACCCCTGCTCTCCAGATAAGCTGTTCCTGGGGAAGGAGAGTGGCACCTACCGTAGTAACAGGTCTAGTAATTAGCAGCCGCCCCAGGGTCTTACAACATTTCTAAAGAAGACGAGGTGATTCAGTAAGATCTGTCACCACCCCTGAGATCTCCCAGATGGAGAGACAGGTGGGGATCCCCCGTGCTGATGACAGGGAGGCCTTTAACCTGCAGTTGTTAGAGGGCAAGGGACAGGAGATATGGGACAGATGCAAACCACGTGGACATGCAGTCTGCATGTCGGTTGTTGATGGAAGAGCCTATTTTTATACATGACCTTGACAAATTGTGCTGCTCTAAAGGGCAGAGAATCCACTGAGCTGTGATGGTGCAATCATGTCAAAATAAACATGCAAAATGTGAAAATACTATGCAAAGCCCAAACATTGCTCCGTCTCTTCACTGCTTAATCCAGAGGCTCAGGAGTTGGATGAACGTTCGTTTTTGTGTGTATTTATTGGTAAATAAAAGTTTGAGTGTTTAATAATGCATTTGTCATACTGAATCAAATACACTAAATTACTGTAACAATTATTTTCTCCAATAGAGTGGATGAATACAATAAGATCAGTAAAGAATTTATACATGCTCCCTTGGGAGCTAGGGAGCATTTCAAAGAAGATACAACTCAAACTGATTCAGGAAGGCTTAGTAGCAACCTGTTAGTTTATGGAGGTTGTGGGTATTATCAGGGCTTTTGTGTAGGTATTTTAGGTGGAGAAATAGCACCTAAAGGGCAAAAAAATTGTAAAATTCAACAAGCATTTGATACTCTGTTCACTAGGCATTTTCTCCCCATCTTCAGAAAAAGAAAATCCACTTTTCTCCTCCTGGAGATGCTTCTTTACCACCTCAACTGTGTGGTTGGATTGGAGCAAGTATTCAATTCTAGCTTTATAGATACATTTCATTGGACTGGAGGTAAATGATGTTTCAGGACCATTCAGAATCATTCCTGGGATCTTATAAGCTGCATATGGGAGAGATTTCAGTCAGCTCATCACTAGGGACAAACTGAGAGTAAGGTATGGGATTTGTTGAGGGCTCTGACCCTGTTGTTTGGATCTACTCCTGATGCAGAAACCACACACTTAGATCGAAGTGGCATTGGTTGTAAAATTTCATAAGCATGTCCCTCTATCTCCTTCATTTCTGTGTTTACCTTTGCAAAAGCAGACTGGGTTCTTCCAAACGGTGGAAACCAGGATCAGCAGTGACTTCTGTATTTCGCTTCTCATTGGGGTCAGGTGAAATGTGAGAGACATTAAAAAAAACAGTAAAAGTTTATAAATAAGACAGTCTTGTAGAATGTTAGGATAGTGTTTTTCAAACATTGGTATCCTGTAAATCAGCTGGAGAATTTCCTATCACACAGATTTTGACTTGGTAGATCTGGAATTGTCCTTAAGATTTGCATTGCTAACAAGCTCCTGTGTTGATATTGATGCTTCAAGTTCAGAGACCCCACTTTGAGCAGCAAAGTGTTCAAAGATGATGCTTAAGAATTGAGGAAATTTGAAAAGCTGGTGTATTATATGGTAACATGGGAACACAGGTAGACTTGAGTTGTAATTTTTCAGTAGAGTGATTAGGATAGGCTCATGAAAGTGACATCTGAACAGTCCTGAAAAAAAAAAATTGTATTGACATGACTAAAAATAAATGTTTTATATATATATATATATATATATATATATAATTTTCTGTTTTAAAACACCTGTTAGTTAGCTATTGCTGCTTTACCCTCAAACTTTGCATCTTAGACCAAGAGGCATTTAGATTCCTCCGTTATGGTAGGTGGCCGTAGCTAGTTAGCTAGTTGTTCTTTCTCAGGATCTCTAATAAGACTGCAGTCAAGGTGTTGGCCAGTGCTGCTGCGTCCATTGCAAGGCTGGCATGGGACGGTCTGTTCCCAAGCTTGCTCTTGTGGCTGTTGGCAGGCCTCTGTTCCTCACAGACTGGTGGCCAGCGGCCTCCTTTAGCTTTCTGCCATGTGGGTCTCCCCATAGGGCCGATCTCAAATATGGCAACAGACTTCCATTGGAGTAAGCAAATGAGGGGCAGGTCAGGGTGGGGGGCATAAAGGGTGGCCAGCAAGAAGGAAGCCAGAGCCTTTCTGTAACATAATTATCAACTGACATCGCGCTTTTGCTTAGTCTAATCATTAGAAATGGGCCACTAGGTCCAGCTCTTACTCAAAGGGGAGGAAGTCACTGCAGACATGAGTACTGTGAGTCAGGACTCACTGGAGGCCATTTTAGAGGCTGCCTACTGCAGTGTGTATTTGCGGATCCTATCAAAATCTTGCATGTCTTATGGCTTAAAACAGATAGTTGTTATTGCCAGTTTGTTTAGCAAAGAGGATCATGGGAAATTCTTGGCTCCCAGCAGAAACCAGGATGGGCTCAAATGGTCCTGATTGAGCTAGATAGAGTTGGCTTTGGCCAATCTTCAACTCTGGAGGTGGGTCCAAGCCTGCTTCTTTTTTGAGACATTCGGGCAGAGCCTCGTCGGCCACCTGTGGGCTTGTGGGCAGCTGAGCTCTGACTGACCCCCTGGCCATTTTAGTGCTGCCAATAAAATTGCCTGAGGAGCCTGCCAAGGAGACAGGTGCTGCTGCTGGAGAAACACCTTCTGTAGCCTGGCATTTGTCCGGTAATTGCTCTCCAAGAGAAAATAAACTCTTCACGTGAGAGGGAAGGTGGATGGTGCCTGATTGTCAAGTAGAGAGATGATTTAGAACAAGTGCTACAAGTAAAGTGCCAAAGATTTTATTAAAAAATAGAAGATATTTGTTTGGAGCTAAAGTTAGGCTTTTTAAAAATCTACTGACTCAGGAAATGCTTCTTGTTTTCCAGGCATAGACTAATACACAGTGTATTGAATTACATGCAAAATGCCTCACCTGTTCCCTCACTCTTGTTCCATTTGCAGTCATATTTCTTTTGCAGTCAAATTTCTTTTGCAATAGAGAGTACCACTATTTCCTTCTGGCTTATAGAATCATAATGTAGAAGGAAAACACTGGCTTAGGACTGACAGTAGTCTTGGGTGATAGGTTCTACCTGTCAGAGATACAGGTTTCATCCTCAGGTTTGTTATCTTTAAGCTGGGATAGTAGACACTTCCCTCATAAAGCTGTTTTCTTTATTTTTATTCATTTTTAATTTTTATTAAGTGTAGTTGATTTACAGAATTGTCTAAGCTTCAGGTGTACAGCAAAGTGGATCAGTTATACATATAACCACCCTACCCCCCTTTTTTAATATTCTTTCTCCATATAGACTAGTACAGAGTATTGATACTGTTCCCCTATGCTATACAGCAGGTTCTTATTCGTTATTTTAAATATAATAATGTGTATATGTCAGTCCCTACCTCCTAATTTCTTTTCCCTCTTATCCTCTGGTAACCATAAGTTTGTTTTCTATATCTGTGACCCCTCTTCTTTTTGTGAATAAGTTTATATTTACTTTTTTTAGGGTTACATGTATAAGCCATATAATATGATATTTGTCTTTCTGTGTCTGACCTGGCTCAGTGTGACAGTTACCAGGTCTGTTCCTATTGCTGCAGATAGCATCATTCCATCCTTTTGTATGGCTGAGTAGTATCCCATTGTGTGTATGTACCATATCTTCTTTATCTGCTACTCTGTTGATAGACTTTTAGGTGGTTTCCCTGTCCTGGCTGTTGTAAATAGTGCTGCAGTGAACACTGGGATACATGTGTCGTCTTGAATTACGGTTTTCTCTGGGTTTATGCCCTGGAATAGGGTTGTGGGGTCATATAGTAGTTCTATTTTTAGTTTATTAGGGAACCTCCATACTGTTCCCCATAGTTGAAAGTGAACGTGAAAGTTACTCAGTCGTGTCTGACTCTGAGACCCCATGGACCGTAATTCAGTCCGTGGAATTCTCCAGGCCAGAATACTGGAGTGGGTAGCCTTTCCCTTCTCCAGGGGATCTTCCCAACCCAGGGATCGAGCCCAGGTCTCTTGCATTGCAGGTGGATTCTTTACCAGCTGAGCCACAAGGGAAGCCCAAGACTATTGGAGTGGGTTGCCTATCCCTTCTCCAGTGGATCTTCCCAACCCAGGAATTGAATTGGGGTCTCCTGCATTGCAGGCAGATTCTTTACTAACTGAGTTATCAGAGTCCCCATAGTTGCTATACCAATTTACATGCCCACCAATAAATAAGAAGGTTCCCTTTTCTCCACACCCTCTTTAGCATTTACTGCTTGTAGAATTTTAAGGATGGCCATTCTGACTGGTGTGAGATGATACCTCATTGTAGCTTCAACTTGCATTTCTCTAATAATTAGAGAATAATTAGAAAATATGTTGAACCTCTTTTCATGTGCTTTTTTAGCCATTTCATAAAGTTGTTTTAAAGATGAAGTTAACACCAGGAGAAGCTCCTTGCCACAAAGTAGATATATTCGATATTGTCTTTGTCAATGCTGTACTTAAAATACTAGGAGGAGCTTTAAATGTGAAATCCTGCATTATAGATGGGAAACTAAGGCCCAGAAAGCTAAAGGCATTTCCTGTGCTGTGCTGTGCTTAGTTCTGTCTGACTCTTTGAGACTCTATGGACTGTAGCCCACCAGGCTCCTCTGTCCATGGGGATTCTCCGGGCAAGAATTCTGGAGTGGGTTGCCATCCCATTCTCCAGGGGATCTTCCCAACCCAGGGATTGAACCCTGGTCTCGCACATTGCAGATGGGTTCTTTACCATCCGAGCCTCCAGGGAAGCCCTACAGATCATATAATAGTTGTGTTCCACCCACCAACCCATCCATACATCCAAGTCATTCACTCAACCATCTAATCATAGCCACCCATGTAAGCAGTATTTATTGAGGTGTACTCTCTGACAATGCTGTTCTCATTGCAGTGACTATAAAGACATGAAGAAGTCAGGAAAACTGCCTGCCCTAAAGGGATTTGATAGACAATGAACAAACGCATTACTGATAGATTGTAAATGAAATAAATACTGTAAATAAATAAGGATTGAAATGATAGAGAATTACTAGTTGGAGGGACACAAGGAGGCTGCTGCAGGTTAGGGGTCTGGGAGAGGCCACTTTAAGAATGGCATCTGAAGGGAGACATGTAAGATAAGAAGGAACCAATGAAGGAATAGCAACCAAGGACCCTGCTGCGAAAGAACAGGAGGAGGGCCGGAGTGGTGGGCACTTTCCAGATCGGAGGGATGTCTATGGTCATGCCCAGAAAAACACCTGCTTAAATGAAATTGTGGAATTTGGGTCTGAAAGGTCAAGTGGGTTTCTTTAACAAAGGATCTTTCAACATTTTTAAATATACCTATTCATAATGATTTTTCAAGAGATTGGGGACAAATATATAATGAAGTCTTTCCTCAAGTTTTTAACCATGATAGCGTTCCTTCCCTCTTCCCTTTCTTACGTAGATCTCTCCCTTCTTCCATCTGTTTCTTGTTTATTTTTTGTTGTTGAGGTGTAGTAGGTTTACTATGTTGTGTTATTTTCTGGCTTACAGCGAAGTGATTCAGATATGTGTGTGTGTGTGTGTGTGTGTGTGTGTGTGTATATACACACACACACACACACTCTTAATATGAAACATATGAAATCAATAAATGTCACCTGATATATATACATACATATATATCACTTTGCTGTACCCCAGAAAATAACATAGCATGTATATATGAGCTTCTGAGGTGGCTTTATGGTAAAGACTCCTCCTGCCAATGTAGGCAACTCGGGTTAGATCCCTGGGTTGGGAAGATTCTCTGGAGAAGGGAATGGCAGCCCACTTCAGTATTCTTGCCTGGGAGATCCGATGGACAGAGGAGCCTGGCAGGCTACAGACACTGGGGTCACAAAGCGTTGGACACACTAAGCGTGCATGCACACATACATGTATATATATTCTTTTTGGATCTGCCCATTTCTTATTTTTAAAGAGCATCCTAAAAAAAATAGAGTTCTGCGGGAAACCCTGGGGGCTTCCAGTCCCTGGCTTCAGTTTCAGCCGCAGAACCTGGGATATTGATTTTTCTTCCAAGTGCTCCGATACGTATTTTATATATATATTTGTTTCAGTTAATAGCCCATAAAGAAAGTTGTGGTGAAATTTCTCTTTGGAGAGAAAATGTTTCAAGTTCATTGTCATTATTCAGTATGCACCTGTATTGAGTAATGGCCACATTCCCACAGCTATGGGGAGATTCAGAGGAGTTGATAATGAGTAAATCACATAGGGAACAAACTCTTGCCTCTCTCCTTCCAAAAGGCTCACAGTTTTTGAAGAATGGCTAAGTTGCATTTTCTCAGGAATAACAATAATGTAATATTAACACCAAGGTCCATGAATCAAGGCAAATTGGAAGTGGTCAAACAAGAGATGGCAAGAGTGAATGTCGACGTATTAGGAATCAGCAAACTAAAATGGACTGGAATGGGTGAATTTAACTCAGAAGGCCATTTCATCTACTACTGTGGGCAAGAATCCCTGAGAAGAAATGGAGTAGCCATCATGGTCAACAAAAGAGTCCAAAATGAAGTATTTGGATGCAGTTTCAAAAACGGCAGAATGATTTCTGTTCATTTCCAAAGCAAACCATTCAATATCATGGTAATCCAAGTCTATGCCCCAACCAGTAATGCTGAAGAAGCCAAACAGTTCAATGAAGACTTACAAGACCTTTTGGAACTAACATCCAAAAAAGATGTCCTTTTCATTATAGGGGACTAGAATGCAAAAGTAGAAAGTCAAGAAACACCTGGAGTAACAGGCAAATTTGGCCTTGGGATACGGAATGAAGTAGGGCAAAGGCTAACAGAGTTTTGCCAAGAGAATGCACTGGTCATAGCACACACCCTCTTCTAACAACACAAGAGAAGACTATACACATGGACATCACCAGATGGTCAACACTGAAATCAGATTGATTATATTCTTTGCAGCCAAACATGGAGAAGCTCTATACAGTCAGCAAAAATAAGACCGGGAGCTGACTGTGGCTCAGATCATGAACTCCTTATTGCCAAATTCAGACTTAAATTGAAGAGAGTGGGAAAACCACTAGACCATTCAGATGTGACCTAAATCAAATCCCTTATGATTATACAGTGAAAGTGAGAAATAGATTTAAGGGCCTAGATCTGATAGACAGAGTGCCTGAAGAACTATGGACAGAGGTTTGTGACATTATACAGGAGACAGGAATCAAGACCATCTCCATCGAAAAGAAATGCAAAAAAGCAAATGGCTGTCTGGGGAGGCCTTACAAATAGCTGAGAAAAGAAGAGAAGTGAAAAGCAAAGTAGAAAAGGAAAGATATAAGCATCTGAATGCAGAGTTCCAAAGAATAGCAAGCAGAGATAAGAAAACCTTCCTCAGTGATCTGTGCAAAGAAATAGAGGAAAACAGTAGAATGGGAAAGACTTGAGATCTCTTCAAGAAAATTAGAGATACCAAGGGAACATTTCATGCAAAAATGGGCTCAATAAAGGACAGAAATGGTCGGGACCTAAAAGAAGCAGAAGATATTAAGAGGAGGTGGCAAGAATACACGGAAGAACTGTACAAAAAATATCTTCACAACCCAGGTCATCATAATGGTGTGATCACTTTACCTAGAGCCAGACATCCTGAAATGTGATGTCAAGTGGGCCTTAGAAAGCATCACTACAAACAAAGCTAGTGGAGGTGATGGAATTCCAGCTGAGCTGTTTCAAATCCTGAAAGATGATGCTGTGAAAGTGCTGCACTCAGTATGCCAGCAAATGTGGAAAACTGAACAATGGCTACAGTCTGGCGTCCTGCTGTCCATGGGGTCGCAAAGAGTTGGACATGACTGAGCAGCTGAACTGAACTGAATATCTGCTGGATCCCAGGCGTGGTGCTGGGTGAATCATAGATTAAAGCAATAATGCTCTCAGAGGTTTTGTAGGAAGGTGCCATCAGTCCCGTATTTCGGTGAAGAGCACCATGGCCAATGCAACCACTAGAGCCAGAGCACCGCACCTCGGACCCCACTGTATGTCTAGGAGCCCAGGGTCAATGTTTTAATTTTTCAAAAGCAGAAGAAGGAAATGAACTTTTAGGGTCAAAGCTTACATCTGTTGCTAGACCAACACTGTTGCGAATGGAACTTTATATATTTTTAACGAAGAAGATGGGGCCTCTGAAAGTCACCATGTGGGACCAGAGGAGGGTGCAGCAAAATTGAAACTTTTTTAGAGCCTTGTGGGGACACACAGATAGACACAATCCCAACCCTGCATCTTTCCCTCCCATCCTGAGGCCCTATTCTCAATTGCTTTGCTGGTGTGTTAGTTGATCAGTCATGTCCAACTCTTTGTGACCCCATGGACTGTAGCCTTCCAGGCTCCTCTGTCCATGGTATACGCCGGGCAAGGATCCTGGAGGGGATTGCCATTCCCTTCTCAGGAGTCTTCCTGACCCAGGGATCGAACCTGGGTCTCCTATGTTGCAGGCTGATTCTTTACTGTCTGAGCCACCAAGGAAGCTTTTAACCACCATTTTTTTTTAGTCTAAGCATCCTTTCACAGAAACAGTGCTTGAAAACTAGGACTCTGTATTGTTAATTTCAGCACCCTGTCTGGTCTGAGAGAACAAGACAGGGAGGCATAGAACCTTAATGCAGAGGGCTTCCTCCCAGGATTCCTGGACAAAGGTACTAGCCCAGCCAGGGTCTTGGAGGGAGGAGAGTTGATAGTCGAATTCTGCCCTGTTTAAGCAGACAGTTCAGTTCCACTGAAGTTAGACTGAGTGCGGAATTCTTCTCCTGGAGCCCTTGGATGATGAGTAAGTGGAAAAATAGGTGGAAAGCAACAGTGTTGAGGTTTGCACATAGCGCCACTGCCCAATCGTTCTGCCAATTAGAACCTTTGGAAAATTGGGCCTTCATTTCCCTGAGCAAGAGTCCAATGTCAGTGGGGGTCAATTTGCATTCAAGGCACAAGGCACTTTCCTCCACTCGCCTGTGTAAAACAGAGTTTTACTAAAGCCTTTGGATGATTCTGGATTTCACAATGACTACATTTGATCCTGGGTACATTCGTTCATGCCCTGGTGATGTTTCCCATGGCATTTAGCTTCTGAGGCCATGCTATCCTTTGACTGAGTTTGTCATTAAGTCGAAGTCTCTGAATTGTTACAGAAGGCAGTTGCTTTAGTAAAGGTATAATATGGTCCCTCTTTGAACCTCAAATTCCCCGTCTATAAAATGAAAGGATGGGATGATTTCTAAACTGTTTTTGAGCTCAATTTTATTTTTTGAGCACTACTAAGTGAAAAACCCTAAATTAAGGGCTAGGATTTGTTTGGGGGATCATCTGAGATTATAGATGGAAAAATGCCATGTAAATCTTATTCACCTTTATTTTAATGCAGAATAACAACTCTCAGTTACTAGGGAATTAGAGTGGCCCAAGAATTTTACATGCATGCTTATTTTTTATGTGCTTGTTGTTCTCCATAGTAGTAAAATTGTGATATAAACCTTAGTATTTGTATTTCAGAGATGAGGAATTTAGGCTTAGAGAGGTAAGGACACCGTAAAACTCAGAACCAGGAACTGAGTCTAAGATTGACTTTACCTTATGGCTGCTGCTATTTTCATCATCATTATCCTCATGCTATATGTTGCTTTTGTTTCACAGTCCATTGAGAAGAAAGCTATGTACATAAAGACAACACACTAAGTCATGGCATGTTAAATTGGCTCAAGTTCAGTTGTTCACAGGTGACCTTTGTCTGGATACAGATTCTGTTGAAAAGGTGTGGAACATTCTGGGGAGAAAAGCGACCAGATCATGTTCATTTCACCTGTGACTTAAACTGAATCTTGGTATATTGGGAGCAAAGTCCAGTGCAATAAACACGTGCTAATCTGCATGACTGGTTCTCTTTCCTCTCCTTCGGATGGACTTGGGGCAGGAAGTCTTCTTTTAGAGAGGACTAAACCCCATCATCCTAAGAGAGCTGTAGGGAATTTGATGTCTGACTCTCTTTTCAAGTTTAGCTCCCTAAGCCTTGGAGAGATAGGTAGCTGCCTCAGGTTCCCAATGTGATCAGGCTTCTGGAAGCCAGACTCACCAACAGCAGCCAGACAGATTTAGTCTTCCACCTATGGGATGGGAGCTCCCACATGGGGCCACCCCGCTCTCATCCTATGTAACAAACGGAATCACTAGGACAGCCACAACCACCGCGAGGCCATGTGACTCTTTCCACACTGCATGTCATTAAGTTGTTTCCAGACATTGTTTTTCTGGCCCTGTCGTACATGAAGCTCATAGCTGGGCCCTTAGCATCACAAAGACCCATGTTCAGATCCTGGTTCTGACACTACCCATATTTTTTTGAGCAATAGCTGAACTCTCTATGTCTTAGTTTCATATCTGACATTGAGGTGAAAATATTAAACCCACATGGCTGCTCTGCAGAGGAAGAGAGGTGACATGTGAGAGTCTAGTGTTTCGAAATCATCTCACTCCAGTGGTAGGAGCTGGATTAGTGGGATAAATGAGATGAGGTTATGATTGTTCATAATTCATAAAGTTTTCCTTTCCCGGGGTTGCATGGTGAGTGAATACTGAAGCCAGTGCTGAAAAACCCAGCCTCGTGGTGAGCATTGCTCTTTGGTAGCCTGTCAGCTGTGAAGGGTGAGGAGCCCATCCTGTGTGTCCTGGGGCCTGGCTCTGGCCTCTGTCTTGGCCTCACAGTTTGCTTCTTCCTCGCTCTCCACTCTGGTCCACACCAGCTGTAGCCGAAATGCAGCCTCTCTACACCGGTGCTGGATTAGATCTTAGAGACAGTTTTGGGTGAAGCAGAAAGAAATAGCTTTATTGCTTTGCCAGGCAGAGGGGGCCACAGCAGACTAATGCCCTCAAAACTGGGTGTCCCCGCCCTGGAGGAGATGGTGAGAATGTGGTCAACTTAGGGACATTCTTCTGACTGGCTGGTGGTGAGGTAATTGGGAGTCAGCATCATTAACCTTCTGGTTCCAACCAGCCTGGGGTCTGTGTGCTATGGGCACCTTAGTTAACATCTTCCAGCTGGTGGGAGTTTCAGTACCTGTGAAGCATCTCAAAGGACATGGCTCAGAATATTATCTGCAGTCCTTGAGGAGGAACTAAAGGTCTTTGACTGTTTCATGGCTAAATTATTGTTGTTTCGTCTTGCTTGACTGTTTTCCTACCATTCTGTATTTTGTCACTTTTCTGATTAAATTTGTTCCTTGACTAAAGTTTTCCTACAGGCAAAAGGCAGGCAGAAGACATGGGTGGGGGTCTATTCTGAGAAGGCCTCCTAGGGTCCTGCTGGTTGCACAACATCCTCACTATCTTTCAAAATGATCGGCTTTGGGGGCTTGCTGTCCATTCTGTCTGAAATGCTCATCCCCCAAGTCTGCATTGGTATCACCTTTACCTTTTTAAAAGCTTCTCTTAAGTCATATCTCAGAGGCCTGCCCTGACTACTCATTGGGAAATGTTCCCCTTTCCAGCACTTCTTCCTTCTCCACTGTTATTTTCCTCCTCAGCACTTCCCAGCTGTCTGACATATTGCATACATACAGGAGTACCTTATTTAACTGCGCCTGGCATTATTGCTCTTCACAGATACTGTTTTTTAGCTTTTTATTGACTGGGAGATTTTTGTAGAAACTAATGCCTGTGGCCAACAATTTCTGTTTTGGCTAGCCAAAGGTTAATTCTGTGATTTCAGTAACACTTTGCAGATTGTCACATTTAATGGTTATAACTGACACACCTGTAAAGTCTTTTAATTTTTGTGTAATGTTGTCTTCAATGCACTCTTTTGCAGAAGCAAAGCAGCATACGCCAGCACCATGAGTTTCATTTGCCCTTTACGTATCAGAGTCAGTTTCTAAGGTTGTTTGTCTTTTTTGTTGGTCTAATATTCACATCATCTGAATCAGAACTATATTCTGAAGAACCATCATCCCCTGAGACACTAATATATATGTTGCTCAGACTATCAGAAAGTATCTGCTTAAAACTCAATGAAAAATTCTCTTTCACTCAAAATTTTGTGATGTGCCATTTTTCAAAATGTTGCCTTTGTAATATACACCAGGCTGGAACAAAAACCTAACGGAGCAAAATGTGAATGATGATGACAATCGTAAGTTGTATAATGAACCCTTCATCAGTTTTAAGCTCTAACAGCTTTGCATGGTAATGTTAATTATATCACCCTCTAAAAACACTCTGTAAAACTCTTAACACTCTCTAAAAATGTCTTCAGTCAATAACATCCAGGTAACAAAAGACCTAACCGCTTCCCTGGGGCTCAGTGGTAAAGAATCCGCCTGCCAGTGCAGAGTCACAGGTTCAGTCTCTGGGTCAGGAAGATCCCTTGGAGGAAGAAATGGCAACCCACTCCAGCATTCTTGCCTGAGAAATCCCATGAACAGAAAGAGCCTGGAGGGCCACAGTCCATGGGGTCACAAAAGAATCGGAAGCGACTTAGCGACTAAACAACAGTAATGAAAGATGTATTAATATATCTCTGGTCAGTAATGTGTTAACAGATTGAAAGTATGAGGAAACCCTGTGTTGAGGAAGTCTATCCTCACCATTTTTCCTACGGCATTTAGTTACTTCATATCTCTGTGTCACATTTTGATAATTCTTGCAGTTATTTCAAACGCTCCACTAGCAAAAAGATTATGACTCACTGAAGGCTCAGATGATGGTTAGCATTTTTCAAGTAATAAAAGGTTTTTAAATTAAGGCATGTATAGTGTTTTTTTAGACCTAATGCTAATGCACACTTAATCGACTGCAGTATAGGGTAATCTTAACTTTTATATGCACTGGGAAACCAAAAAACTTGCGTGACTTGCTTTATTGCGCTATTTGCTTAATTGCAGAGAGTCTGGAACCCACAACATCTCTGAGGTCTACCTGTACTTGACTTTTTCATTTGTTTCTGTCTGTCTTCTTTCACTAGGACAGAAGCTACATTCCTACAACTGAGCAATGCATGGCAAACAGCCTGCAGTTAGTAAATTAAACTCTTTTGACTGAATGAATAAAGAAATATATTTGGAGTTGGAAGGGAGGGTGCTCTGCTTGCACTTCCTTGCTCTGATGGTGTTCATGGCAGAACACGTATGCTTCTCCCCACGTGATCATACCTTGCCAAACCCCTTCTCTGGCAATCACTGAAACTCCTAATTGTGATTCCCAGCTGTGAACTTTGCCCTTCCTTCTTTGTGGGGTGGCTCTGGGCTGGGCAGTTGTCCCTTCAGGAGCTGTTCTTTGCAGACTGATCACATAGGTAATGTTAACATTTAATTTTTTAAAATCTTTGAGTAGAGCTCTTTATTAGAAATTAATTGCTCAGGTTCTCGGGTGTTGTTTACTTCTAGTGTGCTGAAGTGTCTCCCCTGGTAGGATCTCTTTCTGTCCTCTGCCTGAAGTTCTAGGGAAATGCTTTCTAGAATAAAACCCTGTGCAGCTCAAGTTTTGTAAATTATGTTCTGAGCAGGGGGCACCTTCTGTCTATATCGTGAGCTGAAGTCTAACTCTTCTTTTTTTTTTTTTAAATGTTTCCTTTATGCTTTTTGAAATGTTTAAAAAAACAGCTTGTCCTTGAGGCAGGAATTTTATAAAAGCAAATGATACATTAGAAATTGTCTAATAAAATGAAACTGAATAGAAGTGTTTTCTATGGCTTATGTTACAAATGGTGTATATGTTGGACCATGGTGGTGTCAGAAAAGGACTAGGAATCAGATGACCTGGCTAGTTGTTTTATATACCTTATTATTTGGGTGACTCTGGGCAAACCATTCAATCTCTCTAAGATACAGTTCTTATTTGAAAAATTAAGTCTCTAGGCCATGGTCTTAATGCCATCCAAGATCCTTTCTAGCTCTAGAGCTCCTGACTGAAAGCCTAACAACTTCAGTCTTAACTTGGATATAGCTGGTTACTAGTACTGGGCTTCTGGGTAAGTCAGCTTCTTTCTCGGAGCTCTAGCTTCTCATTCTTTCAAAAAGAGGCAAAGAGTTTGTGTTTTTTCCAAGGGCATTAAGAGAATTTTATTTGGACACACAAAGGTGAGCATACTTTTTAGCTGTAGAATCCTGATTTATTAGAAGCAACTTCTTACTTTATTGTGATTTCATGGCACTGTGCCAACAGAATGGTTGGATGAAAGGAGATGAAAAGTCATTACATATCAAATTGACACTTTTTAAATGGTACTTAAAAAATATATGGATGTTATGATTCACTTTTGATTTTTTTTTTTTTTTAATTCCCATCTTAAGTTCTTGACTTGAGCTTGGGGAAGGGATTCAGGCATAGCTTTCATTTTCAAAGGAGTATTTTCAAAGGAGTATTTCATGTCTCTGTTTAAACCACTCAGTTTTTTGTGGGTGTTTCTCCCTGGAATTCCTGGGGAAAGAGAGCTTTTCATGCTTCTTCTGATCATGTATCCCTTCCTCTGTGGACAGATATTAGCAGGTAATACCTACAAAATCACAAATGCCATGCAAATGACTCTTTGCAGGACCTGCTGGCTGCTTTCTGGAAACCTATTGATAGGCATCTGATTGACAATGACTCTGTCTTTTTTTTTATTAATTTATTTATATTTTATTGAAGGATAATTGCTTTACCGAATTTTGCTATTTTCTGGACACTGACTCATTTTTTAAAGATAAGCCTAATTAAAAATCTGGAGTCATTCATTTACCAGTTTGGCTCTTGGAAGTCATTTAGTATTGTTATCTCTATAAGAATAGAGTTAACATGGGTATTATTTCTAGTATAATGAATATTCCAGATTTAGACTGTGCATTTGAAATGATGAATATTCCTAATTTAGACTGTAAATTTGAATGACCAGAGGCTGAAGTTCCCTCCAGGGAGGGAAAAGGCATCATTTTATTGGGGCCAGTGACCCTACTGGCTTGGCTCAGGTGACTGTGCAAAGGTACAGAGCTCCATCAGACCGGAGGAGGTGTGGCCTGGAGTCAGCAGATAAAGGAAGTGTGGTCTTGGCGGCTGGGAGTGAGAGAGGAGGGTTGGGACCAGCTAACATGCCAGCCATCCTGGCCGTGGGGTCCTGCCCTCTTACTCTCATCCCACCCTCATCCCCATAGTATTAATTTTAACTCTAGATGATCCACAGGAAAACATAAGACAGAGCTAGGTGTCAAGATATGAAAAAAAAAAGACCTTGGAATCCAGAAGACGTGAATTCTAGTCCTATTTTCAGCACTACCCAGCTGGCACACCACTGGCCCATCTCGTCTCGTCTGAACCTGGCGAAATGGGGACAACAAAGTCTACCTTCCTGCAGTGTCATGTAGATGAAATGAGTGTGTGGACCGGAAAGTAGTTGCCAAAACGTTGACAGTCTCTAGAAAGGAATGTGAAAGGAGTGCAGAGATGAAGGGGAGACCAGAGGGTACCCTCCAAAGAGAAGCTGGAGATCGTTTCCTCTTCCTGCTGCTGTGTTCTGACAAGGGTGTGTTGTCTTCCTACCAAATGAAGATAGGAGTGTGGAATGGAGCTGTTTGGGCCTCAGACTTCAACATCCACATGGAGCTCAGGCCAGCTAGCCTTTGCTTCCCTGCAGAGAGGGCTAAAGGAGTAAATGATAAAATATCAGAAAGGCATTTGAGGGCTTTTAGAAACACTTACTAGATAACATTGCAAACATGTAACCATGAAATATCAGCTATTCAGAGCTGCATGGTTGTGTTATTTATTAATTATATTGTGTGTGTGTGTGTGTTTTCAAATTAGTATTAAAGTCTTGAACCAGAGCCCATTAAAATAAAGAAACTATTGTTGGGTGTGCTTAAGGAAACCAGCAAAATATTTCTTTTAAAACTTTGTTTAAGAGAAGTCTACCCAGAATCCTCATACTTGGCAGGCAGAAATTCATTTAAATTGTTTTCCAAATTTACCAAGTGCTTTCCTGAATAGACAAGGAGCCTGGGGGTATTTCTTGCAGGAGTGATGAGTTGTGAATCCCAATATGAGATGTGTGTAAAAAAAAAAAAAAGTCTGTTTAAAGAGGAAAAAGAAGTTTCTGACTGTTTGGCAAAACAGGTTATTTTTAAACTGAAGAAAAATAGGATTGTGGGGATTTCAAAGATTTTTGTGATTTTATTTGTTCATCTGTAGGTGGGGCTTTCTAACATCTCATTAGCACAGGGGCAAACTGAGTTGTCAAAGGGATGGAAGACTGCCCATGGCCTCGGGTGGCCTTCATGCTCCTCAAGGGACAAGTTGTAGGTAGATCAGAAAGTGGCAATGTATGCAACGCAGGGTGAGTTTGTGGAAATAGTGTGATGTTGGGAGACAGGTGCACGTGGGTTTTAGGTCTGGAGGCTTGAGGTTTCATCAGTTCAGTGCCTCAGTTTCTACTTGCTCAAAACAAAGCAATAAACCTGCCTAGGTTGTGAAGATGAATGAGACAAGGCGTGTAGAATGCTTATCACAGAATGTGGCATGTAGTAGCGTAATCACAACTGGGATTATACGTTCCTTTCTTTGCTTCTCCCTTCAGTTTCATGCCCTGTCCCAAGAGACACATAGGCTTGACGTTCCTTAGGAACGCTGAAGGCTGTGACGAGCTCTCGTGGAGGAGGAGCTGCCCTTGACCTTGAACTGGCTGTCTTCTGCCAGCTCTTCCAGGATGCACTCTGCTCTCCCTCTGGCCTTCCTCCCTCTACGGGGACTGCATCCATGGGCTTCCTGGCCTCTTGGCCTCTTCTTAGAAATCGCCAGTGTTGAGTTCTAGCAAGAGGCTGGAGGGTGGGCAGGAAGGAGAGTGAAGAAGTCTGTGTGCTTTGCTCAGCTTTTAGGCTTTCTTTTATCTGGGTTGCCTTGGACTTGCTATATCCTAGACTGAATTTCACCACTCCATTTATGGCAATGTTTTCTGAGTTTGCTCCCCATTCTAGTCACCCTTCCCTTCTCTTAACCCTTCAAGCCTAAAGAAGTAACAAGTTCTGCTATTCTAGCCCTGAGATCCTGGCCTGTCCTTCAAGGTTAAGCGTCCACTCAGCCCACCCTTGGGCACACAATCTTTGTACTAACTCTTTGCAATAATACTATCTTCAGTTTGTCATCTGTTTCAGGATTGGACCTCAAAGAGTGGGCTGTGTTTGATTAGGTGAGCAGGTATGGCATTGGGTAACCAAGGTGTGCTCTGGGGTCTATGACTGATGTAGTGTGGCCACAGCATGTGTTTCCTTCAAGAAGGATGGACTTATCTGTAAGTCTGGAGAAGATGTGCTGGATGAGAGCCTGAAAGTCTGGTTAACATATCAGACTTCACATCATAGCAGAGATGGTTCTTGGTAATTGTTTCCTGATTCATTTTGACAGGTGTCTATGGAAAACTTAATAGGTATATGGTATAGGAAATAAATAGCAGAAATTTCTCCTCTTTCCTTCCAATAATGATATGCAAATGAACTAGAGGGAAGGGAAAGAGAACAATATGGAATGACTCTCTCCTGTACAATTTGCATATATCATCTTATTTATTCTGCTCAGCAGCCATTAGGGGTAAGGTACAAACTTCAGTGGAGTTGCCAAAGGTCACAGAACTGGGACTTAGTGGAGCCATAATTTGAAAGCCCAAGGCCAGTCTGTGAAATGGTGATGTTCATGAATTTCCAGCTTTGTCAGCTGCAAGATATGAAGAGTGATGCAATTAAGGGTTCAAATGAGAGGTACAGGTAAGAACAGCACGGTGTGAGTCTTAGGCTGTTTGTTAGAGCCCCACCCCAGGAATGAGTGTGACATTGTAAGGCCATGCACAGCAGGAATTTCTACAAGGGTAATCTATGCAGAAGGAGTTCCTCTATAATCTCAGAGTAGTCACACAGCCTGGCATCCTAGATATTGGAGTGTGATTTCATAACAGAAAGGATCCTGGATATCTCTCGGGAACTAGGTCAACTCATTCCAATTGCACAGGACATCATTCTCTCCCTGCCACTGGGTACCCTGTTTCTACTTCTACTGAAAATGATCCCTCTCTCTCCCCTGCTGCTACTGCTGCTAAGTCACATCAGTCGTGTCCGACTCTGTGTGACCCCACAGACGGCAGCCCACCAGGCTCCTCTGTCCCTGGGATTCCCCAGGAAAGAATACTGGAGTGAGTTGCCATTTCCTTATCCAATACATGCATGCTAAGTCGCTTCAGTCATGTCCAACTCTGTGCGACCCTATGGGCAGCAGCCCACCAGGCTCCCCTGTCCATGGCATTCTCCAGACAAGAATACTATAGTGGGCTGCCATTTCCTTCTCCTGTCTCTCCCCTAATTGTGCATATATTTCTCCGCCTGGTGGCTTCTCCACTTCTGCTAACTCATAACTTCTCCTCAGTCTCCCGTTGCTGCCTCAGAGCCTCTTTATGCGTATCTTTTCACTTCTGGCCCTGTTACTTGTGGACAGAATCTGTATTAATGAGTCAAATTCCTGGGAGAGAGAATATACCCATCTTTTCATAAGTCCAATCTGTATCTAACTCTTTCTGAGAGGCCAAACTGTGACTCTGATCATCCAGTCAATTGTCCGGTGGGTAAGGGATAGACTTAGTCAAAGCTGCAGATGGTGACTGCAGCCATGAAATTAAAAGGCGCTTACTCCTTGGAAGAAAAGTTATGACCAACCTAGATAGTATATTCAAAAGCAGAGACATTACTTTGCCGACTAAGGTCCGTCTAGTCAAGGCTATGGTTTTTCCTGTGGTCATGTATGGATGTGAGAGTTGGACTGTGAAAAAGGCTGAGCACCGAAGAATTGATGCTTTTGAACTGTGGTGTTGGAGAAGACTCTTGAGAGTCCCTTGGACTGCAAGGAGATCCAACCAGTCCATTCTGAAGGCGATCAACCCTGGGATTTCTTTGGAAGGAATGATGCTAAAGCTGAAGCTCCAGTACTTTGGCCACCTCATGCAAAGAGTTGACTCATTGGAAAAGACCCTGATGCTAGGAGGGATTGGGGGCAGGAGGAGAAGGGGACGACTGAGGATGAGATGGCTGGATGGCATCACGGACTCAATGAACGTGAGTCTGAGTGAACTCTGGGAGTTGGTGATGGACAGGGAGGCCTGGTGTACTGCGATTCATGGGGTCACAAAGAGTCGGACACGACTGAGCGACTGAACGGAACAGAACGGATGGTTTTTCCAGTAGTCATGTATGGATGTGGGAGTTGGACCATAATGCAGGCTGAGTGCTGAAGAATTGATGCTTTCAAATTGTGGTGCTGGACAAGACTGTTGACAGTCCATTGGACTGGGAGGAGATCAAACCAGTCAATCCTAGAGGAGATCAGTCCTGAATGTTCATTGGAAGGACTGATGCTAAACCTGAAGCTCCAACACTTTGGCCACCTAATATGAAGAGCTAACTCATTGTAAAAAATCCTGATGCTGGGAAATACTGAAGGCAAAAGGGGATGGCAGAGGATGAGGTGGTTAGATAGTATACCAAATCAATGGATATGAATCTGAACAAACTCCCGGAAATAGTGAAAGACAGAGAAACCTGGCATGTTACAGTTTATACAAAGAGTCAGGCACTATTTAGTGACTGAACAAGAACGAAGAATAGACTCTGTGAAGCTGAAAAGTTTGTATCTTACCCCTAATGGTTGCTAAGCTGGGACTCAGATTAGGGAGTGGACATCTCCAGGAGGGGGCATGATTCTGACTATTCTGGTCCACTTTCTGGCCTCCCCAAATTCACATCCAGTCCAAATGCAGAATGCAGGCAAGGCCTCTCTATGACCTCATCGGTTTAGAAGTCCAAATTCCCATTATCTAAATTATCTAAAATCATATTCCAGTGACTAGGGCATGGACGTCTTTGCGAGGTAGGGTATTTTCCTACCTAACCCCAGCACTTACCACTGTGTGTTAAGCATCTTAAATAAATTACGTCATTTAATACACTCACCGTATCTGGTGAATGTTCTCAGGGCCGTTGTATTTTGCAGTATTCAGAGTCAGGGGCATCCAATAAGAGGCCCAGTCGTGTGGGACCAGGGAGTGGGTCACAGAGGCCTGGAAACTTGTGAATTCTCTTTACCATTGTGCCTGCATTTCCCTACTGTGTTGCTACATATTCAGATTACTTGGGGAGATTTTTAAGCATCCCAATGCCCAGGTGGAACCTCAGAGCAGTTAAATGAGAACTCTGAAATGGGCGTGTGTGTTCAGTTGCTAAGTTGTGTCGGACTCTTTGCAACCCCATGGACTCGAGCCTGCCAGGCTCTTCTATCCATGGGATTTGCCAGGCACCAGTACTAGAGTGGGTTGCCATTTCCTCCTCCAGGGGATGTTCCCAATCCAGGGGTGGAACCTGGGTCTCCTGCATTGGCAGGCAGATTCGTTATCACTGAGCCTCCTGGGAAGCCAAAAGTAAATAGTCTTTCCACCTCCTCAGATGATTTCAACGTGCAACGAAGCTTGGGAGCCTCTGCCCTGCATTGCTTTACTCATCACTAGAGCCAGTGCTCCAGGGGAAGGGTGCAAATGGTAAGAAAGCCTTCCCCACGAGGGGAGCTTCAGCTGACAGTCGAAGGCGTTTGCTGGGTGTGACAGTTAAAAGGGTATTGTGTGGATAGGAGACATCTACTAGCAGATGACAGGCTTCCCTGATAGCTCAGTTGGTAAAGAATCCATGTTTGCAATTTGCTCAGTATTTGCTGAATGTGATGGAAGTTTTTTAAGATCCCGTGAGAAGGTTCACATAAATACATTCACAAATCAGGAAACAACGGGAAATACGCTCTCCTTTGTCAGAGCATCCGTCCTCATTTATGGCTTGAGCAAAACACAGACCCACGGTTATCATTGTTGTGGATACGTTTTGTGAGCGAGATAATTGTGGAAATTGGGTTGCTTCCCATCAAGACTGAATCCTTTTGTAGAGAAAATTTGAGCTATCCATGTATTCCATTTTACAGTAATTGAGATTGGACTAGCAAGTCATTAGCGAAGCAAAGGAAAATGATGGGCTCTTTAGTTTTTTTCCAAAGGAAGGTAGAAAAAATTGATGTTTGAGAAGAGAGAGAAGAATTAAAATGGGTTGTTAGTGGTGGGAGGGAACATGCCCATCTCTTGGCTCTCTCTGGTTAATAAGAGGGTGGCATCTCTGTGCTGAGATCTCGCTTGGGTGCAGCCAGTGGGAAGGTGCCCCCTGTGGTCACAACAGGCTCTGGGATGTAGACCAGCTAGGGATAAGCCCATGCCCAGGGCCACCCTGGGTACCGCGCAGCTTGGGGACATCTGTCTCTTTCTCACCCAGCTTACCACTGGCAGATGTTAGTCTGTGTGGTTCTCTTCCCCACTGTCAACTTTGAAAATAATGAAATGCAGCTTGAGCAAAGGAGAGTCAATAACAGCGGTATATATTTTAGATACATCAGTAGGTGAAGCTGCCAAATGCGATGCTTGCTTATTTAAAGCCTGCTTCACTGGGAGGGCCTCATTAAATACTTGTCTTTTCTTTCTACAAGGCCTCAGGGATGGCCCTAGTTTCAGGTTACTCAGTCACATCATGGAGGAAATGGGGATGATAGTAGAGGGCATTCAGTCTCCCAAGAGCAAAGAGATATTGTGCCCCGCAATGTCATGTGGCTTGTGTGGTTAAAATGAGGACAGGCATTGGCTAAAAAGTTAGGTGATGAGGGAGGCAGAGTTTTAGGACTGGTGTTGGGGAACAGGTATGAAGACCACCTGAAGCCAGTCCCTATCCCTGAGAGGGTGTAGCAGTCACCAGGCTTTGATTCATCTCTCTCTTTAACTCGCCCGTGTAGTCTTCTGTGTACAGGGTAGGTGCTTAGAAACATATACAGAATTGATTTGGTTTACAGAACCAGTAACTTGCCGGCTACGTGCTGAAGGAGTTAGAGATATTTGTTCTTTGAGTATCTTTGGAAAGAAAAATTGAAGAGCATAAGCTTTTTAACTCAGGGGCTCCGCTGGTGCAAGCAGTCTCCCAGTTGGTCCCCTTGTCCCACCATCGTTGGTCTACAGCCCCAGGGCGATTCCTATGTTAGCATCTTCTTGAAAGAATTGACTGTGTCAGCCACTCCCCTCTTGAATCCCTGTGGTAGCCCTCTGTCACCTGTTGGTGAGATGAAAGTCGCTCAGTCGTGTCCGACTCCTTTCAACCCCGTGGACTATACAGTTCATGGAATTCTCCAGATCAGAATGCTGGAATGGGTAGCCTTTCCCTTCTCCAGGGGATCTTCCCAACCCAGGGATCAAACCGGGGTCTCCTGCATTGCAGGCAGATTCTTTACCAACTGAGTTATCAGGAAAGCCTGTCATCTGCTAGTAGATGTTTCTTTAATCACTTCTTTCACCCAGTAATGAATCAATTTGAAGTTTGCACCAGGCAGCAGCATGTGAATTTTTAGATACAAAAATTTATATACATATGCTACTGTGAATCTTCATGTTAAAGGAATAAACTATTTTTCATATTAAAATAATTATAAGTAGCAATTACAGAGATTGATGTCTTCACTCCAGTGGACTTTTTTCAATCCTGCCTGGGGTCTCCGGATTACCCATTTTACAGATGAATAAATTGAGGCTCAGACTAGTTTGATAGCTTAAGTGCCCAAAAGTACATAAGCGGTCAGTGGGAGAGTAAGGCAAGAGTCCAATCCAGCCCTCAGCTATTGCTTTAGGTTCTGCCACTTTCTGATACATTTTTGTAAAATCATAGGTAAAGATTTTAGAAGATTGGTTAGAAGTCAGGCCCCAAGAATTTAAACAACTAATGGAATTGTTTTAAGCTTATACACTTTTTCTGATCCTCTATTAGTTTATGTAATGAATTTTCATGGTGCAGTAAATACTCAATGAAACTGTGTGATCCATTAGTTAAATGAAATGTTCCTAAGTATGCCGTGTTGCTGTCACATAAATTCCTTCAATATTGCTGAAATCTGGTTCTGACTTTTGTGAGCTTTGAGTTTGATTAAAGAAACACCTTCTGTTCCTCCTGTTGTCTCCTTACTAAAGGATGTCAGATACCTGAGTAATAACAGTACCTGCCTTCTGGAGTGGAACATTTTATTTTTCCCAAAGTACTTTCACGTAACTTTCATTTATTCCTGTTCATTTAATCCCATGAATTATAGCCCACATTATCCCATTTTACAGATGAGTAAACTGATGGACTGTTTAGTTTTTTTCATTCTAGATCTGCCCTAGAAATGTCAGACCACCAGATAACTGTATAGCACGATCCCAGTGGTTTATTTTTCAAGTTAAAAGAAAACATGCTTTGTTCAGAGAGAATTTAAAACAACTTGAGTCAGATTGTTTTGACTGTATTTAAAAATACTACTGCTGTTATGCTTTAGGGGCTTCCCTGGTAGCTCAGCTGGTAAAGAATCTGCCTGCAAGGCAAGAGATCCCAGTTTATTTCCTGGGTCAGGAAGATCCCCTGGAGAAAGGGATAGGCTACCCACTCCAGTCTTCTTGGGTTTCCATGGTGGGCTCAGACAGTAAAGAGTCTGCCTGCGATGCGGGGGACCTGGGTTTGATCCCTGGGTGGAAAGATCCCTTGGAGCAGGCATGGCAACTCACTCCAGTATTCTTGCCTAGAGATTCTCCATGGAAAGAGAAGCCTGGTGAGCTACAGTCCATGTGGTCACAAAGAGTCGAATATGACTGAGCGATTGAGCACATTATGCTTTAGTATTATACTCTTCACATAAGCTAAGGAACACTGAAAATTCCCTGCTGGATTTTTTTTTAAAGAGACAGTGCTGATGTCATGTCCATGGGACCATACACTGTTGATTTTATGAAAGCCTATAGACCCTTTTCATTTTGTTTCTGGCTTCAGGTTATTTGGGCGTGGCCTTTGTGGAACCTGTAACTGATCAGATGTCCATTTCTGCTCTGTCCTCTAGGACTGTCAATAAATTTACAGCTTATTTTCTGCAACCTCAAGATTTTTTTTTGTGTCCTATTCTTTTTTCTACCTCTACCTTCATTTCCAGTTCTTTGTTCCCCTTCACTCCAGTTTTCTTCATTCATTAATCTTATCCATTTCTGGAGAATGATTGTATATAAAACTTTATATAAGCTCCCTGACTTCTTTTTATTTTTTTTTCATAATGTCAGGTGAACATAACCAACAAGCAGCTCAATGAACATGATGTCTCAGGCCAGGAGAGGTCTCCTGCTTCTGTGATTTTTTTCCATCCTTTTCTGACATATACAGTTGTGGCAAAACAGGTCTGCTGTGAGGTTGTTAATTTATCAACTTTGTGGCCTTCAGAGTTTTAAACCCAGGATATGTTCTATCAATGTAGGTATCTTTCTGGATGGGTTTGGTCTAAGCAAATGATGGCTGTGAGGATGGTGCTATTTTGTCAGTAGAGAGATGTACTACCTTGAGATATCCTACCACAGTTTTTATAGCCTTTGCATTTCTGATATCCCTGGCAGAATTAAATAAGCACTGCCATTGGGCTCCACAAAACCTTGCTCTTTCCTATTCTCTTGAGCCTGAAAAGAAGGATGATAGAGAAGGAGCAAATTTGGGGCAGTTTCCAAATGGAATATTCAGATCGGTTAGCCCTTGACATATTAAAAAAAAAAATAGAAAAAGAGTTGACAGTTTAAAGTCATAGTCCTAGGGATGGAGAGGGAGATTGTCCAGCAAAGGCTGACTCTGGCTGCATAATTAGCGCTACCAACCAGGGTTCTTGGCCTCTTTAATCAATAGAAATTGATCAGAGGCCAGACAAGAAATCCTTTATTGGGGCACCTGCTGCAGCAGGGGTGAATGAGAACAAACAGTCGGTTCCCTTGCTGGCTGGCTCCCAGAGAGGGGCAAGCTTTTTCCTTATATGGAGGGAGGATAGGGGTGTGTCCAGGAGTCAGGCTGGGTACATGGCTTAGGTGTTTTGCCCACCCCTTAGTGGTGTTGCATGTAGGGGGCATGCACACTATGCTGCTTTTTGCTCCCAGCTCCTCCAAAGTAGCAACTGGGTTTCTGGTCTCCTTGTATCTTTGGGGTTCAGAATTTGCCCCAACTGCACATGCCTGCAGTTCCATACAGTTTCTTTGTATTTTATTGTTCCAGGAGAGGTATGTTCAGTTGCAGGCATTGCAACACTGAAGCAAAGGGTCCCTGTTTCCAAGCCTGTCTCAAAAGGAGCTTGTGTTGATTTCTGGGGTTAATAGATTAAAAAGTCTTAGGGTGCAATTCCTGGCATGGAGGCAAGTCTGGAGGGGAGGTCCAGGGCTCAGGAAGAGAGAGACCTGCTTGAAACAACCTTGGTCAACAGACTTGTGTCAAGTCAAGCATTCCAGGCAGATACAGGATGAAGTTGGAATCTATAATAAGAACTGACAGCCATAAACTAATTTTAAACTCAACTAGCCTTGGGAATTAGAAAGCAGTCCGTCCAGGGAGCTGGAATTGGGTCTGAGATTTTTTTTTTTTAAAAGAAAGGTGTTGCCAGAATTCTCTTTGTTACATACTTGGGTGTGTTATGGTCTGAGGTAGACTTTTTTTTTTTAATTTGAAGATAATTTCAAAATGACAGAAAAAAGTGTAAGAATATACAAAAAATACCCTAACCCTTTACTTAGATTCACCTGCTAATATTTTTATCACATTTGCTTTAGCATTTGTGTATTCTCTTTGTGTATATCCATAGATATACATACACATAGGCTCAGAGATTAAAGCATCTGCCTCCAACACGGGAGACCCGGGTTCGATCCCTGGGTTGGGAAGATCCCCTGGAGAAGGAAATGGTAACCCACTCCAGTATTCTTGCCTGGAGAATCCCATGGACGGAGAAGCCTGGCAGGCTACAGTCCATGGGGTCGCAAAGAGTCAGACACGACTGAGCGACTTCACTTCACTTCACTTCAGTTCATGCTGCATATACATATATACATGTCCAAGATTGGTTTTTCCTGAATCATTTGGATGGTGCATGTAGCTTAGCCCTTTATACCTAAATATTTGGTACGTATTCTCTAAGAACGGGCTTCCCATGAGGTTCAGTGGGTAAAGCATCTACCTGCAATGCAGGTGATGCAGGCAGACGCGAGTTCGATCTCCAGGTCAGGAAGATCCCCTGAATGAGGGCGTGGCGGCTGCTGCTGAGTCGCTTCAGTCGTGTCCGACTCTGTGCGACCCCATAGACGGCAGCCCACCAGGCTCCGCAGTCCCTGGGACTCTCCAGGCAAGAACACTGGAGTGGGTTGCCATGTACTTCTCCAATGCATGAAAGTGAAAAGGGAAAGTGAAGTCGTTCAGTTGTGTTCGACTCTTAGCAACCCCATGGACTGCAGCCTACCAGGCTCCTCCATCCATGGGATTTTCCAGGCAAGAGTACTGGAGTGGGGTGCCATTGCCTTCTCCAGAGGGCATGGCAACCCACTCTAATATTCTTGCCTGGAGATTCCCATTTACAGAGGAGCCTGGCAGGCTACAGTCCATAGGGTTGCAAAGGGTTGGACATGACTGAAGCAACTGAATACGCACACACACATTCTCTAAGAATAGGTATATTCTCTTACATAGCCATAGGAAACATCAATTAACATAAATTTAACATTGATAGAATATTTTTACCTAATTGGCCATCATGTTCAGATTTGTCGATTGGCTCTCTGATTTCCTGTAGCATTTATTTTCTCTCCAAAAAGAGGATCTAATATTTCATTTAGTTGTTGTACCTGTTTAGGTTGTTTTAATCTAAAATATCTCCACAGCCTACCTTTGTCTTTGGTTTGCCATTTTTGAAGAATGGGCTTTTCTCCACATGTTTGTATGCATGTTCTTACTAGATTCCTGGCCAGGATATTGCATCATAGTGATGTGGTCTTCTCAGGATATTACCTGATATCCATCTGCTCATCTCTGTTAATGTTAATTTTGATAACCTGCTGGAGGTGTTGTTCAGTGTCTCCATTATATGATCACAGATTTTCTGCTTGCAACTACAGACAACAAATGAGAACACACTTTAAGACCTATGGATGGCTTCCTGGATTTAGCATTTACTGACTTTCTGGGACAACAAGTTACGTTGGGCTCATCTTGTACCTGCCCTTCACAGCTCTGGAATAACCCACTTCTAGAAACTCTCGGTCTTTTGACTAAGAGTTGTAGTAGAAACTAAAATCTGAGTGTTAAAGTATCACCTTGTCACTAGGAAATCTTGCTTCTAGACCTGTTCAGTGGACGGGGCTGAGAAATATATGCATATAAACATGTGTACACACACCTACATGCAAATGTGTGTTTATTTATAAACCAGGAGTTTAAACCCTGAAATCTCCAGTTTCCAAACTGTCCCCACAGTGCTCCTTCCTGGCTCCCCACTTTCCGTATTTTAATGGTTATTCTTGAACAGTGAGAGTCTTAGCTCCCAAGAACATTGAAGAATTTACTTCTTTGCCCAATCCTATAATACATTTAGAAGAGTTTCATGATTGCTTTTCCCATAACACTACCAAAAAAAGCCTACTAAAAAGAGTTCAAGGTTTGTTTGCAGTGTTCCCTGCCCTGGTCCTGTTCATGACAGGTTGTAAACAGTTAAATTCTGTGTTTGTAAGTTATTCATATTAATGATATGTCTCCCACCCCTTCAGTGACTGTGTTTAGATGCTCCTTTGAAATACAATTGAATTTGTTTCAGTTCACTTCCAGTTTTAGCCCTTCCCCCACTTTCCATTGCTGTTAATTTTATTTTTTATCTGAGATGTGAAGCATTAATATGCTTCCACATGTAGAAATTAAGTAAAAATCTGTTGTGATAAGTAGGACCCTTTGCCATGTCTTTCTACGTGGTCATCCTGTCATTTTAACATCTAGCTGTTTCTCTACGTCTCCCCATGTAGAGAAACAGCTTCATTGTTTTCTGGTTTGTTTGTCCTGTTTCTTAGCAGATTTCTGTATCCTCCTTTCTTACATAAAGACTGGCATACTGTATATTGAGCTAGGCTTTATAAGTGCCTAAATCTCATTGATCTTCCAAATCTTGCACTCTTGGTGGTGGTCTTCCCATTATACTGATGTGGAAACTGAGACTCCTTATCTGTACTGTTGCAAACCTTTGTGCCTTATTGATAAATAGCCTGTTTCCAGTGGTTTATACTTTAGATGAAAGTGATTAAGATGTGCCAAATCATGACGCATCAGGTAGTAGTACATACAATTTTTAATCCATCAAATTGCTGCCACTTGAAGTCCTACTTCTTGGAAGTCTACCTCTTCATCCCAGTTTTTAAAACTGGGTGTCCCTTTAGACTGGAATTTTCAGTGTCTTAACATCTCACACAATGCTTAAATAAGGATGCGGCACCTGGGCCGGAGAGTTGTTTTTGACTTTCTGTTTTCCCTTTTCAAAATTGAGATGAAATTCACATAATGTGAAATTAACCATTTTAATGTATAGAATTAGTGTCACTTACTTTACTCATAATGCTGTTCAACCATTACTGCTATCTAGTTCCAAGACATCTCATCTCTACCACAGGAGACCCTGTAACCATGAAGGTGTCAGTCCCCGTCCCCTGCTTCCCCCAGCACCTGGCAGCCGCTGCTCTGCTTTCTGTCTCCCTTTGGATTATTTGTTTTCGATAATCTGGAGGAAAATGGAATCATTTTCACAATAAGTGACCTTCGTCTTAACTTCTTTCACTTGGCATGTTGTTTGCCGAGTTCATTCACCTTGCAGCCTATATCAGTACTTCATTTGTTTTATGGCTTGGATAATATTCCACTGTATAGACAGACTATTTTGTTAATTCATTCTCCAGCTGATGGACCTCCAAGGGGGTCTTGAGTGAAACTGGGGAGAAGAGTGGCTTGTACCACCTTGCCTTGTTCTACAACCTACTAGCCACGTGACTGTGAACCAGCTGCTAAACTGACTTGTGCCTCCCTTTTCTCATTTGTCGAGTGAACATAATAATGTTCATGATAGTGTTATATAACTTCAAGTGACTGAAGGGTCGGATGAGATAATATGTGAGAAATTCATGGAAGAGAACCTGGCCAACAGTAGTAGTAATGGCAGTAGTGGTAGTGTGAGTCGCTCGGTTGCGTCCAGCTCTCGCGACCCCACGGACCGCAGCCCACCAGGCTCCCCTGTCCGTGGCTTTCTCCAGGCAAGAGTACTGGAGTGGATTGCCATCCCCTTCTCCATGGCAAATCGTGGGTCCTCATAAAGTTAGCTATTTCACCTTTGGATTGTATGAGAGTGGGAGGGAAGGAGAGTGAACATAAATGTGTATTATAGTAGGTGCTTTAGTGTGTGTGTGTTGTAGCTGCTCAAACCTTTGTACTTTGTTTTATTAAAAAGGCCTATCTGTTTTCTCTTGCTTTGTGGTTTGGTGTTTTTGCACCCCGGCCCTCCCTATCCCCCCATCACTGAACATGGGATTTTACATTTAGAAGCAGTTCAGTAGACAGAATGTCTGTAGTGGAATGTTACATAATTCACATTTAGATTTGAAGAGCTCATTATAAAAAACCTGACACACTTCAGGAATATTAAATTACTGCAGATTGTGTGGAGCAAAGAAACATTATTGAAGCATTTCAAAATTCTAGGCGAGCCTGAATTTAACTGATAGGGTTTCACAGCTTTTACTGGGGAAAAATGATTTGAGTTGTCACGTGGTTTTCTGGGCCTAGAGGACTTAATCTCCTTAATTACAAAGAAACGAATTTCCTAAATAATTTGGAGCTACTTCACAGCATTTGCTCAACCTCTGGCTTTTAGAAAATTAAAGGGAATACCAGGGCCCTGGCCGTAGAATGTTCTCTTCTTACTGAAGCTTCCTCATGCACATTTTTATTCAAGATGATGCTAGTTTTCTTTCTTTATTGATATGGGGATGTACTTCAGGAATTCACAAGTAATGCTTATAACACTTGAACACAATCTCATTTGTTAAACAAGTCGGACACTGGAGATGCCCACAGAATAGACAGAGGTGCTGTATTATGGCTTACAAAGTCAAAACAAAGAAAATGGTGCAAATCTAATCCAGTTTTATACACTGACTTTTAAGAGTGCTTGAAATGGTTTAAAACCCACATATTTCAGTCCATGACAGTGTTTATGGATCAGATGCCTACTGTGTGCAAGCCCAGCATGATGGAAATATCTTAGCTCCTACCATTTCCTACAATTTGTCTTTAGAAAGCAAACTTAACCTGCCATGGTTTCCTCCTCTGTGAAAAGAGGATAGCAATATGACGCTGAGTCTGTGTTGTGACCAATTTCCTATGTTCATAACACGGGAAGCTATTAGTGCCAAATATTTATTGAGTACCTGCCAGGATATGTCAGACAGTCTTCCAAGCATGTTACATGTGTGGTCACAATTTCCTTAGCCACTCCATTAAGTTGATACTGTTACTCCATTATAAAGGTAAAGAAACTAGGCAAAGAGGGGTTCAGTAATTTCCTTAATATCACATTGCTCCTAAGTGCCTCAGGCTATGAAGATGGCCAAGAATCAGATCATAAGTAAGGAGATACACTGTTTCCAATGAAAGCTCATACTGCTGCTGCACAACAGGCCCCAATAAGTCAAGAGATAAGTTGTTGAGGCAAGGAATAGTGACTTTATTTAGAAAGCCAGCAGAGCAAAAAGATAGTGGGCTAGTTTCTCAAAGAACCATCTTACCTGAGTTAGAATTGAGGCTGTTTTTATCTAAAAGGTGAGGGTATATGGTCGGTTGTTGCAAACCTCTGGGTGTTTTAATCCTTTTTTCTTGCAGCTGTCCATGTAGGTCAGGTTGCAATGTTCCTCTAAACCTTCAACAAGACAAATGTTTCTTTCTGCCTTGCAACTTTTTATCTCTGTATGAATGGGAAAATGTTACACCTTTAAAGGTCAGAGCCTTGTGAATGGGCTATCCTGTATATTTCAGGCTATAGACAACATTCTTATAGCAAAAACAATAGAGTACAAAGGTTAAAGTAAAAGAAACAGATCCAATATGGAGTCAGATTTGTTCTTCCCTATTACAGTTCCATTCAACAGAGAGATCAGAAAATCTTTCTGCCTAAGATACCTCTTTGAACTGAACCTTGAGAATGTCAAGCTAGACTTGAATAATTCCACAGAAAAGTAACAGCACAATTGAAAATTACAGTTAGGAAAGTATATCACCTCCCTACTAGACTTCTGCTTCCTTTTGTTATTTTGGTTGGTAACTTAAAGCCTCCCTGGACATGCTGATACTTCTGTCTGAGACAACCATTATTCACTTATTATACATGCATTAGTACCCATTGGTCCTTTCCCTTGCCTTCCACCTGACGAAAGCATCATTCTTCAAGATCACACAGTGCAGAGCTTCCTGTCTGTGAAGCTTTATTGACTCTTTCAAACAAAGCAAAACAAACAAACAAACAAAAAAAAACCTCGTTCCTTTGTGCCCCAATCTGTTTTTGTTCTGATCATGTGTATTTCAGTCTCTCACATGGCTAACACCTCTGCTAGACTGAGCTTCTTTGGGGATAAGAGGTCAGGCCTTGACTCTGTACTCTTGGGTTGCATGGTTGTACAGTACGCATCTGTTGAAATGAATGAGCCAGCACTTGCACCTGGCCCTTCTTAGGTTCTTAGTAGATACCTGTTACAATGAAGTGACTCAGTTCAGTTCAGTTCAGTTCAGTCGCTCAGTCGTGTCCGACTCTTTGCGACCCCATGAATCGCAGCACGCCAGGAGATGTGGACATCATTCCTGAGTTCTGTTTTTTGGAGATTAAGAACAGTTTCATAGATTTTCTTCCTTATTCATCTTATCTCTCTACCATAGGTGACAAGATAACAGCTTGGGATGCATAGGAAATATATATTTGAAAGTCTGAGATTACAGTTTAGTGTAAACTTGTGTCTTAGAATGTGTGTGGGTGCTGTGGACTGTAGCCTGCCAGGCTTCTCTGTCAATGGGATTCTCTAGTCAGGAGTACTGGAGTGTGCTGCCATGTTCTCCTCCAAGGGATCCTCCCAACCCAGGGGCTGAACGAGTGTCTCTTATGTCTCCTGCATTCGCAGGCAGTTTCTTTACCACTAGCACCAACTGGGAAGTCTTAGAATGTGGAAAGTGTTAATTATTTTTTAATGCTCCATATTATAAAGCATACTTTCAAGGTACTAACAAGAGGGAAGCATTAAAAAAGGAGGACTGAAATAAATTTTTGCCAGCTGTTTGAAAAGAAGATATGATCATTTTTCAGATTTTGTAAAGGAGAAATTAGCATATTGGTTCATTAAACTGCAATTAATGGGAAAATGACATGAGCAGAGTATAATTTGTAATGATATTGAGAAAACAATGAGAGAATCATAGCTATAAAGTTTGAAAGGGAAAATAATACAAAATAGTAGAGTTGGAAAGATAAAAGTTTCAGGACTTTGGCTATCTTTTGCTAACTGGAAAGATATTGACAGAGCTGAAAACTTTGCTGTCTAATCAGAGGGAAAAAAGTATAAATTCTGAAACAAAAGAGTGAATTGGCAAATTATGAGAACTATTTTTTAAAAAAATTCCATATCCAGAGACCTGACTTCTAGACTTTTTACTTGGTAACATGACAAAGTCAGCATTTCATTTGACATATGACCTTGATCAGGTGCTATGGTCTGAATGTTTATATCTCTCCAAAATTAATTTGTTGAAATCCTGACCCTTTAGGTGATGAAGTGATTCAGTCATGAGAGTGGAGCTTCTGTGAGTGAGATTAATGCCCTTATAAAATAAACCCTAGAAAACTCCCTTGTTTTTTCTGTCATGAGAGAATATACAGACGATGGCAGTCTATTAACCAAGAAGCAGGTTCTGGCCAAACACCATATATGCCAGTGCCTTGATCTTGGACTTCCCAGTCTCCAGAGTAGTGGGAGACAAATTTGTATTGCTTATCAGCCACTCAGCTTATAGTATTTTGTTGTAGCATCCTGAACAAACAAGAGGCCAGAAAATGGGGAAAAGGTACAGAAAAGGAAATTATTTTAAAGAGAACGCTATCATATGATGGCAGAACAGGTGGAAAGACAATTTAAACACTATGTGGACATTTATTTATAGCAAAGAAGTTTTACAAAATAGTGTAAAAGATCATTTTAATCAGGCTTAAGATATAACTACCTGTCATATCTTAAGTATTCATACCCGAATATACTTGAATATATTAATCTCTTATAAACTTGATTAAATTATTGGAATTTTTGTTCTATAAATTATAAAAGATTGACATTCTTGTTTTAGGAAAATTTTTAAATAGTACTTGAAAATTCCAAAAGGAATAAGAAAATGTATAAATTGTAAAACAAAAGCAAATAAGCTTTGGAATGTGATCAATATAGAAAAAATGGAACACACATGTGTAGGTGCTCCATGAACATGTCTGAATGATGGTTGAATAGGTGAGAAGAAAAAGACCTTAAGAAATTCTTGAAATGAAACCCCAGGATTGGATAAGAGAGAGACTGGGAATGAGAACATGTGGGTGAAAATGGAGTCAGACAAGCAATAAATGCTGGAGAGGGTGTGGAGAAAAGGGAACCCTCTTACACTGTTGGCGGGAATGCAAATTAGTACAGCCACTATGGAGAACAGTGTGGAGATTCCTTAAAAAATTGCAAATAGAACTGCCTTATGATCCAGCGATCCCACTGCTGGGCATACACACCGAGGAAACCAGAATTGAAAGAGACACGTGTACCCCAATGTTCATTGCGGCACTGTTTATATTAGCCAGGACATGGAAGCAACCTAGATGTCCATCAGCAGATGATTGGATAAGAAAGCTGTGGTACATATAGACAATGGAGTATTACTCAGCTATTAAAAAGAATACATTTGAATCAGTTCTAATGAGGTGGATGACGCTGGAGCCGATTATACAGAGTGAAGTAAGCCAGAAAGAAAAACACCAATACAGTATACTTACACATACATATGGAATTTAGAAAGATGGTTATGATAAACTGTACGCAAGACAGCAAAAGAGACACAGATGTATAGAATGGCCTTTTGGACTCTGTGGGAGAGGGAGATAGTGGGAAGAGTTGGCAGAGTGGCAGTGTAATATGTATGATATCATAAGTGAAACGAATCGCCAGTCTAGGTTTGATGCAGGATGCAGGATGCTTGGGACTGATACACGGGGATAATCCAGAGAGAAGGTGTGGGGCGGGAGGGGGGAGGTGGGGGTCAGGATTGGGAGTTCATGTACACTCGTGGCTGATTCATGTCAATGTATAGCAAAACGAATACAGTATTGTAAAGCAAAACAAACTAAAAAATAAAAATCAATAAAAAGAAAAAGAAAATGGAGTCAGGACTCGAAGAAGTGAAAGAATCAAGAAAAAGGAGATGAAGTCACTGCTAGGTTTAAGCAACTCAGAAAAAGCATATACAATGGTTCATTATTGTTTAACTAATAAAGAAAAAGAGAAGAACTCATTAAGTGTGCTACCAGAGTGTGCTTTGAGATGCCATGAGCTCCCAACTATTCCTAGCAGTTGACAGCAGGATGAAGGGAAAAAGTGTAAATGAGGTGTGAACGAGGAAGGAATATATTCTTACAACCATTAGGTTTCTTTTTTCAATGCATTTTGAGTTTCTCTGAGTCCTCACCAACATCTCTAGGCCTTTTAAATGCCAGAGGGTGATCCTGTCATTGCGGAAATGGCAGAAACTGGTCAAAGAGTTGGGAAGTGAACCTAGGGGTCACTCTGTGAAACAACTTTCGTTTCTAAGTACAGAGGACATTTTTCAGCACTCTATTTTTTTTTCTTGAAACACACATGAAAGCTTTCACACATTTTCTAAATCTGGTTCAGGAATAACCTATATCGCTCGTGTTCTTCTCAACTTTGTGACTCAGTCCAAAGTTACACACGTTGGCTTGAGAAGTTGACTTATACATCCTGTAACATATACTGGTCACCTACTGGGTGCTGGCACCCTGGTTTAGGAGCTGATGTACATGGCTGGCAAAACTATAATGCCATCCTTGATTTTTTTTAAAACTTTGCATTTATTTATTTATGACTGCTCTAGGTCTTCACTGCTGTCTTTGAAGTGAAGTGAAGTGAAGTGGCTCAGTCGTGTCTGACTCTTTGCAACCCCAGGGACTGTAGCCTACCAGGCTTCTCCATCCATGGGATTCTTCAGGCAAGAATACTTGAGTGGGTTGCCATTTCCTTCTCCAGGTGTCTTCCCGACCCAGGGATCGAACCCAGGTCTCCCGCACTGGAAGCAGACGCTTTAACTTCTGAGCCACTAGGGCTTTCCCTATTGCAGTGAGTGGGTGCTACTGTCTAGTTGCAGTACACAGGCTTCCTATTGCAGTGGCTTCTCTTGCTGCAGAGCGTTGGCTCTGGAGTGCTGGCTCAGTAGTTGTGGCACACCAGCTTTGTTTATCCATGGCAAGTGGAGTCTTCCTGAACCAGGGATGGAACCCATGGCCCTTGCACTAGCAGACAAATTCTTCAGCACTGGACCACCAGGGAAGTCCAGCCACCCCTGATTTTAACAAATGTCAAGTCAAGTGGAAGTGGTGGATACTAATCATACCCCCACAGAAGAATGTATTAAGGTAAGATGAGCAAAAAGGATCTGGGACAAGCAGAGTATAGCAAAGGGAAATCAATTTAACATGTGTGTTTGGGGATAGTGCCAGAAGGCTTTCAAGGAAATGATCTTTGAGCTGAGTTCTCAAAGAAAGTAGAAGCAGAGAATGTTCTATGACAGTTAGGCAGGTGGAAACAGGACACAATTAAAAACAAAAAACAAAAAACTCAGTGCTTATAAAGTGTTCTTTGCCTTTTTAATTATGATTCACATGCTATATTTAATTTCACTTTTTATACCTTTTAAAGGATAGTAGAAGGATGTAGGGAGACTGAACAGAACTCAGGAGGCCTGGGTGCATCATTTTGGGTTTTGTGGCTTCCTTATCAACCTCTCTGGGCTCTGGTTTCCAATCTAGACAGAGAGGGATTTGGGCAGAATGACCTCTGAAATCTTTTCCAATTAAAATTGATGATTCTTTGGTTCAAGTAAAGAAATACTGGATGGTTAGTATCTGTATGGATTCATGTGTTGAGAAAAATAGTTCCAATAAAGTAAAACTCATTACAAGTATTACATTGTTAGTCCATGAAGAAAAAGTCTGGCTTTGCTGGAGCTGCTGCCATAGTTCTCTGGGGCTCTCACAGTATGTCCATGGGAGACGGTGCTTTCAGTGTCACACAGACTGTCACTGCAGAGAAGCCGCAGTTCAGTCATGAACGACTCCTTGCGACTCCATGAACTGCAGCACCCCAGGCCTCCCTGTCCATCACCAACTCCCGGAGTTCACTCAGACTCACTCCCATCAAGCCAGTGATGCCATCCAGCCATCTCATCCTCGGTCGTCCCCTTCTCCTCCTGCCCCCAATCCCTCCCAGCATCAGAGTTTTTTCCAATGAGTCAACTCTTCACATGAGGTGGTCAAAGTACTGGAGTTTCAGCTTTAGCATCATTCCTTCCAAAGAAATCCCAGGGCTGATCTCCTTCAGAAGGGACTGGTTGGATCTCCTTGCAGTCCAAGGGACTCTCAAGAGTCTTCTCCAACACCACAGTTCAAAAGCATCAATTCTTCGGCACTCAGGCTTCTTCACAGTCCAACTCTCACATCCATACATGACTACTGGAAAAACCATAGCCTTGACTAGATGGACCTTAGTCGGCAAAGTAATGTCTCTGCTTTTGAATATGCTATCTAGGTTGGTCATAACTTTTCTTCCAAGGAGTAAGTGTCTTTTAATTTCATGGCTGCAGTCACCATCTGCAGTGATTTTGGATCCCCCCAAAATAAAGTCTGACACTGTTTCCACTGTTTCTCCATCTATTTCCCATGGAATGATGGGACTGGATGCCATGATCTTTGTTTTCTGAATGTTGAGTTTTAAGCCAACTTTTTTACTCTCCTCTTTTACTTTCATCAAGAGGCTTTTTAGTTCCTCTTCACTTTCTGCCATAAGGGTCATCTGCATATCTGAGGGATTCAATACATGCTTATTAAGTGAGCTGCATTTGCAAAGCAATGGGATTGAATCAGGAAAAGTCTTTACTTTGAGTACTCAAAAGAGTATTGAGATACTTCTGAACAAAAAGGGGAATTTGTCTCCTGAATTATTTGCTCATAATAGCTTTAGTCAAGCAACAGATACATTCATTGTTTATAAGAAACTGAATGCTTGAATACTAGTCTGATTTTATGACTTTGGGATCAAGGTCTTAACATGACAGACTAAAGATAAGACACCTGCTAGATAGTATAACTCTGGGGATATTGACTAGATTAAAAATCATCCACTGACAAGCTTACTTTCAGTGATACTTTTATTTTACACACACAAATAATGAATGTTAATGATTGCATTTATTTCTGAAATAGCTCCTCAAGTACCTACACTGATTGTGGTAGGGAAATTTAGTTGAAACTAAAGATAATTCTTCATCAAAATCAGTTTTTAAAGTTCTATTCAGTACTACTCTTTTTCAGTCTTATTGATGAAACAATCTTTTTATTTTCTGGGTTTCAAACGATTTGGGGGATGGTGCCAGAAGAACAAAGCAAACACCATTTTTCATGAATATCTGGCTCAAAAAACTGAGTTTTGGACAGCTTATAGAGAAACACTTTTATGCCTAGAATTTATCATCTTTGAAGTTGCTGATCCTGTTGAGCTGGACCTCTTAAGAAGAAAATAAAGAAAGGGGGAGATGCTGTGTACCACGGAGGACAATTTTAGTGCCAACTACTTTCTCCAGAACATATTTGTATTGCATGTTTGGTAGACCTTATGGTTGTTCTTTTCTTCTGTGCTTTGAAAGAAGGCAACCTCATGAGTAAGAGTATGTGAAATAATATTTCAGAGATGGTGCAGATTACTTCTATAAAGTTCAGTGCTATCCAGATGGCATGGAAACAATTTAGTTTTGTATTTAAATAGAAGATTAAGGAAAATTAGATTATGACCTCATGGACTATAGTTTTCCAGGCTCCTCTGTCCTTGGAATTTCTAGGCAAGAATACTGGAGTGGGTAGCCGTTCTGTTCTCCAGGAGTTCATCCCAACCCAGGGATCAAACCCAGGTCTCCTGCATTGCGGGCTGACTCTTTACTGTCTGAGCCACCAGGAAAGCCCATTTAAATAGAAGATTAAGGGAAATTAGGGTTGCAAGGAGTTGGACGGAACTGAAGTGATTGAGCACACGCATCTGTTCTCATCTCTCTTTAAAAGCTATATGAAGAATAATTGACATGCACATAGTTGAACCATTGTACTGATGTAAGAGTAGTCCATGCTTTCACGAAAAGTTAATTTGATCTTTTCTATATTGATCAATGTATAGAAAGAGGAAAATGATGGTTTGGTTTTCCTCTTATTTGATTGCATCTCAACTGGGACATTTTATTTAGTGTGGTGCATCAGTCTTTAAGAGAGATATTGACAAATTGGGAGGTGTTTAGAACTGAAGGGACCAGAATTTTAAAGGAAACTGAAAGCATAAAGAAGCCTCTAGGAAGGAATTGTGGCATTGAATCTATAGAACACATGACTGCTAGGGATATAAATATGACGACTACTCTTAAATAAACCAGGAGATTCCTGCACAAGGGACATTTGACTTATTCTTTGTGGACTTGTGGTATGAAGATAATTATTTTAGATTAATGTAGGAAAGATTTTTCTAATAACCAAACAACCTAAATATACTTCTGACAGTCTCTGGGGAGGTTGGATCTTGAGATGTAATAACTTCCAAATCAACAGAAGTGTTATGGGATGCTAAAAGAGAGGATTTAACATCAGATGATGGCAATGCCAGATGGCCTTAAAGTGCCCTTTCCACTTCAAGTGTGTCTTTAAGTAAAAATTTGACACTTTTATCACACAGCATGAAAGTGACCTTCATATTTAACAATATTTCTCCAACGCTCCAAACCTCTGAATAAGTTTTCATCCTCAGATCTTTAATAACAATTAAGCCTTTTCCTAATCTAATTATACACAAATAACTGGAATATTTAAAAAATTTAATTCATAACACTTTAACAAATAAAGAAGTACCATAAAATATAATTTGGCTGTTTACCTTGAAGTGAATTAATTTATTTTAAAAGTTACTAGTTAAGATAGAAGCATTTTATTTCTAGCAAGAGTATATTGAAATAATTCCAGTAAAAGTATTTTTGTGACTATATGTCAGCTCAGACACAGAATTAAATAATATATTTAGAAATATATATTTAATTTCACTGGGAGTGAAATTAAGAATCAACTCTGGAGGGCTGTCCTAAGATGGCAGAGGAATAGGATGGGGGGACCACTTTCTTCCCCACAAATTCATCAAAAGAACATTCAAACGCTGAGTAAATGCCACAAAACAACTTCTGAATGCCGGCAGAGGACGTCAGACATCCAGAAAAGCAGCCCATTGTCTTAGAAAAGAGGTAGAAAAAAATATAAAAGACAACAAAAGAGACAAAAGAGGTAGGGATGGAGCTCTGTCCCGGGAAGGGAGTCTTAAAAAGATAGAAGTTTCCAAACACCAGGAAACACTCTCACTGCAGAGTCTGTGGAGAGCCTTGGAAGCACAGAGGGCAACATAACAGGGAGGAAAAATAAATAAATAATTAAAACCCACAGATTATGAGCCCAATGATAACTCCCCCAGTGGAGAAGCAGCGAAGATGCCTGCATCCACCACTAGCAAGCAGGGTCTGGGCAGGGAGGCGCGGGCTGCATTGCTTAGAGTACGTAATCAGGCCGAATGCCTTGAGTGTAATCAGAGTGAACTAACTTGGGCTAGCAAACCAGACTGTGGGATAGCTACCACGTGGAAAGCTCTAACATAAGACACCGCCAAGACTGCGCACAGAATAAAGGTCAGAACAGAATTAGCCGGCTGCAGATCATCCCCCTCCAGTGACAGGCAGCCAGAGCCGGAAGGGCCGGAAGGGGGCAATCACAGCTCCAGAGAGACATTATCTACGAAACTGCAAGCAGGTTTCTTTGCTAACTAAGACTTCTTGGGGTTCTGGACAGTCATCATCTGCCTAGAAGGTGCGCCTGTTGTATACCCAGAAAACCGAGCAGCAGGGACAGGAGAGGCAATAAGTCACAGCGACCATGCTAGCCAAACACTTGAGCTACTTGGACCTGAGAAGAGCACAAAATGCAGGCCCAACCGAGTCTGGGTCCCTGAAGACTACCTGAATGCCTGAACCTGAGCAGCTTAGACCTGGGAGGTGCATGCAGCCCAGGGCCAGCCTCTGATGGTTCCCGGTGGAGCAACCTAGAGCCTGAGCAGTGTGGGCAGGGAGGGCGCATGCGCCGTGGTCGGGGGCAGGCCCAGTGTGGCTGAGACACTGCGAGCACACGCCAGTGTTATTTGTTTGCAGTGTCCCTCCCTCCCCATGGCGCGACTGAACAAATGAGCCTAAAAAAGTGTCCACCACTGCCCCCCTTGTGTAAGGGCAGAAATCAGACACTGAAGAGACCAGCAAACAGAAGAAGCTCAAACAGAGGGAACCGCCTTGGAAGTGACAGGTGCAATAGATTAAAACCCTGTCGTTAGTACCGACCACATAGGAAGGGGACTATAGATCTTGAGAAATATAAGCCGGACCAAGGAGCTACCCAAAAATGAACTGACCCCACACTGCCCACAACACCACCAGAGAAAGTCCGAGATATATTTTTACTAGTTTTACGATCATTTTTAAAAAAATTTTTTTAAATTCTTAAGTCCTCTATTAGTCCTTTAATTCTTATTTTTATAACCTACTATTACTTTTCAAAAAAAAGACCCATTTTTAAAGCAAACTTCATATATATTTAAATAATTTTTGTGACTTTTTTTTCTTCTCTTCTTTTCTTTAATATTGTAGTTTTGAAAATCCAACCCCTACTCTAGATTTTTAATCTTTGCTTTTTGGTATTTGTTATCAATTTTGTACCTTTAAAAACCCAATCTTCAGTACCCATTTTTACTTCGGAGCGAGATTACTAGCTTGACTGCTCTCTCCTCCTTTGGACTCTCCTTTTTCTCCACCAGGTCGCCTCTGTCTCCTCCCTCCCCTTCTCTTCTCTACCCAACTCTGTGAATCTCTGTGTGTTCCGGACTGTGGAGAACACTTAGGGAACTGATTACTGGTTGGATCTGTCTCTCTCCTTTTCTTTTCCCCCTTTTATCCTCCTGGCCACCTCTGTCTCCTTCCTCCCTCTTCTCTTCTCTGTATAACTCTGTGATCATCTCTGAGCGGTCCAGACTGTGGAGCACACATAAAGAAATGATTACTGGCTGGCTTGCTCTCTCCTCTTTTGATTCCAACTCATCTCATTCGGGTCACCTCTAACTCCCTCCTCCTTCTCTTCTCGATGTAACTCTGTGAACCCCTCTGAGTGTCCCTCAATGTGGAAAACTTTTCATCTTTAACCTAGATGTTTTATCAACAGTGCTGTATAGAAGGAGAAATATTCAGGCTACTGTAAAAATAAGACTGAAAACCAGAAGCAAGAGGCTTAAATCCAAATCCTGAGAACACCAGAGAACACCTGACTCCAGGGAACATTAATTGACAGGAGCTCAGGAAATGCCTCAATACCTACACTGAAACCAAGCACCACCCAAGGGCCAACAAGTTCCAGAGCAAGACATACCACGCAAATTCTCCAGCAACACAGAAACACAGCCCTGAGCTTCAGTATGCAGGCTGCCCAAAGTAACTCCAAACCCACTGACATCTCATAACTCATTACTGGACACTTCATTGCACCCCAAAGAGAAAAAATCCAGCTCCACCCACCAGAACACCGACACAAGCTTCCCTAATCAGGAAACCTTGACAAGCCACCCGTACAACACCACCCACAGTGAGGAAACTCCACGATAAAGAGAACTCCACAAACTGCCAGAATACAGAAAGACCACCCCAAACACAGCAATATAAACAGGATGAAGAGACAGAGGAATACCCAGAAGGTAAAGGAACGTCACAGATAAATAACCTGGAGACAAGATCTGAGAATATGCAAGAAAGGTTTAACAAGGACCTAGAAGAAATAAAAAAGAGTCAATATATAATGAATAATGCAATAAATGAGATAAAAAACACTCTGGAGGCAACAAACAGTAGAATAAGGGAGGCAGAAGATAGGATTAGTGAAGTAGAATATAAAAGTAGAGATAAATCCACACACTTATGGACACCTTATCTTTGACAAAGGAGGCAAGAATATACAATGGATTAAAGACAATCTCTTTAATAAGTGGTGCTGGGAAAACTGGTCAGTTCAGTTCAGTTCAGTTTAGTCGCTCAGTCGTGTCTGACTCTTTGCGACTCCATGAATCACAGCACGCCAGGCCTCCCTGTCCATCACCAACTCCTGGAGTTCACTCAGACTCACGTCCATTGAGTCCGTGATGCCATCCAGCCATCTCATCCTCTGTCGTCCCCTTCTCCTCCTGCTCCCAATCCCTCCCAGCATCAGGGTCTTTTCCAATGAGTCAGCTCTTCACATGAGGTGGCCAAAGTACTGGAGTTTCAGCTTTAGCATCATTCCTTCCAAAGAAATCCCAGGGTTGATCTCCTTCAGAATGGGCTTGCTGGATCTCCTTGTAGTCCAAGGGACTCTCAAGAGTCTTCTCCAACACCACAGTTCAAAAGCATCAATTCTTCGGCCCTCAGCCTTCTTCACAGTCCAACTCTCACATCCATACATGACCACAGGAAAAACCATAGCCTTGACTAGACAGACCTCAGTCGGCAGAGTAATGTCTGCTTTTGAATATATTATCTAGGTTGGTCATAACTTTTCTTCCAAGGAGTAAGCATCTTTTAATGTCATGGCTGCAGTCACCATCTACAGTGATTTTGGAGCCCCCCAAAATAAAGTCTGACACTGTTTCTACTGTTTCCCCATCTATTTCCCATGAAGTGATGGGACCAGATGCCATGATCTTCGTTTTCTGAATGTTGAGCTTTAAGCCAACTTTTTCACTCTCCTCTTTCACTTTCTTCAAGAGGCTTTTTAGTTCCTCTTCACTTTCTGCCGTAAGGGTAGTAAACTGGTTAACCACTTGTAAAAGAATAAAACTAGATCACTTTCTAACACCATACACAAAAATATACTCAAAATGGATTAAAGATCTAAACGTAAGATCAGAAACTATAAAACTCCTAGAGGAGAACATAGGCAAAACACTCTCCGACATACATCACAGCAGGATCCTCTATGACCCACCTCCCAGAATACTGGAAATAAAAGCAAAAATAAACAAATGGGACCTAGCTAAACTTAAAAGCTTCTGCACAACAAAGGAAACTATAAACAAGCTGAAAAGACAGCCTTCAGAATGGGAGAAATTAATAGCAAATGAAGCAACTGACAAGCAACTAATCTCAAAAATAAAAGCAGCTCCTGCAGCTCAATTCCAGAAAAATAAACGACCCAATCAAAAAATGGGCCAAAGAATTAAATGGACATTTCTCCAAAGAAGACATACAGATGGCTAACAAACACATGCAAAGATGCTCAACATTACTCATTATCAGAGAAATGGAAATCAAAACCATAATGAGGTGCAATTTCATGCCACTCAGAATGGCTGTAATCTAAGTCTATAAGCAACAAATGCTAGAGAGTGTCTGGAGAAAAGGGAACCCTCTTACACTATTTGTGGGAATGCCAACTAGTACAGCCACTATGGAGAACAGGGTGGAGATTCCTCAAAAAATTGCAAATAGAACTGCCATATGACCCAGCAATCCCACTGCTTGGCATACACACCAAGGAAACCAGAATTGAAAGAGACACGTGTACCCCAATGTTCATCGCAGCACGGTTTATAATAGCCAGGACATGGAAGCAACCTAAATATCCATCAGCAAATGAATGGATAAGCAAGCTGTGGTACATATACACAATGGAGTATTACTCAGCCATTAAAAAAAATACATTTGAATCCGTTCTAATGAGATGGATGAAACTGGAGCCTATTATACAGAGTGAAGCAAGCCAGAGAGAAAAACAGCAATACAGTATACTAACTAATATATATGGAATTTGGAAAGATGGTAATGATTACCCTGTATGTGAGACAGCAAAAGAGACACAGAGGTATAGAAGAGTTTTTTGGACTCTGTGGGAGAGGGCGAGGGTGAGATGATTTGGGAGAATGGCACTGGAACATGTATAATATCATGTAAGAAACGAATCACCAGTCTAGGTTCGTGCAGGATACAGGATGCCTGGGGCTGGTGCATCTTCCTCAGATGGTCTGAAACCCAGTTGGTTATGCTTGGTTTTCTCTTGTCTTTGGAAACACGGTGGTGTCTTTGCTGGTGTGGTGCTAACATCCTTTTGTTTCTTTTCTTCTCTTTCTGTCTCTTTTCTCCTTCTTTCCCTCCTGCTCTCCCTCACTCCCTTCCTTCTAACAACTCACTTTCTTGTAAATTTTTTTTCGCATATGAGTTAGGATTATGTTCCATATTTTGTGATCAAATAGGGCATTCTTCACGTCAACTCCTCAGCTGCAGGTAGGGAACACATCTTATCATTGTGTATGATACACCGTGGAATTTCTACTCTTCTTGATGTCATATATGATACATATAAATCTATATAATAAGCCACACTTCCAAATAAGTTACTATTGTGTTAGCTTATATGCAACATTCTGGTTCTTCATTTTTCTAGTAATCTAGGAAAATCTTTCATTTGTCTAATATGTGATGCTGACTGTGCCAGTTTGGATGCTAACTACACCCCTTATTAGTGTTCACTACCTAGTACTAAGAAGCCTCTTCATTCTCTCTCTGCACACACACACACACACACAGAGATGCAAAATTAGTACAGTATCTCACAAACATATAGAAGCTATATCTAAAATATACACATAAAATAGATATGTATAAATTAAATGTAAAATATGTAAGTGAATAAATGGCAATTATATTAATTGAAAAATATCACCTATTTAAAAATAATCTGTTTTAAAATATTGATTGGTGAATTTAAAAACACATTGTCTATTCCATAGCTTAAGAAAGAATGCCTTATTTCCTATGTATTCAGTTTCAGCTATATTATCAATACCATGACATTTAGGTAAATTTTTACATAATGTCCGTTTTTTTATTATGTAGTTTTTGGCCTAAGTCTTTTAATATTCTGTGAATAAATGTGGCAAAAGTGAGCACTTTTGTCTTGTTTTGTGCTCCACATTAGAGCTTTTTCAATTGTGTTTGATGTAGACATGGTTTTGTCATACATGGTCGGTATTATACTGAGGATTTTTATCTATATCTAACTTGTTGAGAGTACTTAGGTTATTGTTTAGTCTCTGTGTATTTTTTTTAATACAGTTAATGTCTTTAAACCTGTTTCTGCCAAGTCTTCTGTTGATTCTTTTTCTTATAGCAAACTTCCACCTGCAAAACCTTGATTCTCAACATCCTGCTCACATCCTACTGTTGCTGTACGTTAATTTTTGGAGTTAGAAAATTCTATTGACATTTCCAGCAAAGATTACTTACATTATTATGAAAAACTTTGATAGCTTTGCCACATACGAAATATTTATTTTTCCACACTATATTCCTAGGTTTAGAGAAAGCACAATTTTCAATAAAATTGTAAACAAAAAATATCCAGAAAGGAGTTATCTAATGCATTCATTTTAATTTTATTTTTTTTAACTTGAAATTCCATATTGATTGTTAAATACTTTAATATTTTTCATGGGTGATGGTCATTATCAGTTCAGTCGCTCAGTAGTGTCCAATTCTTTGAGACTCCATGAATCGCAGCACGCCAGGTCTCCCTGTCCATCACCAACTCCCGGAGTTCACTCAGACTCACGCCCATCGAGTCAGTGATGCCATCCAGCCGTCTTATCCTCGGTCTTCCCCTTCTCCTCCTGCTCCCAGTCCCTCCCAGTATCAGAGTTTTTTCCAATGAGTCAACTCTTCGCATGAGGTGCCCAAAGTACTGGAGTTTCAGCTTTAGCATCATTCCTTCCAAAGAAATCCCCGGGCTGATCTCCTTCAGAATGGACTGGTTGGATCTCCTTGCAGTCCAAGGAATTCTCAAGAGTCTTCTCCAACACCACAGTTCAAAAGCATCAATTCTTTGGCACTCAGGCTTCTTCACAGTCCAACTCTCACATCCATACATGACTACTGGAAAAACCACAGCCTTGACTACACAGACCTTAGTCGTCAAAGTAATATCTCTGCTTTTGAATATGCCATCTAGGTTGGTCATAACTTTTCTTCCAAGGAGTAAGCGCCTTTTAATTTCATGGCTGCAGTCACCATCTGCAGTGATTTTGGAGCCCAGAAAAATAAAGTCTGACACTGTTTCTACTGTTTCCCTGTCTATTTCCCATGAAGTGATGAGACCAGATGCCATGATCTTCAATTTCTGAATGTTGAGCTTTAAGCCAACTTTTTCACTTTCCTCTTTCACTTTCATCAAGAGGCTCTTTGGTTCTTCTTCACTTTCTGCCATAAGGTGTTGTCATCTGCATATCTGAGGTTATTGATATTTCTCCCAGCAATCTTGATTCTAGCTTGTGTTTCTTCCAGTCCAGCATTTCTCATGATGTATTCTGCATATAAGTTAAATAAGCAGGGTGACAATATACAGCCTTGACGTACTCCTTTTCCTATTTGGAACCAGTCTGTTGTTCCATGTCCAGTTCTAACTGTTGCTTCCTGACCTGCATACAGGTTTCTCAAGAGGCAGGTCAGGTGGTCTGTTATTCCCACCTCTTTCAGAATTTTCCACAGTTTATTGTGATCCACACAATCAAAGGCTTTGGCACAGTCAATAAAGCAGAAATAGATTTTTTTTCTGGAACTCTCTTGCTTTTTCTATGATCCAGTGGATGTTGGCATTTTGATCTCTGGTTCCTCTGCCTTTTCTAAAACCAGCTTGAACATCTGGAAGTTCACAGTTCACATATTGCTGAAGCCTGGCTTGCAGAATTTTGAGCATTACTTTACTAGCATGTGAGATGAGTTCAATTGTGCGGTAGTTTGAGCATTCTTTGGCATTGCCTTTCTTTGGGATTGGAACCTGGGGAAGTTCCTCTTTCAGTATCCTAACATTTTGCCTTTTCATGCTGTTCATGGGGTTCTCAAGGCAAGAATATTGAAGTGGTTTGCCATTCCCTTCTTCAGCGGTCCACATTCTGTCAGGCCTCCTCACCATGACCCGCCCATCATGGCTAACCCCGAGGGCATGGCTTAGTTTCATTGAGTTAGACAAAGGTGTGGTCCTAGTATGATTAGATTGACTAGTTTTCTGTGAGTATGGTTTCAGTGTGTCTGCCCTCTGATGCTCTCTTGCAACACCTACTATCATACTTGGGTTTCTCTTACCTTGGGTGTGGGGTATCTCTTCACAGCTGCTCCAGCAAAGTGCAGCTGCTGCTCTTTACTTTGGATGAGGGTATCAGAGGCGGCAGCAGGGGGGAGCCATAATATGTAATCCAAGTCTATGCCCCAACCAGTAACGCTGAAGAAACTGAAGTTGAACAGTTCTATGAAGAACTACAGGACCTTTTAGAACTAACACCCAAAAAAGATGTCCTTTTCATTATAGGGGACTGGAATGCAAAAGTAGGAAGTCAAGAAACACCTGAAGTAACAGGCAAATTTGTCCTTGGAATGCGGATGAAGCAGGGCAAGGAATAATAGAGTTTTGCCAAGAAAATGCACTAGTCATAGCAAACACCCTCTTCCAACACAAGAGAAGATTACACATGGACATCACCAGATGGTCAACACAGAAATCAGATTGATTATATTCTTTGCAGCCAAAGATGGAGAAGCACTACACAGTCAACAAAAGAAGACCAGGAGCTGACTGTGGCTCAGATCATGAACTCCTTACTGCCAAGTGCAGACTTAAATTGAAGAAAGTAGGGAAAACCGCTAGACCATTCAGGTATGACCTAAATCAAATCCCTTATGATTATACAGTGAAAATGAGAATTAGATTTAAGGGACTAGATCTGATAGATAGAGTGCATGAACTATGGAATGAGGTTCGTGACATTGTACAGGAGACAGGGATCAAGACCATCCCCATGGAAAAGAAATGCAAAAAGGCAAAATGGCTGTCTGGGGAGGCCTTACAAATAGCTGTGAAAAGAAGATAAGCAAAAAGCAAAGGAGGAAAGGAAAGATATAAGCATCTGAATGCAGATTTCCAGAGAATAGCAAGAAGAGATAAGAAAGCCTTCTTCAGCGATCAATGCAAAGAAATAGAGGAAAAGAACAGAATGGAAAGACTAGAGATCTCTTCAAGAAAATTAGAGATACCAAGGGAACATTTCATGCAAAGATGGGCTCAATAAAGGACAGAAATATTCTGGACCTAACAGAAGCAGAAGATATTAAGAAGAGGTGGCAAGAATACACGGAAGAACTGTACAAAAAAGATCTTCATGACCTTGATAATCACGATGGTGTGATCACTCATCTAGAGCCAGACATCCTGGAATGTGAAGTCAAGTGGGCCTTAGAAAGCATCACTAGGAACAAAGCTAGCGGAGGTGATGGATTCCAGTGGAGCTACTGCAAATCCTGAAAGATGATGCTCTGAAAGTGTTGCTCTCAATATGCCAGCAAATTTGGAAAACTCAGCAGTGGCCACAGGACTAGAAAACGTCATTATAACTTATATAAATTATTACATTCTCTCTACTAAGAATTCTATGTATTCTCTACTAGGCTGCTTAGATTTTACTTCATATATCCTATATTAAGATATATTTATTTCTATTTTTAATTAACAAAAGCTTCTTTAATGTGTAAGCTTATCTTAAAAACATGAATTAAATTCTTTTTTGTGTGTAGGTATAGATTTTAGTACTGCTTCTAAAATGGTCTGCCTCACATTAAGTCCTTTTGTAAATGTAACTTGTCTCTATCTGATGAATTAATTAGCTCAAGACTTCTTAAAAATATGTAACCCTTTGGACTGCATGTTCTTCCTCATTAATATCTACAAATACATCCAATATGCATATGAAACTTGAACAGATCAATAAAGACTTAGCCCAGAAAGAGGTTCTGCCAGAAATCTTTGAAGAGTATTTGTTTCAAAGAAGCAGGTCTATAATGATAGTGCTCCATTTTTAAAAGGAACACACATTTACCCCAAGCCAATATTGTTTTTTGAATGTTAACCACAACCTCATTACTAATTAGGATGCTACTCTAGAATTTTAGTATGCATCTTCTTGAAAGAGCAATATGTTAACACCTGACGAGGTAAAGCAAGGTACCCTGAGATAAAACAGGATAAATAGAACAAAATGCAAGATTCACCTTGCTTCCTTTTATTGCAAAAACATGGGTTTAATTAAGAATGAATACACTTTAATAATAAACACACAAATGAGGCAGAGTTCTGTGTTCATTTAGTAAAATAACTTACAAATTTATAAAAGATATTTTTGAATATTTCAAATATGGCTGAAGGTAAACTGCATGTGTGCATACTAATTTGCTTCAGTTGTGTCCAACTCTCTGCAATCTTATGGACTGTAGCTTACAAAGCTCATCTGTCCATGGGATTCTCCAGGCAAGAATACTGGAGTGGGTTACCATGCCCTCCTCCAAGTTCAGTTCAATTCAGTTCAGTCACTTAGTCGTGTCTGACTTTTTGTGACCCCATTGACTGCATCACACCAGGCTTACCTGTCCATTACAACTCCCAGAGACTGCTCAAACTCATGTCCATCGAGTTGATGATGCCATCCAACCATTTTATCTTCTGTCAACCCCTTCTCCTCCCACCTTCAATCTTTCCCAGAATCAGGGTCTTTTCCAATGAGTCAGTTCTTCACATCAGGTGGCCAAAATATTAGAGCTTCAGCTTCACAATGAGTCCTTCCAATGAATATTCAGGACTGATTTCCTTTAGGATAGACTGATTGGATCTCCTTGAAGTCCAAGGGACTCTCAAGAGTCTTCTCCAACACCACAGTTCAAAAGCATCAATTCTTTGGTGCTCAGCTTTCTTTATAGTCCAACTCTCACATCCATACATGACTACTGGAAAAACCATAGCTTTGACTAAATGGACCTTTGTTGGCAAAGTAATGTCTCTGCTTTTTAATATGTTGCCTAGGTTCATCATAGCTTTTCTTCCAAGGAGCAAGCATCTTTTAATTTCATGACTGCAGTCAGCATTTGCAGTGATTTTGGAGCCCCTCAAAATAAAGTCTGTCACTGTTTCCATTGCTTCCCCATCTATTTGCCATGAAGTGATAGGACTGCATGCCTTGATCTTACTTTTCTGAATGTTGAGTTTAAACCACTCTCCTCTTTCACTTTCATCAAGAGGCTCTTTGGTTCTTCTTCACTTTCTGCCATAAGGTGTTGTCATCTGCATATCTGAGGTTATTGATATTTCTCCCGGCAATCTTGATTCCAGCTTGTGCTTCATCCAGCCCAGTATTTCTCATGATATACTCTGCATATAAGTTAAATAAACAGGGTGGCAATGTACAGCCTTGACATACTCCTTTCCCAATTTGGAATCAGTCTATTTTTCCTTGTCCAATTCTGACTGTTGCTTCTTACCTGCATACAGATTTGTCAGGAGACAGGTCAGGTTGTCTGGTATGCCCATATCATTAAGAATTTTTGAGTTTGTTGTGATCCACACAGTCAAAGGCTTTGGCATAGTCAATCAAACAGAAATAGCTGTTTTTCTGGAACTCTCTTCTTTTTCAATGATCCAACAGATGTTGGCAGTTTGATCTCTGGTTCCTCTGCCTTTTGTGAATCCAGTTTGAACATCTGGAAGTTCACAGTCCACGTATTGCTGAAGCCTGACTTGGAGAATTTTGAGCAGTACTTTGCTAGCATGTGAGATAAGTGCAATTGTGTAGTGGTTTGAGCATTCCTTGGCATTGCCTTTCTTGGGGGCTGGCATGAAAACTGACCTTTTCCAGTCCTGTGGTCACTGCTGAGTTTTCCAAATTTGCTGGCATATTGATCCTCCTTCAAGGGATCTTCCTAACCCAGATATTGAACCCGCATTTCTTATGTTTCCTGCATTGCAGATGGGTTGTTTACCTCTAGCGCCACTTGGGAAGTCATGAAGATAGACTAGGGGGTCTAATTTGAGGATTTAGTAATTTAAATTTGAGTAAACTCTGAAATTAAAAGCATTCCACCAGTCATGGCAGCCCATTCAAATATTCTCACTTGGGAAGTCCCAAGGACAGAAAGGCCTGGCAGGCTACATTACAGTCCATAGAGTCACAAAGTCTGACATATCTGAGTGACTGAGCACACACACAGCAGCAGGCTATATCAGATCTTAAAGCTTTCCTCAGTGGATAAAATTGAAAGCAAAAGAAGAAGAGGGCAGCAGAGGATTGGATGGTTGAATAGCATCACTCACTCAATGGACATGAATTTGGGCAAGCTCTGGAAGACAGTGACGGGCAGATAACCCTGGCATCCTGCAGTCCATGGGATCCCAAAGAGTCACACACAACTTAGAGACTGAAAAACAACAGTGGGTGAATGTTGAAGAGGAGGAAATAGGGCAGAAAACAACAGTTCAAAGAAGAAAACTTTGAACTGAATTCTACTTTTTGTGCATGAGTGAAGCAAGTCTACATGGTGGTTACTTATTAAAAAAATGTATTTGCCATTTCTGAAAGAGAAACAAGAGTTGGAACTGAGGTATCTTAACCAAACTATTGTAGCTGGATATTGGGATTTCAGAGAGGAAAAGAGACCTAAGTTAAGAAATGTTAAAAAAGAAATATCTTCTAATATTCCTAGAAACCTGTTTCTTAGATAAACCTGTTTCTTAGATAAGCAAATAACACTCAATATACTCTACGATGATTATGTCCCTAAAGATGATTTGGCCACAGTATCACATGCATTTCGTTCTGCCAAATGAGCTGTGGCTACACCAAGGCTTACACACAGACTGTTTTCTGCTCATGACTACTTGCCAGCCTTCTCCCAGGACATTTACTGCGAGTGACTTCCCCCCACAAGCTGTAAGAGTCAGGAATATACAGCCATTGCTCAGTTTTAGAAGCTGAGAGGTCAAAAGTGAACTGTTCATTGTGAAATTAACAGAAGTACAAGATTTGGATTTTTCCTGACATTTATTTGAGATTCTTTTAGAGTACCGTGATTGTCTATTTCTGTCAGTGAGCAGCTGTAACTTACAATTCAAATAAATAAAATATGTGAGCCATGAATCTCTACAGCTTTCACTTATCTGCCTTTCTCAGACTCTAACTGCAGGGTACACGGGCAAAAGCTAACAAAATAACTTGTAATGAACCACTTTAAACAGTAAATTTGGGGGATACCATGGAAAGATTCCTACAATGGAATATTTAGCAACATGTTCCACAATAAAATTCTAGGCAAATAGGTTGAATGTCCTAGGGAAATGAATATTATTGTTATGCATTTTGATGCCTATAGTGTATGCAGAAAGGGACTTTTCGAGAACTTTGATAAAGTAAAAGTTTACTATGTTATTAGAGTAAACTTGTAAAATTATATTTGCCTAGGAGCCTTACTCCCTTTTGGTCATTTTAAATGGACGTTTCGGGTGTTATAAAAACATGGAATGCTTTAGACAATTACAGTGACTTCAAAGGAAATCAATATACATAGTGATGAATTTTACCCAATAGAAATTTAGTCTTTTATTGCTCAATTGTACACAAAGCACAGATCAGTTCAGTTCAGTTCAGTCGCTCAGTCATGTCTGATTCTCTGCGACCCATGAATCGCAGCACACCAGGCTTCCCTATCACCAACTCCCAGAGTTCACCCAAATCCATGTTCATCGAGTCAGTGACGCCATCCAACCATCTCATCCTCTGTTGTCCCCTTCTCGTCCTGCCCTCAATCTTTCCCAGCATCAGGGTCTTTTCAAATAAGTCAGCTCTTCGCATCAGGTAGCCGAAGTATTGGAGTTTCAGCTTCAACATCGGTCCTGCCAAAGAACACCCAGGACTGATCTCGTTTAGGATGGACTGGTTGGATCTCTTTGAAGTCCAAGGGCCTTTCAAGAGTCTTCCCCAACACCACAGTTCAAAAGTATCAATTCTTTGGCGCTCAGCTTTCTTTATAGTCCAACTCTCATACCTATACACGACCACTGGAAAAACCATAGCCTTGACTAGACGGACCTTTGTTGACAAAGTAATGTCTCTTCCTTTTAGTATGCTGTCAGAAAAAAAGAGCAAGAGTTACTCTCAGTGATTTTTTTAAAAACAGGAAAGAAAGATAATTTCACTGTATGTTTTTCATCTGCCTTAATGGTAAAAAGCCACCACATGGCTTCTTTATAAGACCATTGGTCTCTTATTAAATGTCACAATTATCATTTTGAAACCTCCTGTCGGCTTTCAGCCACAAAAATCATAAACAACCTGGAACCATGATCAAATAAATTCATTATTTATGTGATGCTTATTGGAGAAAGCAGCCAAGAAACAATCATGGCTGTTGCTTGTTTTCTATTGCCTTGCATTTCTGACCAAAAAAAAAAAAAAAAAAAAAAAGAGTTGGAGGGTGTTTTAAAATAGAGAGTTAATAAATTTCCATTATAGTCATGTTTAAGATAAATTGACAACAACTAATGATACCACTGTTGTTAATGCTACTGTCCTTGAAATACTACACAACTGCTTCCCCAACAAGTTCATCATAGAAAGCTTGGAAAAACAATCAATATTAAACTTATTCCATAGGTGTGCCTATCAGATATATGTATATTGCAGATCACCTAATTTTGTTGCATTGTTGCATTCAAATGTAAAGTATATAGTAATAGTCATATCTGCCTTTCTCAGTATACTGAAAGAGAAACAAGAGATGAAACTGGGGTATCTTAATCAAACTATTATAGCTAGATATTAGGATCTCAGAGAGGAAAAATGATCAATGTTAAGAAATGTCAAATGCTTTGAAACTAAGAGATATTATACAAGTGCTAACTCTGGGGACAATTTAGGGAGATCTACTAAATATTGAAGTTGGTAGAGTTCATCTTTGAGAATCTAAGTTGAGTAAATGATTTATTATCTCATGAAGTAATATTAATATGTATATGAGCAAGTCAAAGCTATGGTTTTTCCAGTGGCCATGTATGGATGTGAGAGCTGGACTATAAAGAAAGCTGAGCACTGAAGAATTTATGCTTTTGAACTGTGGTGTGGAGAAAACTCTTGGACTGCAAGGAAATCCAACCAGTCCATCCTAAAGGAAATCAGTCCTGAATATTCATTAGAAGGACTGATGCTGAAGCTGAAACTCCAATAATTTAGTCACCTGATGTGAAGAACTGACTCATTGGAAAACACCTTGATGCTGGAAAAGATTGAAGATGGGAGGAGAAGGGGACGACAGAGGATGAGATGGTTGGATGGTATCACCAACTCAATGGACATGAGTTTTAGTAAACTCTGGGAGTTGGCGATGCACAGGGAGGCCTGGTATGCTGCAGTCTGTGGGGTAGCAAAAAGTCAGATATGGCTGAGTGACTGAACTGGACTGAATTGAGTAAGTATATCTATGTATTTATTTTGAAATATTCAAAGCTAGCTCTGCTCAAACCTAAAAGTGTTTGGTCTGCTGGAGTTCTTACTATTATTGGTTTCATTCTGTGGTGTGGGCTGTGAGCATCACTATCTAAGGAGGCCTATCTTACTCAGGGCCTAAGGTAGATAACCAAATAAGAAACTTTAAAAAGTATCATTAAACAAAAGGGTTTCTTTTTATCTATTTCTCTTCACTTAGCCACAAAGTATTCAAGTCCATTTACATGAATTCTGTAGAGTTAACCATCAAGAATTAAGCCATTACTCTTCAACCAGAGACTTTTTACCATAGAATTTTAGCTAAGTTATGCCAGGAGGAGCTATCTCATCCCCAAGGTTAGGAGCAGCAGCTGTGCTTTGCTGGAGCAGCTGTGAAGAAATACCTCATGTCCAAGGTAAGAGAAACCCAAGTAAGATGGTAGGCACTGAGAGAGGGCATCAGAGAGCAGACACACTGAAACCACAATCACAGATAACTAGCCAATCTGATCACATGGCCCACAGCCTTGCCTAACTCAATGAAACTAAGCCATGCCATGTGGAGCCACCCAAGACGGACGGGTCATGGTGGAGAGGCCTGACAGAATGTGTTCCACTGGAGAAGGGAATGGCAAACCACTTCAGTATTCTTGCCTTGAGAACCCCATGAACAGTATGAAAAGGCAAAAAATAGGACTCTGAGAGATGAACTCCCCAGGTCAGTAGGTGCCCAATATGCTACTGGAGATCAGTGGAGAAATAACTCCAGAAAGAATGAAGGGATGGAGCCAAAGAAAAAACAACACCCAGTTGTGGATGGGACTGGTGATAGAAGCAAGGTTTGATGCTGTAAAGAGAAATATTGCATAAGAACCTGGAATGTTAGGTCCATGAATCAAGGCAAATTGGAAGTGGTCAAAGAGGAGATGGCAAGAGTGAACATCGACATTCTAGAAATCAGCGAACTAAGATGGACTGGAATGGGTGAACTGAACTCAAATGACCATTATATCTACTACTGCAGGCAGGAATACCTTAGAAGAAATGGAGTAGCCATCATGGTCAACAAAAGAGTCTGAAATGCAGTACTTGGATGCAATCTCAATAACAAAATGATATCTGTTTATTTCCGAGGCAAACATTCAATATCATGGTAATCCAAGTCTAGGCTGAAGAAGCAGAAGTTGAACAGTTCTATGAAGGCCTACAAGAACTTATAGAACTGACACCCAAAAAAGATGTCCTTTTCATTATAGGGGCCTGAATGCAAAAGTAGGAAGTCAAGAAACACATGGAGTAACAGGCAAATTTGTCCTTGGAATGCAGAATGAAGCAAGGCAAAGCCTAATAGAGTTCTGTCAAGAGAACACACTGGTCATAGCAAACACCCTCTTCCAACAACACAAGAGAAGACTCTACACATGGACATCACCAGATGGTCAACACCAAAATCAGATTGATTATATTCTTTGCAGCCAAAGATGGAAAAGCTCTATGCAGTCAACAAAAATAAGAAGGGGAGATGACTGTGGCTCAGATCATGGACTCCTTATTGCCAAATTCAGACTTAAATTGAAGAAAGTGGAGAAAACCACTAACCATACAGGAATGACCTAAATCAAACCCCTTATAACTATACAGTGGAAGTGAGAAATAGATTTTAGGGACTAGAGCTGATAGAGTGCCTGATGAACTATGGATGGAGGTTTGTGACATTGTACAGTAGACAGATATCAAGACCATCTCCAAGAAAAAGAAATGCAAAAAAGCAAAATTTCTGTCTGAGGAGGCCTTACAAATAGCTGTGAAAAGAAGGGAAATGAAAAGCAAAGGAGAAAAGGAAAGATATATTCATTTGAAGGCAGAGTTCCAAAGAATAGCAAGGAGAGATAAGAAAGAATTCCTCAGCGATGAAGGCAAAGAAATATAGGAAAGCAATAGAAAGGGAAAGACTAGAGATCTCTTCAAGAAAATTAGAGATAACAAGGGAACATTTCATGCAAAGATGGGCTCAATAAAGGAAAGAAATGGTAGGGACCCAACAGAAGCAGAAGATATTAAGAAGAGGTGGCAAGAATACACAAAAGAACTGTACAAAAAAGATCTTCATGACCTAGATAATCATGATGGTGTGACCACTCACTTAGAGCCAAACATCCTGGAATGTGAAGTCAAGTGGGTCTTAGGAAGCCTCACTATGAACAAAGCTAGTGGAGGTGATGGAATTCCAGTTGAGCTATTTCAAATCCTGAAAGATGATGCTGTGAAAGTACTGCACTCAATAGCCAGCAAATTTGGAAAATTCAGCAATGGCCACAGGACTGGAAAAAGTCAGTTTTCATTCCAATCCCAAGGAAAGGCAATGCCAAAGAATGCTCAAACTACCACACAATTGCACTCATCTCACACGCTAGTAAAGTAATGCTTAAAATTCTCCAAGACAGGATTTAGCAATGCGTTAACCATGAACTTCCAGATGTTCAAGCTGGTTTTAGAAAAGGCAGATGAACCAGAGGTCAAATTGCCAACATCCACTGGATCATCCAAAAAGCAAGAGAGTTCCAGAAAACCATCTATTTCTGCTTTATTGACTATGCCAAAGCCTTTGACTGTGTGAATCACAATAAATTGTGGAAAATTTTGAAAGAGATGGGAATACCAGACCATCTGACCTGCCTCTTGAGAAATCTGTATGCAGGTCAGGAAGCAACAGTTAGAACTGAATATGGATGGAACAACAGACTGGATCCAAATAGGAAAAGGAGTATGTCAAGGCTGTATATTGTCACCCTGTTTATTTAACTTATATGCAGAGTACATCATGAGAAACGCTGGGCTGGAAGAAGTACAAACTGGAATCAAGACTGCTGGGAGAAGTATCAATAACCTCAGATATGCAGATGACACTACTCTTACGGCAGAAAGTGAAGAAGAACTAAAGAGCTTTTTGATGAAAGTGAAAGAGGAGAGTGAAAAAGTTGGCTTAAATTTCAACCTTCAGAAAACTATGATCACAGCATCTTGTCCCATCACTTCATGGCAAATAGATGGGGAAACAGTGGAAACAGTGGCTGGTTTTATTTTTCTACACTCCAAAATCACTGCAGAAGGTGATTGCAGTCATGAAATTAAAAGACTCTTACTCCTTGGAAAGAAAGTTATGACCAATCTAGGCAGCATATTCAAAAGCAGAGACATTAATTTGCCAACAAAGGTCCATCTAGTCAAGGCTATGGTTTTTTCAGTGGTCATGTATGGATGTGAGAGTTGGACTATAAAGAAAACTGAAAGCTAGAGAATTGAATATTTGAACTGCGGTGTTGGAGAGGACTCTTGAGAGTCCCTTGGAGTGCAAGGAGATCCAACCAGGCCATCCTAAAGGAGATCCAACCAGTCCATCCTAAAGGAGATCAGTCCTGGGTCTTCATTGGCAGGACTGATGTTGAAGCTGAAATTCCAGTCCTTTGGCCACCTGATGCGAAGAGCTGACTCATTGGAAAAGACTCTGATGCTGGGAAAGATTAAGGGCAGGAGGAGAAGGGGACGACAGAAGATGAGATGTTTGGGTGGCATCACCGAATTGATGGACGTGGTTTGGGTGAACTCCAGGAGCTGGTGATGGACAGGGAGGCCTGGTGTGTTGTTGTTCATGGCGTCCCAGAGAGTCAGACATGACTGAGCAACTGAACTGAACTGAACTGATTCCAAAATAAAACAAGTTCAATGTTCTAAAGTGAGGAAAATGTGTTGGGTATAAAGCACCTTGCATAGTCAACTTACAGGAGTGATTTATGAAAGTCAACAGTCAGGCTTGGCTGAGAGCAACATTTAAGGGGATAAAAGGAAATAAAAACAGCCACATATTTTCCTAGCTCATTGTTTATTTTTATTCCTATTCAGAATGCCACATCTCTCAAGGAAAAAAAAAAAAAAAAGAAAGAAAGAAAAGAAAAGCATCTTTTTTTTTTTCTTTTCTGCATGTGCCAGTTAATGCAGAATTAATAATAAATGCAGGAAAATTGAATGTAAGTTCTAAGAGAAGAAAATTGACAAGATGACTGTTGACATCAGTGAGGAAAGTCCTCCGTTCCAAACCTCAACATTACCCCCAAACTGGGCTGTACTGCTTTTCTTTTTAATTGTGAAGAGAAAGATGGTTACATGAGATAATGTACACATTACATGAGATAATGAGATAATGTACTTGCCATGTCCAGTGTTAACACTTGGTTACAGTTGCTTTAGAGTAATCCTATATGAAATAAAATATTATAGATAACATTTTAAGCTTTCTTTTGTTGTCCTCTTGTTCTGATTTTCCTCTCTCCTCCACAGAAGGAAACATTATTTTAAATTTGGTATCCATCCTTATTATACTCTATTTTAAATATCTACAGCAGAAACATGAACACTTTCAGGATAAGAGCAGATGTGTTTGCTTAACATCATAACTAAGATATCTAGGTCAATGCACAAAAATTCATTATATCTTTATCTTTGTTTTATTTCAACCACACATAATTTCACCACACAAATAAGCCACACTTTATTCATCTATTCCTATACTGATGAATATTTTGATTATTTTGCCACATTGTTTTAAAATTCTTTGTGAAGGTGTTCTTATGCAAGAGCTCTTGAAAACTTCTCTAGGCTTTACACCTAGAAGTGAAGTAGCTGAGTAAGCTATGCACATTTTTAAGTTTTAAAAAAGGTCAAATTGCTCTAGAAATGGACTACACTAGTATGCTTGTCTACATGAATCAAACACATTATTTCTTAAATTCTGTATTGTCTGATGATGTTCCTACACAAGTCTCATTTTAGTTGATCTTTAAAGGATCCAACTTCAGGGGTATGTGCTAGAAAGAACTAGGTAAGAGCATCTTATTTTATCAGATTCTATTCTTGGTTGGAGCTTCCTAGGTGACTCAGTGGTATAGAACCTGCCTGCCTGGCAGTCGACCTGGGTTTGATCCCTGCGTCTAGAAGATCCCCTGGAGAAGGAAATGGTAACAGATGAGTTAAAGACTGAGCACACACATTGTCTTCACCTATGGATTCTAAGTACCTTGTATTATTGTTGTTGTTGTTTAGTCACTAATTTTTGTCCAATTCCTCTGCAACCCCTGGACTGTAGCCCACCCGGCTTCTCTGTCCATGAGATTTCCCAGGCAAGAATATTGGAGTGGGTTGCCATTTCCTTCTCCAGGGGATTGTTCCAACCCAGGTATGGAACCTGAGACTCCTGCATTGGAAGGCACTGGCAGGCAGATTCTTTACCATTGAGCCATCAGGGAAGCCCATGCTGCTGTATACCTGAAAACTAAATGGTTGCACAGAAATATTTTTTAGTTCAGCAGAGATGTACCTACTTTCTGAACAAGAATGTATATAGAATGTATACATTTTCTTCTAGTTGGCAAATGTTCCATTTTCGCATTAGCCTTAGAGCTACCTGCTAGCTTATTCTTTGTTTTGACAGATTTTTAGCTTAAGTTTTCACCTTCATGATAAGTCTTCCAGATAAGTTATGAAAAGAGGTGGGGAAGCATGATAACTTTTAACAGTGGGGAGATCCTATCGGTAGCACACTCGCTAACAAAGATACTTGGAATGTTACATTATCTCAGCTACAAGCCCAAGAAATACGTTTATTTATAGATTCCACTAGAAGGTGCTGTCCTCCCTCTATGTAACAGATGGATGTGTTTGGGAAAAAAATGGATCATTTTAAGAGCTTCACATAAATTGTTACAGCCACAAGCTGTGAAATTAAAAAAAAAAAAACGCTTCAATTTTAAAAGTATTTATTTATGAATCAAATGTTGTCTTTTGATCACAATTTATCTTACACTATAATGTTAAATGAAAAAAATTTGTATCCACAAAATATTTTACATTGAAGAGTCTTACCTCTGTGGATCTTTTAATGAGCACAGCTCATTTTAAATGTTGACTGCTAAAGTTACAAAAGTTTCTAGAAATATACACCCATTTTAAACTTCTAGCTTTTTTTCTTCATATGTTCACTTTTTTCTCTTTTCAGTTACAGCAGGAAAACATGTAGCTATATACATAATATAGATCTGTGACTTTTTATCCAGGATATCAAAATAAGTGGGTTCTAATACACTTTTGAATGTCATAGTCGGTATCGCACAGGCACTTTTTTTTGACTTTTAGAGTTTTTAATTCTTTTTTAATTGAAGTATAGTTGATTTACAATGTTGTGTTAGTTTCAGGTGTAGAGCTTAGTGATTCACTTATATATATACATATTGGAGAAGGCAATGGCACCCCACTCCAGTACTCTTGCCTGGAAAATCCCATGGACGGAGGAGCCTGGTAGGCTGCAGTTCACGGGGTCGTAAGAGTCAGACACGACTGAATGACTTCACTTTCATGCATTGGAGAAGGGAATGGCAACCCACTCCAGTGTTCTTGCCTGGAGAATCTTATATACACACACACACACACACACACACACACACACATCTCCTTCTCCTTCTGCCTTCAATCTTTCCCAGCATCAGAGTCTTTTCCATTGAGTCAGTTCTTCACATTAGGTGGTCAAAGTGTTGGAGCTTCAGCTTCAGCACCAGTCCTTCCAATAAAATATTCAGGACTGATCATTACTTTTTTAAACTTATTGTGTTTGAGGTCTCTTTGTACCAGGCTTCCAGAAAAGTTGAATTCTTTCCTTGAAAAAGGTTGAATTCTTTCTTCTTTTTGGTTTCTTGGTCCAGTGGTTTGTGTAAGGTTTGTATAGGGTGAGATTTGTACTGAGTTTTTGTTTGTTTGTTTTTCCTCTGATGTGCAAGGCTGAGTGGGGTGGTAATCCTTTCTGCTGATGATTGGGTTTGTATTTTTGTTTCATTTGTTGTTTAGATGAGGTGTCCTGCACAGGGTGCTACTGGTGGTTGGGTGATGCTGGGTCCTGTATTCAAGTGCTTTCCTTTGTCTGAGTTCTCACTATTTGATACTCCCTAGGGATAGTTCTCTGGTAGTCTAGGGCCTTGGAGTCACTACTTCCACTCCAAAGGCTCAGGGTTGATCTCTGGTCAGGAACAAAGATTCCACAAGTGGTTTGTTATGGCATTAATTGAGATTAAAACACATATCCCCAAATGGGAAATCCAAGACAAATGGCAGTTACAAAATCAGGCAAACAGTAGTTAAAATAATGGAATTTACACGTGTACGTATACACCTATGAGCAAAGTCAAAACAGTCCAACAAAAGTAAAGTACAGTAGATTGACCCAGCAAACAAAGGAAATCAAAAATTATATTTACCAGTTAAGAACAAAACTAACTAAAGCACAAACTGGAAAACAAAACTAAAGCAAGGTGCCAAGTGCAGAATAAAGCAATGAAAACAAAACTAACAAAATGTTGAGAGGAAAAGAAAGAAAAGAAAGAATAGATACGCAAAGTTAGTAGATAAAGAAGACTTATATACATTGAAGATTAACTGCAAGGGGAAAAAAAACAGTAGGAAAAGCAAACAAAGGAATAAATGTAGAAAAAATAATAATAGATTTAAGGAATTAAAAATTGAAATTAAAAAAAGAGAAAAGAGAGAGAGAGAAAGAAAAAGGAAAACTCCACAGAACTGCAAAAGCCCAATGTAGAGGCAGAGATTTATAACAACAAAAAATGAGACTGAGAGAAAAAAAAAAACAAACCTCAAAACCTTAAATGGATTTCTTAGTGCCAATAAAGTCAACAACTACAACAGAGGGGGAAAAGAAGGGGGGGGGGAAGAAAAAAAAATCCAAAAGAATCTACAGAATAAGTCAAAAAATAAGAATAATAAATGTTCTTCTTGAGTCACTGCTGTCAGAGTCCTTTCCCTCGCTGGGAGTCACAGTCCACCTTATCCCACTAGGATGTCCTCCAACACTGTGCTGATCTCTGGACCTGCTGTGGGGCAGCTCAGATTCTAATCTGGTCTTATTCCTGTGTGTTCTTGCCTCTAATGTCCAGTTTTCAGAACTGGTGCATTTTGTTTTGTGGAAGCTCTCAATGGCCTTTTATATATTCCATAGACACAGAGTCTGCCTAGTTGATCGTGTGGATTTAATCTGAAGCTTGTACAGCTGATGGGAAGGTTTGGGGTCTTATTCCTTAGCCACACTGCCCCTTGGTTTCAATTGTGGGTTTATTTCCGCCTTTGGATATGGGTCCTCTACTGGGGTTTGCCCCTGAGGCTGCCCTGGAGGACTTGGGTGTGCCCCCATGAGGGCCAGGTGTGGAGGTGGTGCAGCTGCTTGAGTCACAGGGGTTCTGGCAGCACCAGGTACTCAGGGGGTTGGCGGCTAAGGCACCAGGAAATACAGTGCTCTATAAGGGTATGGCAACCAGTACTGGCCAATATGCTCTAGTATTCTTGACTGGGAAGCCCCCCTCCCGACAGAGAAGCCGGGCAGGCCACAGGCTACAGGGTCGCAAAGAGTCAGACACAACCGAAGCAACCCTGTGCGCATAGACGCAGGACTTTTTTTGCCTGTGGCAGCTCCACCCCAGTGGGAGTTGAGTGTGAAGGCGGTGCAGCTGCTTGGCTTGTGGGGACGCCGGTGGTGCCAAGTGTGCAGAGATATGGACCGCCTCTGCCTCAGGAGTTATGGCCCTATCAGCCTATTTTTGAGCCTCTTGTATCTGGTGATCAAAAGGCCTCTTTGGCCACTATTTCTCTGTAGCTCAGCCCATTCAAGCACTTAAAGGGCTGCCTTGCCTGGGGTCCTTCTCTGTTGTTCAGAGCGTCAGGCACATAGAAGGACCCCCCCCCCCCCCCCCGTGGGGGTCCTACTCTGTAGATCAGCACGTCAGGCACTTAAAGGGGTACCCTGGGTGGAGTCATACTCTGTAGCTCAGAGTATCAGGTGTTTGATGGGGCAACCACTCTATTGTTTAGCTGCCAATGCTGGGGTGTGGGGAGAGAGGCTATGGTGATCACTCCGCCCCCTACATGTGACTCAGCAGCATCAACTTGCTTCCGTGGCTGCCTGGCTTTCCTCCACCAACATTTCCCACCAGGATCTCCTCCTTCACATCCCCTCAATCCATCTCTCCCCAGTCAACAGCACTCCTTGCCCTGGGATTTCTCCACAATCCTTAAACTCCAGCTCCCAGCCACTGAGCCTTCCAGGGGACCAGCATTTTTGTCTGGGGTATGACTGGTTGTGGCAAGGAATATCTGATTCTTATTCCATTTAGGCTGCTACAGATCAGCTATTTCACTCTCAGCCTTAAGTGTTTCTCCTTTGACTCAGACAATTGCCCCAATGTGGGGATCCGACCTCTGCTTCGTTTCTTCAACCCACTGAGGACAGGTCCAGTCCTACTAACACTTCTGTTTTTCTCCCCTAGTTCCTTCATCCTATCAAGTTTTGTTGGTTCTATATATTCTTCTCCACTGGTCAGGTATTCCTGTCACTCTCAGCTGGTGTTGTGCATGCACTTCTAGGTCTGAAGGTGTCTTCCTGATGTATCCGTGGAGAGAGATCTACTCCAAGTCCACCTCCTCCTCTGCAATCTTGTTTGATCCTCCTTGAAGTTTCTTTACTAAAAATGAGAAGTCAGTTTATCAAAGATTTGTAATTATGTCACCTTCATACTACTGCAATTTTGTGTGTGTGTGTGTGTGTGTGTGTGTGTGGAACTTCTATCATAGGCTTCCCTAGTGGCTCAGACTGTAAAGAATCTGCCTGCAATGTGGGAGACCTGGGTTTGATCTCTGAGTTGGGAAGAGCCCCTGGAGAAGGGAATTGCTACCCACTCCAGTATTCTTGCTTGCCTGGAAAATCCCATGGACAGAGGAGCCTGGTGGGCTGCAGTCCATGGGGTCGCTAAGAGTGGGGCACGACTGAGGGACTTCACTTTCACTTTTCACTTTCATGCATTGGAGAAGGAAATGGCAACCCACTCCAGTGTTCTTGCCTGGAGAATCCCAGGGACAGGGGAGCCTGGTGGGCTGCCATCTATGGGGTCGCACAGAGTCAGACACGACTGAAGCGACTTGGCAGTAGCAGCCAATATTCTTGCCAGCAGAATTCCAGGGACAGAGGAGCCTGGGGGGTCCATGGGGTCTCAAAGAGTCAAACACGACTGAGCTTCTAACACTTCACTTCAAAACTTCTCTCATAGGCTCATATCAAAAGATAATTGGATCAAATTGAGTGCTAAAAAATTCTACTTTTGCTGGGCTGCTTCAGCTATTTTTAGGGATTATGTAGAAAGCTATGAACATACGACCTACTAAAATCAAGAATTTTGGAAAAAGTTAGCTGCTCCATTCAGACACAGTCACCAATATTAATTTTTAATATGGGAATTAGCTGCTCCTGGAAGCTCACTGAATAAAAATTATCCTATTTACAACTGAGGAGAATTTGAAGGAAGGATAAATGATTGACAATAAATATGTCTCTAGGTTGTCAAAACAGTTAGATAAAAACTACAAATTGCAGTCCATTTTCTAGCAATTTTATCAGCTGTGACAGTCCTAACATCCTCTGGAATGGCTTATTGAAAGAAGCTTCGTGTTCCTGATGTACATTACTTTAAATTCTCTAAAGAACTCCAAAAAAAAAAAAAAAAACTGTGATTCTAACAGAGTTTGATGTGAAGTTCCATGGTGATCACACAAAGCAGGTTACACAATGCACCACTTCCTGTACCTACAATCACTGACCACACAGATAGTGTCCCTAGTTTTGGGTGGTGCTTGGGCTGCTGAATCAGTTGACGTTTTTCTGGGTGACCTTGCCCCTGTTTGGGGTGGCTGCAAGTGAATTTTAGAGTGAGGAAGGGCAGAAGATTAAATCAAACTCTAGCCTTAAATCCTTTCCTTTCAATGATCTTTTATGTTCATCTGAGTATTTGGGTCATTTGTCCTTGGAAAAAGTTGGAGGCCTCTATGAGCCCTTTCTCCTCAGCCCCATGGGGGTCTTACTTCTCTGGGTATGTGGTACGAGGGCTAGAACGTGGTAGGAACATGATAAGGGCCTTTCTTACTGTCTCCCTTGCCTAGAAACTGCTCACCAAGGATGACCTCATTTCTAACATCCTAAGGAGGAGGGATGAGAGGTGCCAGTGTCACGGACACCCAAGAACTGCTTCAAGAAAAGACCTCTACGTGGGTCACTTGCACTCTCCAGCCAGACGGCCACCCAAGCTGGCTCACCAGAGCTCCTGGAGCTCCAACATGACCTAGTCACCTCTTCTAGCAGCCCTCCAACTCTGCTGTTCTACTAAGCTGCTCATGTTCACTCTCTTAGAAGTAGGAGCCCCAAGGAATGGGCTGACCACTATGTCCCTGCTGAGGATGACAGCTGGTCCAGTGGTGCTGAACAGCATCGGGGTCACTGGAGCCCTTTGCAGTGTTCCCATACCTCTCTCAGCATTCCCCACCTGGGTTTGATGGTGGAGGCAGTTCTTTTGTCAACTTGAGCATGCACCCAAAGCTTTTCCCACAGAGCCTGTTTTTGTTTGCCTTTTTTTTTTTTCTTTCTGACCACTTGGGTGGCACGTGGAATCTTAGTTCCCAGACCAGGGATCAAACCCAAGACCCTGCACTGGAAGTATGAACCACCAGTGGTCCTAACCACTGAACCACCAGTGAGCCTGGTTGGAGTAAACTTCTCACCACATATGTGTTTCTATGCTGGTGGGAAGAAATGGTGGTAGATTCTTAGTGTCTCAACACCTGATTACTTCCACTGTGTAAATACATTTCTTTATACCATTCTTACAATGAAAACATTCCTTTGTCCTTTAAACGAATACACATACTCCTTGAAGTCTTTATTTCTAAGGCTTCATTTATCCTACTTTCTCACTTTTTTCTTCCCTGCTCCAGATTGTGGAATATATGCAAAAAGTTTGGGGTCAAAATCATGACTTTCCCATAATTTTTTCCTTTGGAGAGAAATTCTCCTCCCTTCCCTCCATCCTCCCCTGTTTTACCTTCTCTTTTCTCTATCCCTTTCCCTCCTTCCCTTTTCAATACTCTTTTGTTTTCCTTCATTTTTCCTATCTCCTTTTTTTATTTGACAAACCCTACTTCATTTTCATAAACAACTCAAAGTAGATACCAATACTGACATTGATGACACATGAAGAAAATTACTTTTAGAGTGAACTTTTTCAGAATGAACATTGAGACTGATATTTCACATTTATTCACCATGAAGAGACTTCCACAGATTAGTCATATGCAATATATTTTGGCAGAGTTTTTTCTTCGAAAGCAGGAAGAATAGTTCTGTGGAGTTCAAGTTCTGATGAAGGTGACATAAAGTGAAAATCATTCGTTATTAAGGGAATAGTCTATCATTAGATTAGACCAGGTGGGGTTTGTGTTTCTGACTTCCTTCCCAGTCTCTCCCAAGGGATAGACTTTCAATGTTCTGAGCAGAGAGGCCAGGTGTATTATGAGAAAATAACATTTCCTTTTTAGCTCCATGAAATTGATTTAAGAGAACATATTTGCTTTTCTCAATTCAGAGAAATGACTCAGGGAAATTAAAATCACCAACTCTCTTTGGTGATGCTTTACTTTCTTTCATGGCAGATCTATTCCTCCCATGAGCAATTTCTTACACTAAGAAAGCCTCAAGAGTGTGCCCTATTAATATCACTTGAAAAAAATCTATAATGATAAATGGTATAATAAACAAGCCAAGGCATGCAGTAATAATGAGTTTTTAAAAATAGAAATTGAAAGAAAGGAAATAAAGTATATTGATTAACTGAGACTCCACCCCCCCCCAGAAATCTAACACTCTTGTAAGTTTTTCAATATTTTATAATGCAATTATCCTTGTGTATTCATATCTATTTCTAAAAGTTCTGTTAATGCTGCCTATTTAGTAAACTTATCTAAGGAAACAAAGAAAATAACCATCTATATCAGCTAGATGTAGTCTTTTTTCTGTTTATTTATTTTTATAGTTGTGTCTTACTAGACTTCATTTTCGAAAAATGACATGCCCACTGCTCACAGCAGCTGCAATCCATTAGCCTAATGGATTGGAATTATAGGTTGCCTTGGGAATTGTCTATTGTGTGGTAACATCAAATGTAAACCCTACTGTGAAAAGTCTTGACACTAATAAATGCGAAAAATACAGTGTGTTCAGTAAAATGTTAAGAAAAGAGATGTAGGGCATTTGACTAAGCAACCAGAAAGTAATATGAAGTTTATGCTGAAATAGAAACTCCTTGTGTTTTCTTGTTGCTGGGGTTGAGCAAAGTAATCATGCACTGCCATTCCCCATCCAGCAGTGCAGGATGAACAGTACCAACTGCTTAGACATCCCCGTTTCCTACCAAATGCCGGTCATGGCTATCGCTGTGCTGTGCTTAGTCACTCAGTTGGTCCAACTCTTTACGACCCAGTGGACTGTAGCCCGCCAGGCTTCTCTGTCGGTGGGGAGTCTCCAGGCAAGAATACTGCAGTGGGTTGCCATGCCCTCCTCCAGGGGATCTTCCCAATACAGGGAATGATCCTAGGTCTCCGCATTGCAGGCAGATTCTTTACCAGCTGAGATACCAGGGAAGCCTAGATTATTGCTAGATATGTCTTCTTCTTACTCAGAATTCTACCTTATGAATGCTTTCAGTCATTCAACAGAAAACATCTGAGCGCCTACTCTGTGCCACACATTGTGAAGGTACAAGGTTTATAGACGTGCCAAAGCCAGTAAATGAGAAACAAGGAAAAATCTTACTCCTTGACTTCTCAAGTCTTTTTGGCTCTTTTCCTCTCAGTTCTATCACAGACTACTATTACCACCCTGCCAACACATAGGAGTTTTCTGTTTGGGATCAGCTCTGCAAGAGCATTCGCACACCTATGCAAACAGAGTTCATATATTTGTACTATTTAATAATTTATAGCAGTCATTCTTATATACTTAGCACTGTTCTAAGGTGCAGAGAATATTACACAAAAACTTGGTTTCTGACCTCCAGCCTGTACATTTGTAAAATAGAACATCCACTCGCTCATTTATTCATTCAACAAGCAATTGCTGAGTGCTTATTTTGTGCTGATTTTGGGTTGTGTGTTAAGTAATGAACAAATGAAGTGAGAAAATATGAGGACAGAGGTCAGGGAACTGAAGAAATGGTGACTAGGGTAGAAGCTAAATGAGCCAAGCAGAAAGACTAGGATTCTAAAGGACTAATGTATTGCAGAAGGTAGAGTCCAGGTACAGGCCAGGAAAGCAGAAACTGAGTAGAAGAGAAGCAATCGATGATTTCAAACAGAAAAAGTGTAAGGAGACACTGAGAGCCTGGAGTGAGGCTGGGGAAAGGGTGCCTCCATCACAGAAGTGTGTAGATATAATCAAGGACTGGTGCAGAAGGAATGGCCTCTGAAGCCAGAGCTTGGCTAGAGGGATCAGATCTGGATAAATTGATCGAGATGGGGGAGCAGTACTTCTAGTCAGCTGAGATCACAGTTTGTGTACAGGCCTGGAAATAAAAGTGAGAATTGCAAGTCAAGCAGAAAGGGACAGATATAAACAAATGGGAGCTTTGAAATAGAACCTGAGATTAATGAACTAAGATATATCAATTATTACTCTAAAGAAAAGATTTACAAAACTTTTGCTTCTAAGCTTGGTTGTTCAACTTTGTTTGCGTTATGTCAATATTACCTTACTTTTCAAATAAATCATTCATTGAGCTCTCGATGGTTATTGTAACCTACACCTGAAAGAATCTTGATATTGCATGTTTCCTATAAGAATTACAGACAAAAATTTGGAGATTAAAATTTTGATAGGGTATCCAGAGAAGAGTCCTTATTGGGGAGTGCCATTTCAGTAGAGACCTGAAGGATCTAAGAGTGAGAAACTTTCCAAAATAGAAAAAGTAAGTAAAAATTTTGTCTTCTACTTACTCCTACGCTTGGCTCCAGATTTGTTCCATCACTTAATTGTAAAAAAATTACCTGCACCAAATGACCCTGCATTAAATATTATGCTTTTGTGATAGAATGACTCTAAAAGGGTAAATATCTAATTTAGTTCCATGACAGAGTTATCTTGTCTATTTCTGACATTTTCCCTAACATATCAATTTTAATATTAAGAATGTTGATTTTCTTGGAAAAATATCCCATTTGAAATTTTATGGAAATTGCATTAAATCAACATATACATAAAATTCTGCACCCTGTTCCAATGTGCTAAGTGGTTCCCCACACATCTGGGAAATTCTTTGTAACACAAGCTGGATGGCCTACAGTTCAACTAAATTCTGACACTGTCTACCTGGAGATAGTGTCAGGTCCCACAAGTTAAGGGCTTTGTCCTACAAGACTACCCCTACTCCTCAACATCAAAATCCAGTCACCTAGACTATCATACTGGCTATGGATTAGAGATTCCAACGATTCCCTTCTTGGGCTTGGTTAGCTTGCTGAAAAGAACACAAAACTCAGACATTTTACCTGCTGGATAACAGGTTTATTATAAAAAAGTATACTTAGGAACCGCCAGATGGAGGAGATGCCTAGGGCAAAGGGATGTGAGATGGGGCTCAAAGCTTTCATCTCTGTCCCAGAGTACCTCTGCCCAAACCAGTATGTGTTCCCCAACACAGAAGCTCTCCTAGTCCTATCCTTTGGGTATATATATATATATATATATATATATATATATAAATGGTCATGTGTTTTTAGATATGATGTACATATAAAATATGTGCCAGGGTCCAGCCCCGGTGGATCCAGGGTGATTCGAAGGTGGAGACGGAGTCGGCGAGAAAAACACTTTTAGAAATATAAGATTAGATTAGGAAATAATAGTATAGTAGGAAAATTTAGATGGAGAAAAGAAGGCTGAATAACTTGATTTATGTGGAATACCAATCGCCACCTACGTAGGCCACGGGCGTCTTTCCATTCTCCTGAAGGATAGGAGGCACGGAGACCTCCCCAGTCCGATCTTAGAAGCCCAGGCATAATTAGTAGGCTTGGTGAGGACCCACTCCCCAGATGGAAATTCAGCCAGAAGAGGAAAGAAAGAACGACACGGGGGGAATCAGCCATTCCAGAAACTGATCCCATTTTCTTTATTTTCAGGTTTGCTTATATACCTTTTGTTACACATAGGGATGAATACAAAGTCATGCGGGGGTCAGCAGTCCTGACCTTTATCAAAATCGGGTGCTTTACATACAAAAAAGGTCTTAGGGGTTTCACATCATCTTCTGGCCATGAGGCCTGCTGACACTTCATGACCCTCTCTTTCTGATAACCAAAAACTCATTTTTTCCAAGGGTGCTTTTTCTTAAACCAGGCACCACCCTCCAGATAAAGGTACATTCTTATAGGGTAAGGGTGTAATGAGTTACAATCAAGAAAGGAATTTATCTAACCCAAGGTTAACATGATTAATCTTAAAGGTTAATACTTATTTCTCTTATATGCTAGTTATATTCATTATAAGGGCAGGGAATATGAAGATTTAGCAACAAAACATCAGCCCAACAAGTGAAATCCTTTCACCAATACAATTCCTAATCAACCCACTATACTAATAAATTCTAACTTCCCAAAAGAATCTGCCTTTATAAGTCTAAAACATCTCGTGCCTCTCGCTGTTGGGAGGCTGTAAACAATCACATTTGGCCAGATGAACCTATACAGGTAGGCTTCTCCTCCTTCAGAGGAGTTCGTAAGCTGAAACACTTCTTGTCACGCCCAGGAATTTTATCAACTGGAGCTGCAAGTTAACTTCTTCTCTGAGAGAAATGGTTATGGGGGAGAGCCCCCCATAAAGTCAGAGGTGTAAGTGAGAGCATAAAACAGACTCTGGTTTGGGGGGTAGATGCTCGGGAACAGGGGGTTTCCTGAGGCTTGATCACGCCTTTGCGTATGCCAAGCCTTCTTCCTCATGACCTTTGCCACGGGCGGAGTTCCTCACGCTGGCCCCCGGCAAATATGTATTTTAAAATTTAACTTAATCTTTTTTAAGAGGACTATTATTTTATTGAATTTGTTATAATATTGCTTTTGTTTTATGTCTTGGCTTTTTGGCTGTGAAGCATGTGGGATCTTAGCTCACTGACCAGGAATTGAATCATCACCTCCTGCATTGGACGGTGAAGTAATAACCACTGGAGCACCAGGGAAATCCCATTAACTTTAACTTAATCTTGAACAAGTGGCACTAGTGGTAAAGAACCCACCTGCCAATGCACCAGACACAAGAGATGTGGGTTTGATCCCTGGGTTGGGAAGATCCCCTGGAGGAGGGTGAAGCAACCCACTCCAGTAATCTTGCCTGGAGAATCCCATGGACAGAGGAGCCTGGAATGCTACTGTCCATTGGATTGCAGAGTCAGATATGACTGATGTGACAACATTCATGCCTGCAATCTTAAACAAATTTGAGGGCTGAAATTGCAGTTTTTTTTTTTTTTCCATGGATCATTGGAGTTTTGTGTCTACCAGAGCTGAGTTCTGCTACTTTCCTGGAATCGGTGTAGCTCCTTTCATTCATCTTGGGTGAATGCAAGCATCTCAGGTTCAGTGTCCAGACAGTTTTTGAGTCTATGGTTTGGTCCCTTAGTGGTACCTACTTTCCTTCTCTGTCCTCACTCAGCTTCCTTCCCTTTCTTCTTAAGCTTCCTGTTCTGTGCTCTGCCAAGTGATTTGTTGTGTCCCTCTGAAGAGTTCTGTTATTTATTAAGGCCAAAAATGTATTGAAAGTTGCTTGTATTTGCTGTAATTATCTTGAGAGTGTTAAATCGCATTTAATTGGTACACAAGTGGCAAGTTAGACCAGTCTCATAAATGTCTCAGAGAACACTTATGTTCATTGCATTTTATAATATTTATGTACAGTGCATTAATTAGAAAATGCAATGGCAATTGCCATCTTCCCACTGGACAAAATTGATAAAATATAAATATCTTTACTAAAGGTAGCACAGTTAATTGACTTTTCTGCATTATACTTCATCATATACAAAGCAATTTGCTTTTAGAAATAGAATATGGCTTGCTACATTATTCTTTTATAAACTCCATGTTCCTCTTTGTGCAACAAACTTAGCCAGTGAGTTTTATTTGGAAAATTCCTAATCTATGAACTATTATTTATTCTGCATTTTATATCAGAAGACCAACTTTTAAATGGCTCATGAATCAAATAAACCTAATTGATTAAATATTCACTCATATTTATGAGTCTGATTAGGCAAGGAGAATCCTATGTACAAATCATTTTGTACTGCTTGTGTTCATGTAAGACACATAATATTAAATATTCATATTTAATGAATATTGGTATTCATTAAATCAATGATATTTGCTATTTCATTATTGAAATGATGAATATTGTTATTTCATTATCATGACCCTTTGTTAACATTATCTGATATGTTAAAAAATACAAAGGAAAAGAGGTATAAAGAGAGGGTGATTTAATTTCACAAAGAAAACTCCCCAGTCTCAATACCTTAGGTGTATTTGAAGGATTTAATCTTTGGCCAATACTTCAAGATGAGCATTTTTCAGGTAGTGGAGAAGGCATGCAGTGAAATAGCAGAGCTAGATAGAGTCATGCCTCCTAATTTCTCTGCCTGAGAATATTCAAAGGGAAACCTCGGACCTGACTGTATGTAAGGAAATCATAAAATACAGTGGTGTCAGCACCCTAAAATATAACCAACAAGCAAGCACATGATCAGAGAGAAGTTAAGCCAAATATCTGCTTTTTCCTGTAGGCACTATTCCATTTCCAATTTGTAAACTCTTTCTGATAGAATATTCTCTATCACCGTACACGCCCGCAGGGCCTCGTTCCATGAAGCTGTCTGTCTCAAGAACAGTCCTCAGTTGCCTTCTTACTGCTCTTAGTTCTCTCTGCAACTCACTTTCAGTGGATGATTGCCTATGGTGCTGAGCCTGTGTTCCCTTGAGAAGACGCTGCTACCAAGGACACCTGCTTCAAAACCCCCTTTCACATCTGTATCACTTAATTGTCCAGAATTTTATTAATGTAGGATTCTGATTGCATGGTACACTTGACTGAAGGTTTGGGTAACAGGTGAAATGTCAAATCAGGAAGATAAAACTTGGAACTGGATGTGAAACATAAAAACAAAACTGTTTTGATAGTCTAAGGAAAGAGCAGACATTTCAACCTATGTGCGTTTGTGTGCACACACACATACTGACACACACTCACAGTCAACCAAGACCTATTTGCTTGTTTTGACAAACAAGTCTGAGAGACTCAAGGCAAATCTCCAAACTCCTTTTGAAAAACCCTTTCCGTTACCTTCCTGACATTCTGGCAATCAAAGCTGAAATAGTCCATAGAAATAACAATGCAGAGAGAAGTAGTATTCAGTTGACAAAGAAATCACAAACAGACCTCTATGTTCTGCCTGTTTATTTAGAAATATGGTTGATTTACAATTTTGTGTTAGTTTCGTGTATATGGCAAAGTGACACAGATACACTCACACACACACACACACACACACACACACACACACATATGGCTTCCCTGGTGGCTCAGGGAATTATATACTCATTCATATTAGTGTTACTCTTCTTGAAAAAGAGTGTGTGTGTTCCAAGATTTACCTACTAGGAAAAAAAAAAAAAAA
>SJXQ01002405.1:83736-126832 GCA_006408695.1 Aepyceros melampus | reverse complement strand
AGCCATGAAATTAAAAGATGCTTACTCCTTGAAAGAAAAGTTATGACCAACCTAGATAGCATATTGAAAAGCAGAGACAGTACTTTCCCAACAAAGGTCAATCTAGTCAAGGTTTTTCCAGTGGTTTTTCTACTGGTTATGTATTGATGTGAAAGTTGGACTGTGAAGAAAGCTGAGCGCTGAAGAATTGATTCTTTTGAACTGTGGTGTTGGAGAAGACTCTTGAGAGTTCCTTGGACTGCAAGGCAATCCAACCAGTCCATTCTGAAGGAGATCAGCCCTGGGATTTCTTTGGAGGGAATGATGCTGAAGCTGAAACTCCAGTACTTTGGCCACCTGATGCGAAGAGTTGACTCATTGGAAAAGACTCTGATGCTGGGAGGGATTGGGGGCAGGAGGAGAAGAGGACAACAGAGGATGAGATGGCTGGATGGCATCACCGACTCGATGAGAGTGAGTGTGTGTGAACTCCAGGAGAACTGGTGATGGACAGGGAGGCCTGGTGTGCTGCGATTCATGGGGTCACAAAGAGTCGGACACGACTGAGCGACTGAAGTGAACTAAACTGATTTTCAACGAATCTGGCAGCACTTATAATGTGTTTCATTGTTATCAATTTTATCTTGTCTCATCAATGATGGGTTTTGCATTTCTTCTTAACACTCACTCTCTCATTTTTAATTGCCACTTTTAGGGCATTTTCAAGAAGAAAGTCAGAAACAAAAGGACAAATCTTTATTGCTTACATAAGATTAGGGATCTGGGTTTTGTTTTTCGTCTTTTTCTAAATTTGATTTTTTGTTCATCACTGATTTTTTTGCATCAATTTTTATTTATTTTCAGCCATGCCCTGTGGCATGCAGTATTTTACTTCCCCAGCCAGGGATCGAACCCATGCCCCCTACAGTGAAAACCTGGAGTCTTAATCACCGGACCCACAGGGAAGTCCCCAGGAGTCTGTTTTAATATTAGCAAACCCTATGTTATGATACTACTCTAATGGCAGAAAGTGAAGAGGAGCTAAGAGCCTTTTGATGAGGGTGAAAGAGGGGAGTGAAAAAACTGGCTTGAAACTCAACATTCAAAACACTAAGATCAGGGCATCTGGTTCCATTACTTCATGGCAAATACAAGGTTAAAAGTGGAAGCAGTGCCACTCTCCCAAATCCTCCCACCCTCTCGATCTCCCTCAGAGTCCAAAAGTCCATTCTATTCATCTGTGTCTCTTTTGCTGTCTCACATACAGGGTTATCATTACCATGTTTCTAAATTCCATATATATGCGTTAGTATACTGTATTGGTGTTTTTCTTTCTGTCTTACTTCACTCTGTATATTTGGCTCCAGTTTCATCCATCTCATTAGAATGTATACTATCATGTAAGAAATGAATTGCCAGTCTATGTTCGATACAGGATACAGGATACTTGGGACTGGTGCACAGGGATGATCTAGAGAGTTGATATGGGGTGGGAGGTGGGGGCGGTTCAGGATTGGGAACTCATGTACACCCAAGATGGATTCAGGTCAATGTATGGCTAAACCAATACAGTATTGTAAAGTAAAATAAAGTAAAAATAAAAATTAAAAAAAAATCCAGCACAAATAAAAAAAATTAAAAAAAAAAAAGCAAGGGATCTGAAGCAGGAAAGCTGTTACTATTTCTGGGTGACACTGTACCACAGGCCTAGAGAATAATCAGTTTAGAAGAAGCAAGATAATCGAAGCTTCTGGAAAGGAGAACTTCAGAAGAAAACCAACATCACAGAATTGATAGGCTATCCATGTGTGTATTTAGAAAAAAACTGTGAGAGAAGTGTAGAGGTTCTAATGAAAAAGAAATGAAGGTTATGTAAAAGGAAAATTCTGCAAGTAAAAAGTAGGAGTGGGGAGACATTAACTCTAGGAAAACAAAACAAAATAAAAACTCCTCCAAAAAGAAAACCACTGTAGTACTGTACTTAGCTTGTCCATAAACTAATCATAGTCATGTAACCATTGATTTCAAATTCAAATAAAATGTACTACATAATCATACTGGAAGGTGGGGAGGTAGCAGTGTGGTGAGAAGTGGACAGTAGGTAGAGGACTGTGTGTAAGCATTCTAAACCCATCCAGACTCTAAAAAGAATGCAATAATGTCTAAAGTGAGTAAATTAAGAAATGGTAAAATATATAAGCTACAAGGACATATTGTACAACACAGGGAATATAGTCAATATTTTATAATAACCATAAATGGAGTACAACCTTTAAAAATTGTGAATTACTGTGTTGTACACCTGTAACATAATATTGTACCTTAACTCTATCTCAATAAATAAATAAACAGAAAAAAGAGTGGAAGTAGTGACAGATTTTATTTTCTTGGGCTCCAAAATCACTGGAGACAGTGACTGAAGCCATTAGATTAAAAGGCACTCGTTGGAAGAAAAGCTATGACAAACCCAGCATAGGTGTGTGCTAAGTCACTTGTCATGTCTGACTCTTTGCGACCCCATGGACTGTAACCTTTCCATGGGAGTCTCCAGGCAAGAATACTGGAGTGGGTTGCTGTGCCCTCCTCCAGGGGATCATCCTAAATCAGGGGTTGAACTCGCGTCTCTTATATCTCCTATACTGGCAAGTGGGTTCTTCCCACTAGCGCCACCTGGGAAGCTCAGACAGCATCTTAAAAAGCAGAGACATCGACTTTTGCTGACAAAAGTCCTTATGGTAAAAGATATGGTTTTTCCAGTAGTCATGTATGGATGTGACAGATGGACAATAAAGAATGTTGAGCCCCAGAGAATCAATACTTTTGAATTGTGAAGCAGGGGAACACTCTTGAGAGTCCACTGGACTACAAGAAGATCAAACCAGTCAGTCCTAAAGGAATTCAACCCTGAATGTTCCCTGGAAGGACTGATGCTGAAGCTGATACTCCAGTGCTTTGGTCACCTGATAAGCCAACTCATTGGAAAAGATCCTGATGCTGAGAAAGATTGAAGGCAAAAGGAGACAGGGGCAGCAGAGGATGAGATGGTTAGATAGCATCATTGACTCAATGGACATAAATTTGAGCAAATTTGAGAGACAGTGGAGAATGGAAGGGCCTGGCGTGCTGCGGTCCCTGGGGTCTCAAAGAATTAGACATGACTTGGCGACTGAGCAACAACAACGTTAACACAATTCATGGAGTAGAATATCTTCATGTTCTGAACGTGTGCTTGAACTTCTGAAAAGACAGAAACCTTAGGGGAAGAGTAATATAAAGATTTTCCCTTATTATTAAGTGGTATTTGTGGCTTGATGCTATTCTCTCACTGAATGAAGAATAACCTAAGATTTAAGGTGTTTTCAGCTACAAGGTCAAGCCACATATATGCTATGGAAACAGCACATCAAAACAAACATTTTCTCTTGAAGATATCAGCTTTGGGACCTTCTCCTAATTCTCATTCCAAGGTCATCAAGTGTAAATTTCATGCAGTATGTCTCCATTTCTTTCCCAGAAATCACATCACTCATTTGACCTCAGCCACGTTGCTCCCAACAAGATATATGTAAAAGATGGAAAAGAAATAATTTGGAAACATTTAAAAGGGGAAATAAAAATTGGATGATTTTTATAAAGATGTTTAATTAAAATAGCTTCTCTCGACTGTACACTTCTGCTTTTTTCTGGTGTTTCAGACTTAGCAAACATGGCTTTAATTTTGCATCCTACCTGTTATTAAATGATTTTCTGCCAAATTAAAAAAAGAAAAAGAATATGTAATAGATTCCAGATTCAGTGCAGCTTCAAGAAACACAAGATATTTCAGAGCCCTGGGGGATAATGAAATGCTAGAAAGACTTCAAAGCAAACCCCCAAGAAGAAAGGTTCAAACTCACATCTTGAGCTCTCTTGGCTATTTTTCTAACTGTAAGAAAGATCAACCTTACTCAACCATAGAAACAGGTGAAAAATGAATGGTTAACCTAGCAGAAACTTTTCCACTTCTGTACTTAGGGCTGCTTTTAAACTCTCCTCCAACCAGTCTACGGGTAGAACATGATGGATATCTATTCTTCTATCCTGGATGCAGAATGAATGCCAAACTGAGTTTCATCATATTGGTTAATTACAGTTCTCTTCATGTGGCAGTGACACATGGCAGGGGATGTGCACTTTAGTCTTGAGGAGGACAGGCCAGGCAGGGCTTTTGGGCTTCTGTGGACAACCTTGTTTATGCTTCTTCCCGCTGATCACTGGTGGGAGCTCAAGAGAGGTTATAGACTCTGGTGAGTCTGAATATAATTTTTTAATTGAAACAGGTGTCAACTAGTCACAAAACATGAGACTGATGACCACTACTTATTGCTTATTGTAATAAAACAAATTATTAAACACTTAAGGAGGCCTGGAAAAAAAGAAGAATTTTCCAGAGAAAATCAGATTGGGAGAGTTAGATATTTGTAGAGTCCCTTGGACAGCAAGGAGATCAAACCAGTCAATCTTAAAGGAAATCAACTCTGAATACCCATTGGAAGGACTGATGCTGAAGCTGAATTCTAGTGCTTTGGCCACCTGATGTGGACTCTCTGGAAAACATCCTGATATTGGGAAAGATTGAGGGCAGGAGGAGAAGGGGGCAACAGAGGATGAGATGGTTGGATGACATCACTGATTCAATGGACCTGAATTTGAGCAAACTTCAGGAGATACTGAAGGATAGGAGTGTGGTATGATGCATTCCATGGGGTCCCAGAGTTGGACACGAGAGAGACTGCACAGCAACAACAATAAGGAAACTACTAGGTCACTTTTCTGGAAAGGTTTACCCAGAGCTATCCCTGCTTTAAAGTGACCTTCCACATTCTTTTTCTGATGGATGCTGGAGATTTCTGAATTTCCAAAAAAGTGGCATTAGAGAATTTAGCACTCATTTTTAGAGCCAAAGATGCTAATCACATTTTCGGGGTCACTGCATGTATTGATAGCTCATGCTGCCATGAATGTAAATGTGTAAATAACACAAAACACAACTTACAAAGGCAAGAATGTAAGAAGAGTGGTATTAGGTGATTTAGGTGGAAGAGGAAGCTGAGTTAAAACTCCAATGATAATTAGATGGCCTACAACATACGATGGCCTCCCAATGCCCTTAGTGAGGAATAAAATGCTGGTTCCATCGATTTATATGACTGTGAATCTTGGGATCCCATACTGTGAATCCTGAAACATTTATTTAAAATGTGGCACCTCCTATGTATATACAATAGAATACTACTCAGCCATAAAAAAGAATGCAATAATGCCATTTGCAGCAACAAGAATGTAACTAGAGATTATCATACTAAGTGAAGTTAGTCAGAAAGAGGAAACAAAATACCATATGATATCACTTACGTGTGAACTCTGTAATATGGCACAAATGAACCCATCTATGAAGCAGAATCATAGACGTGGAGAACAGACTGGCTGCTGCCAAGCGGTGGAGGGGGAAGGGATGGAGTGGGAGGCTGCAGTTAGCAGATGTACTCTTCTATATATAGAACAGATAACCAACAAAGTCCTACTTATAGCTGGAGAAATAGTCAATATCCTATGATAAACCACAATGGAAAAGAATATAAAAAAATAATGTATTTATATGTATAACTGAATCCCTTTATTGTACAGCAGTAATTAATACAACATTGTAAATGAATTATACTTCAATAAAATAAGTATTAATACATACACAAATTCTAACATAAAAAATGAAAATGTGATACCTCTTGTTTAAAAAACAGGACAGCATGGAGGGAGTAGAAGGACAAGAATCTGTCTCAGGGAGGCAAGAAGATAAAGATAGGGTGTAGAACAGACCATATCTGTTGAGCCAAGACTCCGAGTCCTTGGTGCATGCTTCATTGACCCAAATGAACATTTTAAAAAAATCAAAATTCACAGTTTCAAGATGGTGACTGCAGAGCATGAGCCCCAAACACAAAGTTCTCCTTTGAGCTTGGGATCCTGTCGTGACTGCACTTGTCACATGTCCACGTGACATCCCGTGGCCCTGATCCAGGTATGTCCTTGGCCTCACCAGCCCTTCCATTATCTCACCAAAGAAAGGCACAGAACAAATCATTATCTGTGAGCAGGAATTCTTAATCAGAGCAGAATTCTTAATCATTTTTGTTCCATGGATTCTTTAGTGGGGAGCCTGGAGAATACCACTGATCTCTTCTAAGAATGATTTTTATCATGTTAGTACATGAGATACAATGTCTTTAAAATATGCCCCTCCAGAGTGCATAATCACAATTTCTTTTTTACAGATTCTTGTATGTTGTAACTAGCCAACTAGAGTGATTCTATGCTCAATAGTCCTTTCCTACCAACCAGTTCAGCCACATGTTATCATATCAGTGATGCAAATATCTACAATGCATCCCAGTACATCCTACTTAAAATCATGTGTCGATCAATATTTGGATAGAGTTTAGTCAAAGACCAGTCCACAGTATAATGTTCTTATTTGAATTAAGAAACAAGAGCTTTCACGCTGAAAGTTTTTAAAAATGAACATGACTCTGAAGCTCTGGAATTTCAATTGTCTTGGAAAGTACAGAAAAGAACTGAATACATAACTAGCTGGGTTTCCTTGAGTTGGCTGAAATTATATGATTAAAAAATGAAGAGAAAAGGAGAGAGAACATAAAAGAGAGAGAAAATAAAACAGGATAGAAGACTGCACTTCATTTTCAGAAGTTTCTAGAATAGTATTTTAGATGGAAAATAAAATGGAGGAATTGTTAAATTTTGAATAGAAGTTAGCAAAAGATGGAGACAATCTGTGCCATTCAAATTAATGTAATTTTATTCATGGTCAACTGAAAGTTGAGAACCCTTCAGTAGTGAGCATACAAGAAGTAGACCCATGATGGACAGGCTTGAACAGTCCCACTCGTCTCCTCTTGTTCCTTGTGCAATGGAAAACTTGACTGACATACCTCTTGCTATAGCACGATGAATGGGCTGTTAGGTCACTGACAGCTGGACCTATAATTCAGGTAGTGATGGAACTACCAAAACTGCTTCTTGTCAAAGCTGTGCAGAGGAACTGAGAGTAAGACACTGAGAGTAAGGTGAGCATTGATAAACATCTTTTGAAGTTTCTGGTAAAGTGTGATTATCTGATTATTGCAGAAGTATAAGCCCAGTTTCTTTATGTTCTCTGATGTTGAGTTCTGAGCCCATTTTGCTGGCTTTCAATAAAGACTGGAAAATACATCTAGGAAAGAAGATAAAAACTCATTTTTAAATCCCTTCATTCCTTGGAGGAACACGATCATTTCTCATTCATATCAATTCTTTCATCTGAGGATCATGAAGTGTGACCTCAAATGTTTTCCAGATGTCTAATGGAATGTGTGTTGGAGGAAAATTATTTTGTTTGCTGCACAAATTCAGCTCTGTTACTAACATTGCAAAAAGAAACAAACAAATGGGATCTGAGAGCATCTTTTCTACTGTATATTACTTTACACAAAAAATAAAAGTAGAAGGCATATAGTAACATATAGTCAAAGTGAAAATGTTAAGGGCTTTCCTGGTGACTCAGACAGTAAAGAATCCACCTACAGTTCAGAAGACCCAGGGCTGATCTCTGGATCAAGAAAATCCCCTGGAGAAGAGAATGGCTACTCACTCCAGTACACTTGTGTGGAGAATTCCATGGACAGAGGAGCCTGGCAGGCTACAGTCCTTAGGATCACAAAGAGTCAGAAAATATTATCCAGGAAAAAAAACAAAAAACAAACAATTTTTATTTATAATTCTCTCTCTTTGACTATATTTGATCCTAAGGCATGAACCACCTAGGCCCTTTTGGAAGTTCATTAGCAAACTAGCTTATTTCTGATTCAATAATTAAATCATATTTTTGTCCCCTTCCCAACCCCACTCAAAAAAGTTTAGTATTACTACTGATTTATTACTTAGCTATGGTATCTAAAACATTTTGTTTCTTAAAATATTAAAGATCTATATCCTACTTGCTTCTGAAAGGGCTCAAAGTAGCTAGTAACCTTTATTAGTGTAAGCAGACCATGGTCATTTTCCTCCTTGCCTATAAGATGGAATTCTGTCTGTTTCCATGAATACAAATCATCTCACTTCCTGCTTATGCAGCTGATGAGGAGGTCATGAAACCCAAAGGAAATCACTCCCCAGTTCTTCAAATTGACATCACTCATCCCCTGCCTCTTTGTGACTTGGCAGTCGAAGTGTAAGGTAATATCTTAAAGAGGAGAAATCTCAAACTTGCATAAAGTGGACTTTCTGTACTGCCACAATATGACATGATGTCCCCTAACCATAAAACACTCTGAGTCATCTGGCCCTTTATTTACTCAGTAATTCCATTATTTAATATGATGGGTTGTCAGAAAGAGAATTTATAGTGTTGTTGGAAACACATTGACTTCAAGTCGCAAAACTACCATATTTTTTATGCTTCAGGTGCTGAACTAATATGTGGGAAAGTAGTTCCACCCAACGCATAGTGATGTTTCCTCACTGATGTCCACTCAAATGTTCTCACCCAACTGTTGTGAACTCATTTCTGCCTCTTATGTGCTATATTTTAGTGGTTACATTATAAGGAACTCTTCAAAATAGAATTTCCAATTTAAGGGTAGGAAAACACCAGCAAGCTGAAGCAAGAATACAGAGCATTATGAGAAATATTTTAATTCTGGACCTGGCTTTCACTAGATCCCAGTTAAGTCACTAGTGGTTATAACCAGCTTAGTAATTTGATGGTTACATAAGAATGGACAGCATGGCTAACTCTATAGTGATTGCATTAATATCTATCTATCTATCCATCTATTGGTATATATCGGAGAAGGCAATGGCACCCCACTCCAGTACTCTTGCCTGGAAAATCCCGTGGACGGAGGAGCCTGGTCGGCTGCAGTCCATGGGGTCGCTAAGAGTTGGACACGACTGAGCGACTTCCCTTTCACTTTTCATTTTCATGCATTGGAGAAGGAAATGGCAACCCACTCCAGTGTTCTTGCCTGGAGAATCCCAGGGATGGGGGAGCCTGATGGGCTTCCATCTATGGGGTCACACAGAGTCGGACACGACTGAAGTGACTTAGCAGCAGCAGCATTGGTATATATATCTATTCCTAAAGTGTCTCTGAAAATGATGCTATAAAACAATGGGTTTAAAATTCAGGAATAAATATTACTATTATTCTTTTAGTAGAAGTGTAATTTCTTGAAAAAAAAAAACTTATTTTTTATTATTGATCCTATCGAAGGCAATGGCACCCCACTCCAGTACTCTTGCCTGGAAAATCCCATGGACGGAGGAGCCTGGTGGGCTGCAGTCCACGGGGTTGCCAAGAGTCGGACACGACTGAGTGACTTCACTTTCACTTTTCACTTTCATGCATTGGAGAAGGAAATGGCAACCCACTCCAGTGTTCTTGCCTGGAGAATCCCAGGGATGGGGGAGCCTGGTAGGCTGCCGTCTATGGGGTCGCACTGAGTCGGACACGACTGAAGTGACTTAGCATTATTAGAAAAGAAATTCTAAAAAATGGGCTCCAGTAAGTGTGTCTGAAAGATCCACGGCTATTTTCATCACCATTACAATAAAAACAAAAGTAATATTGAAACAATAGCAATGCTGATGATAGCTACCACTGATGTCCACTTGCATTAAGCTCTGAGCTCCATGCGCATTACTTCTTTTTATCCTGTTAGCCAAACAATGGACTAAATGATCAGATAACTTTGTATGCATTGTCAATAACACAGAGTTAATTAATGACCAAGTAAGCATTTCAGCCATGAGAATCTGGTCTACTAGGCTGCTTTTTTCATTTCCTTCTCCACCATGTAACCATTTTTTGGTACTTTGTCAATGTATCAGTAAAAAACAAACAAACAAAAAAAAAAAACATTGTAACTAATGGTCAGTCTTCTCAGAAATTCTACTGATAACAAAAGCAATAGAACAAGAGAGCATGTTGCACACATACACACACACTCACACTCACAATCTCACACACACACAGAGTACCAATCTAAAGAAACTTCCACGAGTATTCAGGACTTAGGGGGAGTGGAAAGTTATTTCTCTTCTAGAAAAATCTTGTAGACTTAACCCTTCAGAATTAATTAAAGCAAGTAAAGATAATTCATCATGTCTATTTAAAGATAGGAATAAGTTGTAATAATCTGGGTAAGGAAGTAGAAAGAAAGCTTAATAATAGGTTTTCAGATACTCAGGTAGGACCAGTTAATTTCCATTTCCTCTGTAAGCAAAAGAAAAAGAAACCTGGCTTAAAATATAGCATGGATGAAATTAAAAACTAATAATTAGCTGTGGAATTAAGACGTAGGATAGGATATTGATGGTGCTATGGAGTATTCAGTTCTCTTAGTCTTAAAAAAATAGAGAACTTATTATTTCCTAGAAATGATTCTTTAATACCTGAGAAATAGTACAGAGTCCTATAATCTGATCAGCCTGGTTTATTCTTGGTTTTACCATATTTATGAGCTGTCTGATTCTGAATATGTTACGGAAACTTCTTGAGCCTCATTTTCCTCATTTCTATAGGCAGAATATATTATCCAAGACAAAAGTATGGATCATGCTTTTAACACAGTGGTTGGCAGCTAGCTAATATATCTCAGCTATCGTTGTTGCTGTTGTATTGAGATATGGTCTGGCTTGAAGACAGGATTGTGGGTTCCACTGCATTTCCATCTGTGGTTTAGTTGCTAAGTCGTGTCTGACTCTTAAAACCCCATGGGCTATAGCCTGCCAGGCTCCTCTGTCCATGGGATTTCCCAGGCAAGAATACTGGAGTGAGTTGCCATTTCCTTCTCCAGGGGGTCTTCCCAACCTAGGAATTGAACCCAGGTATCCTGCATTGTAGGCAGATTCTTTACCAACTGAGCTATGAGGGAAGCCTTCAGGTAAAAAGACATGTAATGGACATTTGTCTTTTTTTTTTTTTTTGGCTACCCAGAATTTAAATACCTATTGTATTTGGCATAGGTCACAAGACTGGGACAAACCACAAGGAAGCAGATATTCCTTCTCCCAAGTTCTTGGTGTTAGAGTGGAGATACATGACATGGACTGGCTGACTAAATGCTCCAGGTTGAGTTTTGAATACAGAAGAGTGGCAAATGAGAACAGAGGCCACTGGAGATGATTTTCTGGAGCAGTGGTGTAACTGAGAGCACAGTGGACTCCCATGTGTTCCTGGGGGTGTGGAGTATGGTGAGTCAGCAGCCAGTCTCCGGTGATAATGGTACCTAAAGTAGCATCCTAGACTTTCATAGTGGAGTCTTGGCCATTCCTAAATTCCTGTGGCTCCTGTCTGTACTTCAACCTTGGTTCCTTTGTCATTCTAATTAGTTTACGATGTTTCTATCAACTATATCCATAGTAATTCTACAGAGCAATTCTCCACCCGCAAATTGCTGGCATTTAACAGTGGCATTTAACATGGACATTTGTTTCAAACTCCTATTGATAGAACGTTGGCTCTTCTTGGCTGTAATTAATGGGGCTTGACTCCAAGCTGTGCCTAAGTGCAGATCTAGTCTATGTTTTCCTCATCTTCACTTGAAAGGCAGCTATTGAATGCATATCCTTGTGAAGGTGAGAGCAATAATGGAGATAGCAGGCCCAACTGAGCAAGCACATAGCAAGTATATCTGCTAGCATGCAGCTGGTCAACTAAATCACGTGATTAAGCCCAATATCTGTGGTGCTGAAAAATATACACCCCCTATTTTGGAAGGAACTACCAAGTCACAGAGAGTGGATACTGCAAAGGCTAAGGCTGTGCCTACAAGGAAGGGTGAAGAATTGAGGACATTAAAGCAATTGACTATGGATAGGTTCCTCAATATTCTGTCAGCCAAGGTATTTTGTTTAAATTAGAACTTAGTTCTATTTTTTGTAACAAAGAATATATATATATATATATGTAAAGATTTATAGTGCAGATTTATTAAGGCAGTGAGTTTCATTTCTTTGTAGAGTTTAGGGACTCTCGGATTATTATCTGGCTTTCATAGAACTGAAAGTGTTGAAAGCAATGTAAATCTAATGTCTTCCAGTATTAAAGGATAGGGATCTGGCAGCCTATGATATATGGTCTCAGCACAATTTATTAAATCATTGCTTATTGTGAATTGGAATTGAATATCCATGGAAGGCCATTTAATGACCACTGCTATAGATTAGTATAAGGACATGCATTACCCAAGAACGTAGGGTGTATTCATACTAACAGCACTGGATACTTTACAAAGAACCATAAACTCAATTATTATATTCTTGTCTCAAGGCACAAACTCAAAATTGAGAACTTTCTATGACTGCTAAAATAATCTGTTTTATTATGTTTTATATCTGCAGTGCTGAGGCCTTAAGGTGAAAACAAATGCAGAGAAGATTTTGTGTTTTGTCGAACTACCACGTTGGTGAAATATACAATTTCCAAATCTCTTATGGCATGCATTGAGACAGAATGGGCTTCTGGGAATTTGAATGGTAGTATCTGGAAGAATTAGAGTTCCTCAAACTTCACAAGGCTTCGGAGCCTACTGAGCCACCTGAAACAAATTCATTTTTAGTATCTAAAGAGATTGTTTCCCTTGGCTTAAAGATACCACACGTCCCTTTTGTCCATTTGGCAAAATACTTCCACTTTCTCCATTCCCTTGTCTCCTACCACTTGTTCTATCCAAACCTATGGGTGGAGTCAGATTGCAGCATGTCTCAAGTGTCCGAGGAAGTCTCACACACAAAGAATATCTTATTCTTTGTTAAGTTGTATAGCAAAAAGTCTGAGCAATATGTGTGGGAATGAATTCCAAGGATGCTAGAACAAATAGTCTTGGGCTTAATCTCTCGGTTGTGTCCAACTCTTTGAGACCCCATGGACTGTAGCCCTCCAGGATCCTCTGTCCATGGGGATTCCCCAGGCAAGAATACTGGAATGGGTTGCCATGCCCTCCTTCAGGGGATCGTCCCAGCCCAGGGACTGAACCAGGTCTCCTGCACTGCAGGCAGATTCTTTACTATCTGAGCTGCCAGGGAAGCCCAGGAGAAATAGGGAAGATGAAAAATATAGTTCAGACCATGTTTTATTTTAAAATATGGAAGGCACAAGAAGTTCTAGAATCAAAATATCAGAGTGGTGGAAGTGGTTTTAAATGTAATTAGAGATGTTATGAATTCTTCTGTGTAACAGAGGAGACCTGCTGGAGTAGATGTATTGTGTGAATCCTCTTACCACTTACTTTCTATCTACAGTGCAGAGGAAGGTACAGAAGACCTGCTCTTCCTAAGGCTCTAAGAAATCATTTGGAAGGGAAATACTAGTGTTTCTGAAAGACAATTTAATGTTTATTGTCACTAAGCTGATGATGCTGGTAGAAGATAATGAAGTTGAAATGCACTCTCTGATTTCAGTGCTATGAAGGTATGTGGAATGTCAGACACAAATAAATAACATCTGACAACTAGGAGCACAGTGGGAAAAGCACTCATACATTCTGAATGGGGGGTAAACTACGTGTCCTGACTCTGAAACTGAGCTTTGGTTATCGCTTTCAGATCATGGAGTCCCAGGGACTGAAATTAAGGATAACTCACTAAGGAACTGTTCGATTTATATAACTTAATCAAAATATGAAGAAAAAAATTGAGATCTCTCTGAAAGTCATGACTTCTTATCAAATTCCTAGATATGAGTCAGTTCCCAGATCCAAAGTCCTAGTAAAGTGAATACTTAGAGACCTGTGAAGAATGCCATTAGTGGAGCCTGAGAGATTACAGTCCATCGGATAGCAAAGAGACTGACTAATACACACAGGACTTCCCATGTGGCTCAGTGGTAAAGAATCTGCCTGCCAGTACTGGGAAGATCCCCGGGAGAAGGAAATGGCAACCTATTCCAGTACTCTTTCCTGGAAAATCCCATGAACAGAGGTGCCTGGTGGGCTACATTCCATGGGGTTGCAAAAGAGTCAGATGTGACTTAGCAACTAAACAAGAGCAACAGCAAAGAATGATTTCATGGCAGCATCACGTGCGTGCCCTATAGACCTTTGCTTGATCTACCTGGAAGGGATTTGTAGCCTTTCAACAAGACCGCACTGAGAGGTTTGAGTTCTTCTTAATAGTTTCAGAGAGATCCAGAAAGAACTTCACTCACATTCAGAATTTGAAGGGTCAAGATGATAATTAGAAATTTGACCTGAGTCTGTCTCACATTATGTCCACCTTTGAGCTTATCCTAGAGTATTTTTCCAATTATCAAATATACAAACACGGAGCAGCAAAAAGAATTCTCATATATGCCTTTGCTGATTCACAGAGTAATTATTCTATTTGTAACAAAGACTTTTGCCAATATAGTTGTTCAGTAACTCAGTCATGTCCCACTCTTTGCAACCCCATGGATTGCAGCATGCCAGGCTTCCCTGTCCCTCACCATCTCCTGGAGCTCATGACCACTGAGTCCGCCATCCAACCAACTTGTGGTCTGTCATCCTCTTCTCTTCCTGCCCTCAATCTTTCCCAACATCAGGGTCCTTTCCAATGAGCTGTCTTTTCACATCAGTTTGCCAAGTATTGGAGCTTCAGCTTCAGCATCAGACCTTGCAATGAATATTCTAGGTTGATTTCCTTTAGGATTGACTAGTTTGATCTCCTTGCAGTCCAAGGAGCTCTCAAGAGTCTTCTCCAGCACCACAGTTCTTAGTAGTGAAGGCAGTGATGGGCATATACTGTGCTACCACTTGGGTAACACAAAGACTATTCTGGAAAAACTGCATTAAAGGAGTACAGGGGAGTTTGTGGAAAGCCTGAAATTGAAAAGCTATGCCAAAATAAAGTCCACATGGATAAAGACATATTTAAATAGCATACTGAAGAGCACAATTCACAGGGAAGAAGGTAAGTATGAGCATTATATGAATATACCTAATGTATATATCTATATATGCATATATATATAGTATATACAACATATGGGTATAGCTATATTTTAGTGGGAGACTATTTTTTAACCATAAGAATGAGGAAAATGATTTGTGAGACTGTTCCATATGCAAAGGTAAGATTGACATTGTCATTTTTGTATGCCCAGCATCTAAACTGAATCATCTGTAATTTAAAATCCGAGGACATTCAAAGAGCGTTTGTGGTTGGTAGATTAAAGTATTCGGAGAGGAATGACGTCAGCGACCCTTGGTAGGATTTTGGCCATATCCTGTATCTCTTGGTCACTGACTATTTTCCAAGCTTGGTTTTGAACATTTCAATCATTTTGTGAGCTACCCAGTGTAATTCCAATCTTCCATGTCTGAATAAACTACCGTATATAATGCGAACCAGCTATTGTAGGAAAGAATCCCGCTAATACGTTGTTCGTCATGTGAGTTGAGATGAATGTAATGCAGAACTATCAGACAACTCATCTCCCCAACCTCTTGAAGGAAATTAGATTCTGTCTTGATATTCACATCTCTAGAGTGCTATAGTCTTAGTCTTTGAAGCTTGATCACCAGCACCATATTCACTTTCCACTCTGTGGAATGGGAGGAGGTTAGTGGAGGACAAGGGATTTTTTTTTTTTTATAGGCTGTAGAAGTTATAAAGACCATTTGTTCTTGCATTTGATCTTTGAAAATTTAGTCACATGACCACTCTTAGCTATATGGGAGGATAGAAACAGATTCTATAGCTAGGAGGTTTTGTGCCTTAACACTGTTCAGTAGAGGAAACACCTCTATCTGTAAAACAAGAAAGAAAAAATGCATCATAGGGAATAGTTATAATGCTGGGCTACATGTGCATGGAATATCAATTGCTGTTGTTTGCAACTACACCCCCTAGAATAATAAGTGTGTGCTTAGTCACTCAGTCATGTCCGACTCTTCTGTGACCCCATGGGCTATAGCCCTGCCAGGCTCCTCTGTCCATGGAATTTTCCAGGCAAGAATACTGGAGCGGGTTGCCATTTCTTCCTCCAGAGGATCTTCCTGACCCATGGACTAAATCCACCTCTTGTGGATTGCGGCATTGACAGGCAGATTCTTTACCACTAACACCACCCACCTGGAATAATAATAGTCACCTTATAGTTGTGTTAACTCTTAAGTTAAGCCTCTCTGCAAATATCTGAAACTAAGAATCTGGCTTTGGAGGAAGATGTGATAAATGTTTAAATGTTCCTTAGCTCTTCCTTTAAGTGAAGGTGAGTCTATCACCAATACACTTAAAAAGATATTCTGCTTACAAAAATGGAATTTTTAAAAACACAATATGATGTGTAAAAAGGATTCCAGTTCATAGAGGGTTGCTAAACATTAGAATGGATTATGAAAGGCAAGATTAGATTCATCTAATGCATCAAATACATGAAGGATTATTTAAAACAAGATGTTTTCATATTATATCACTTATATGTGGAACCTAAAAAATAAAAGATGCAAATGAACTTATATGTAAACAGAAATAGACTCACAGACATAGAAAACAAACTTATGGTTATCAAAGGGGAAAAGAAGAATGAATTAGGAGTCTGAGATTAACAGATCAGTTTTATTTAGAAAAGAAAGGAAAATACATCCTCGAGGCGTGAGGGCATGCCGACCCAAAAGACGTGAAGAGAGAGAGAGAGCACATGCAGAGGAGAGAGACCCCTGGCCCCCTTTGGCTCCTCTTTTTATATGTTTTTTTCTATCCCTGGGCCTGTCCTATGTAAACTGGGCTAGCCAGGAGTGCTGTTCATCCTACCTGAGGTCCTCACTCCAGTGTTCGGACCTTGCTTTGTTCTATTTTCACAGGCTTTTCCCTTCCTTGTCTTTTATCCACCGCCATTCTGGACTGCTGTTCCCTATTCTACCTACCTAACACTACCATATATAAAATAACCAACCAAGACACACTGTAGAGCATAGGACACTCCACTCAATATTTTATAATAACCCATATGAGAAAATAATTTGAAAAAATGTAGATAAATATGTATGTATAGCTGAATCACTTTGCTCTTCATCTGAAATTAACACAACATTGTAAATCAACTATCATTCAATAAAAAGTAAATGTAATTAGGTCTTGTAAACAAGTTGTAATCTTTGCTGTTCCCTGTTTGTGTTCATTTGCTCAGGCACACAGGTACATATGCATATCATGCCTATTTCTAAAAGGATTTGAAATGGTTTATATAAATATAGAAAGTGAAAGTAAAATGAAAGTAAAAACCACTAACATAAGAAGAGTTTTAAAAAGAGATAGAGTCAATGAAAGCGGAAACAGGGTGGCGTTAGCAAATCTTTAGTCAGAGCAAAGAAACCTATGCAAATGAGTAGAGTCACGTGAATCTCTCTAACATCTAATCAAAGAGAGATGCTTAGATGCTCAACTGTGTGTGTGTGAGTGTGTCTATGTACTCGTGTGTGTGTATGTGTGTGTTTTCTGAAACTATAGTACTAGATTATAAGTCAAAAAGCAATGAACATTGGGGTACACGTGTCTCTTTCAATTCTGGTTTCCTTGGTGTGTATGCCCAGCAGTGGGATCGCTGGATCATAAGGCATTTCTATTTGCAATTTTTTAAGGAATCTCCACACTGTTCTCCATAGTGGCTGTACTAATTTGCATTCCCACCAACAGTGTAAGAGGGTTCCCTTTTCTCCACACCCTCTCCAGCATTTATTGCTTGTTGACTTTTGGATCACAGCCATTCTGACTGGTGTGAAATGGTACCTCACTGTGGTTTTGATTTGCATTTCTCTGATAATGAGTGATGTTGAGCATCTTTTCATGTGTTTGTTAGCCATCCGTATGTCTTCTTTGGAGAAATGTCTATTTAGTTCTTTATCTTCTGCTCCTTTTAGGTCTTTACTGATTCTGTCCCTTATTGTGCCCATTCATGGCATGAAATATTTCCTTGAAGAGATCTGTAGTATTTCCCATTCCATTATTTTCCTCTATTTCTTTGCATTTTTCATTTAAGAAGGCCTTCTTATCTCTCTTTTCTATTTTCTGGAACTCTGCATTCAGTTGGGTGTATCTTTCCCTTTCTCCCTTGCCTTTTGTATCTCTTCTTTTCTCAGCTATTTGTAAAGCCTCCTCAGACAACTGCTTGGCCATCTTGCATTACTTTTTCAATGGGATGGTTTTGGTCACTGCCTTCTACACATTGTTACAAACCTCCATCCATGGTTTTCCAGGCACTCTATCTAAAATACCTAATCCCCTGTATTTGTTCATCACCTCCACTGTATAATCATAAGGTATTTGATTTAGATCATACCTGAATGATTTAATGGCTTTCCCTACTGTCTTCAATTTAAGCCTGAATTTTGCAATAGAAACCCATGATCAAAGCCACAGTGAACTCCAAGTCTTATTGACTATATAGAGCTTCTCCATCTTTGCCTGCAAGAATATAATAAATCTGATTTTTATATTGATCATGTAATGATATCCATATGTAGAGTTGTCTCTTGGGTTGTTGGAATATGGTGTTTTCTATGGCCAGAGTATTCTCTTGACAAAACTCTGTTAGCCTTTGCCCTGCTTCATTTTGTACTCCAAAGCCAAGCTTGCCTGTTATTCTGGGTATCTCTTGATTTCCTGCTTTTGCATTCCAATCCCCTATGATGTCAAGGGCTTAATTTTTTGTGTTAGTTCTAGAAGCTGTTGTAAGTCTTCATAGAACTGGTAAACTTCATCTTTTTTGGCATTGGTGTTTGGACCATAGATTTGGATTACTGTGATATTGAGTGGTTTGTCTTAGAAATGAAGAGAGATCATTCAGTGTTTTTGACATTGCACCCAAGTACTGCATTTTGGACTCTTTGGTTGACTATGAGGGCTACTCCATTTCCTCTAAGGGACTCTTGCAAACAGTAGTAGATATAATCATCATTTGAATTAAATTCAACCATTCCTCTCCATTTTAGTTCACTGATTCCTAAGATGTCTATGTTCACTGTGTAATCCCCTGCTTGACCACATACCTTGATTCATGGACCTAACATTCCAGGTTTCTATGCAATATTGTTTTTATGGAGTATTGCATCGGATTTTACTTTCTCCTACTGACATATCTACTGAGCACTATTTCTGCTTTGGCCCAGCCACTTCATCCTTTTTGGAGCTGTTAGTTATTGCCCTCTGCCTTTCCCCAGTAGCATATTGGATACCTTCTGACCTGGGCATTCATCTTCCAGTGCCATAACTTTTTGCCTTTTCACACTGTCCATGGGGTTCTGCAGTCAAGAATAGTGGAGCACTGCCATTTCCTCCTCGAGTGGGCCATGTTTTATTAGTACTCTTCATTATGACCTGTCAGTTTTGCATGGCATGGCTCATAGCTTCACTGAGCTGCACAGGCTCCTTGACCATGATAAGGCTGTGATTCAAGAAAGGGATACCCACAGATACAGGAAGAAATCAGATTTTTTATATAAAAAGTTCTTAAGTGTACCCAATGCTCTGCGGTTCCTTAAATGGGAAGGAAATCTAAAAGAGAGGGTATATATGTATAGCTATGGCTGATTCACTTTGCTGTACACATATAACACATATATAATGCATATAACACAACATTTAAAGCAATCATACTTCAATAAACACTTAAAAAACAAAAGTGCTTCAGGTAAGTTTGAAGGATAAAGAGAACTGTTACCTCTTTCATGACCAGAAACACATTTTGCATGCATAAAAGACCGAAAGAAAAAAAAAAGAAAGAAAAATGACTTCTACATTCAGGCTTTTGTTCCCTTCCTGGTTGTCCCAGATACCTGGAGAGTGATGATCAGGTTTTCTGAGGGTGTTTGAGTTCACAGAATACACTTTTGAAAACAGCTGGGTAGAGACTCCCAAGAATGCTGGTTCCCAGCATTCTAAAGCCCGGCCATCATTTCTCCCTTAAGCACCATGTGAAACTGGTTTATATCATATATCGAGACTTATCTAGACATAACAAATCAAGAGATTTCAGCTTTCTAAAGAATTGCCTACTTTCTGGTTTTCATGTAAGTCAGAAGTTGGTGCCTAGAGGAAGGATGAGTTTGAACACTGTTATGCCGTGAGGGCACTGGGGGCGTCTCTGAGGCTTGTGGTGTGTACGCAAAGGCAGTGGTGGTGAGGTTGTTTTCTTCTGACTCAACTCTTCTTTTTGTTGGGAGTAGTTTTGGACCATCATCATTGAGTACCAGCTTGAAGAAAGACTTGATGGTGATCCCCCTTTTTGAGAGGATTATGTTTTGTCATATAATTATATAGCTATTTCAGCCATATTGCTTCACAATTTGGTGGGGAAGGGAAATGTGTATTTGTATGAGTGGATGGAATAAATAAAACTTGCAAATTTTTAATGTTCTTCTCCTCATTCTCAAATTTTCTGATCTACTTATTCTTAGGAATATGAATAGAATTATTTTCCCCATTTTCTCTTTTTTTTTCCTTCCTTTTCTTTGCATAAACATCTTTTGAGCAGTTTGAAATATGATAACAAACTTGAGAGTTGAAAACTCAGCATTTAATATCTAGTCTAGTCTCAGAAACTAGGTCAGAATCCAGATCTTTTGTCTAATCCCCTCTTTTTGTTATAGCAATCAAGGGCCTTGAGCTGTGAAGTTCATAGTCATACTGACTGAATCACTGCTAGAGTTGGAGTCAGCTTTGAGTCTCTTTTCTTCCAGTTGGTGCTACTCAAACTTGCCAGATAATGAACTCAAATATCACGTAACAATTTTACAATTTTCTGTTGTAATACAATCCTTGAGTGCGTGCTGAGTCACTTCAGTCATGCTGGTCTCTTTGCAACCCTATGGACTATAGCCTACCAGCCTCCTTGTCCATGTGATACTGCAGGAAAGAATACTGGAGTGAGTTGCCCTGCCCTCCTTCAAGGGATCTTCCTGACTCAGAGATTAAACCCACGCCTTCTATGGCTTCTGCTTTACAGGTGGATTCGTTACTGCTCGGCCACAAGGGAAGCCCAATACAGTCCTTAGGATAATGGAAAAGATAACTTTTCAAAGCTTAATATTTGCAACTCACTAAATGATGTGTCTGTGCTTCATAGTATATGTGGTTGTTTGCTAGCATCAAAAGTAAATTACTTATTTTGATCATACATCCTATAATTTACCACCTGAGTGTGGATTACTTTGAGTCAACGGGCATAGTCAGTTTGTTCGTGTTTTATAGCCAAGTCTTTAGAATATAAAATTCATCGCTTTCCATGATATGACTGTTATAGTCAAGACAACTCTGTTGGTTGACACAGTGAAAATGTGACTATGGAAAATGTCTAGGGTGCACAATCTTTAAAAATGTATACTTTGTGCCTTTATGACATCACTGAGATTCAGCCAGACTCATGGCTCCAAGAGCAACAGACCCAGTAATTTCTTACCTTCACAGGTCACTAAGTTTTATGATGACCTCAGAAACAAAGAAAGACTGTCCTCTTGAGATAGTCTGAAGGTGAAGGTGAAGCTGAAGTCGCTCAGTCGTGTCCGACTCTTTGTGACCCCATGGACTGTAACCTACTAGGCTTCTCTGTCCATGGGATTCTCCAGGCAAGAATACTGGAGTGGATTGCCATTTCTTCTCCAGGGGATCTTCCCGACCCAGGGATCGAACCCGGGTCTCCTGCATTGGAGGCAGACGCTTTAACCTCTGAGCCACCAGGGAAGCCCTGAGATAGTCTAGACGTATGAATACACTATGTTAGAAATTTCCATGTTTTCTACTGCAGTGTCTTGCTTATTAGAGAAGAAATAAAATGAGCCTCCTTGTCATACTCACATATACCTATGAATTAAATGATGCCCTAACATTTCACATTTCATACTTTTTTATGTGTGAATGAATTTGTGTTGTGTTTTTGTGAATACATATAATAATATTCTAAATATGTATGAAAATATCCATATGCATTTTTTTTCATTTGTAAATTGAAACAGCCTGTTACTTTTCAATTTTCCTGATTTATAGCAGAAAATGATTGCAGGTCTCCTTAAAATCACTTGGTTTGGTTCTTCTTTTATGAGTTGTTTTCCTAACAGCTATTGTTGCTTGAACCACTAAAAGTTAATTTTGTGGATAAATCTTTATTTTCCTTGGTATTGGGTACAAACTATCAAGTAATCATTAAAATAAAATGGATATAAATTTAGAATTTTTGACCATCTATTAGCTATTATTTGTGATTGTGTGTGTTAGTCACTTAGTCATACCCAACTCTTTGTGACCTCATGGACTATAGCCCACCAGGCTCCTCTGTCCATGGAATTCTCCAAGAATACTGGAATGGGTTGCCATTCCCTTCTCCAGGGTATGTCCCCCATCCAGGAATTGAACCCCTGTCTTCTGCCTTGTAAGCAGATTCCTTATTATCTGAACCATCAAGGGTGTGTATATCAGGTTCTAAAAAAGACCAAAAAACAAACAAACAAACAAAAAAAAAACAAATAAGAAGCTGGCCTGGCAGTTGATGGGTGTAGTAAGAGAGGTAACTCACAGGAGGAGCTGTACAATATTATATCTTTTAAATCAGTTTCAAGTACAGATACACTCCATGGAAACCTGCAATAACATCACCTATTCTGAAGCTGTCTCTGAGGAAATGGGGGGAGGATTATAGCTAGCACAAGATTTATATCAGCCACTCCAGTGTTCTTGCCTGGAGAATCCCAGGGATGGGAGTACTGGTGGGCTGCCATCTATGGGGTTGCACAGAGTTGGACATGACTGAAAAGACCTAGCAGCAGCAGCAGCAGCAGCAGGCTAAGAGATGGGACTTTCCTCCTTCTCAGGTGGTAACATGAGCTGGTCTTCCCCTGTGAGTCAGTGACCTCCTGCTAGGAGACCACTGACCATTGAGCCAATTCCCTAATATCTTACATTCCAAACCAAGACTTCAGAATATATTTTCTCATGGCAACAAAATTCTGACTACATAACTATGCATTTATCATCTTTCTAGTCAGCTGTCTTTCCTTATTTTGTTGAAAAATGATATGGAATTATTTTCGAAGCTAAATACTTGCTCTAAAGCTACGTCCATGTGTGAGTGTGCATAACTTAGATTCTTGTATTAACTTTGAAAGGTGTTTGATGTAGTGCAGTTACATTTTTAGCAAGACATAATGACCACCATCATTATGGGGCACTGAAATACAATAAATTGACAGTTTAGGGTAAGGAAAGCTCAGGGAATTTTTGATGATTGCCTTAGCTTTGGGGAGATCATTTTCACTCTTTCTGTGCTGAATCATTTGCTTTAAGCTCTTCTTCCACCAACTCAAATATGTGCTTAAACTTCAGTGTAAACAGTTTATGTTGTGTATGAAGAAGAATCTGTTAGAATTCTCAACATTATATCTATAGCAATAACAACAAATGCTTAGATAGCAGTATATGCCAGACACAAATTTCTTTACCTAAATTCAGTTCAGTTCAGTCGCGCAGTCGTGTCCGACTCTTTGCGACCCCATGCATCGCAGCACACCAGGCCTCCCTGTCCATCACCAACTCCCGGAGTTCACTCAGACTCACGTCCACTGAGTCCGTGATGCCATCCAGCCATCTCATCCTCGGTCGTCCCCTTCTCCTCCTGCCCCCAATCCCTCCCAGCATTAGGGTCTTTTCCAGTGAGTCAACTCTTCGCATGAGGTGGCCAAAGTACTGGAGCTTCAGCTTTAGCTTCATTCCTTCAAAAGAAATCCCAGGGTTGATCTCCTTCAGAATGGACTGGTTGGATCTCCTTGCAGTCCAAGGGACTCTCAAGAGTCTTCTCCAACACCACAGTTCAAAAGCATCAATTCTTCGGCGCTCAGCCTTCTTCACAGTCCAACTCTCACATCCATACATGACCACAGGAAAAACCATAGCCTTGACTAGACGGACCTTAGTCGGCAAAGTAATGTCTCTGCTTTTGAATATACTATCTAGGTTGGTCATAACTTTTCTTCCAAGGAGTAAGCGCCTTTTAATTTCATGGCTGCAGTCACCATCTGCAGTGATTTTGGAGCCCAAAAAAACAAAGTCTGACACTGTTTCTACTGTTTCCCCATCTATTTCCCATGAAGTGATGGGGCCAGATGCCATGATCTTCGTTTTCTGAATGTTGAGCTTTAAGCCAACTTTTCCACTCTCCTCTTTCACTTTCAACAAGAGGCTTTTTAGCTCCTCCTCACTTTCTGCCATAAGGGTGGTGTCATCTGCATATCTGAGATTATTGATATTTCTCCCAGCAATCTTGATTCCAGCTTGTGTTTCTTCCAGTCCAGCATTTCTCATGATGTACTCTGCATATAAGTTAAATAAGCAGGGTGACAATATACAGCCTTGACGTACTCCTTTTCCTATTTGGAACCAGTCTGTTGTTCCATGTCCAGTTCTAACTGTTGCTTCCTGACCTGCATACAGATTTCTCAAGAGGCAGGTCAGGTGGTCTGGTATTCCCATCTCTTTCAGAATTTTCCACAGTTTACTGTGATCCACACAGTCAAAGGCTTTGGCATAGTCAACCCTTTCAATTCTGACAACTCTATGAGGTAAGTAGTACTGTCATCTTCATTTTACTGGAGAGGAAACTGATGCACAGAACTGCAGCTTGTAAGCATAAAGCCTGGATAAGAATTGAGGCAAGTCAATTCAGAGTCTGCTCTTAACCAATTTGTTAATGGCTAATAAAGTGCTTTGCCTTTGATTCCTGAAGCAGTTCTCTTTGGCAAGTACATAAATCTTATTTCCTCTATATGTAGATAAGGATACTGGGCCTCGGGGACATTTAACAATGTGCTCATCTTCACTCTCCCAGTCAAAGGAAGAACTGAGACCCAGGTACGCATTGCCAAGAGCAGAGAGTCATTTAGCTTTGATGTAACAGAAAAACACATTTACAAAAGATGGTTGAATTAATCCACTCAGCTCCCAGAGTCAGAATAAATAATATACTCCTTTTTTGATATGCTTTCTAGAGTTTGAAAAATTCACTTTTAGAAATAACAGATTCCTTTCTGCGAATCTAGTAACAAGGTTAAGGTTGGGAGATAAGTGGTAGTATGGATGAGTATTAAATATACTTACAACCTTGGGATTATTGCTTCCAATTAGCACATTTCCACTTTCCCTTATTTTGGTGCAATATAAATAAGTGAATGACCTTCTATTTCTTGCATTCTTTCAGTTTATTTATATATTTCAGGGTCAAATTTGAATGTTAACCTCATTGCTACACTGCTAACTGGTATGCTTGATTATATTATTATTATTTTGCCTTAACTGTACTTGACTAGTTCTTGACAACATGTAGTTACAGGATGTGGACATAGGACCTTGCACTGGCACTGACTGCATTCATTCTGTGGATTTGTTTCATTTCTAAGCTTACACCTGCTTTTTAAAATTCTGATGGAGAAATTACCTTAAGAATAGTTTGAGGTTAAAAACATACACACCAATCATGATAAGTAAAGCATTTACTTTCAACATCAAAATCATTATTGCCCCTCACAATATAAATTTGCCACTAGCTCCATGCTTTGTTACCTGTGAAGACAACCAAGAAATCTTAGCATGCAGTTCCTTTGGACTAGAATGAGTAGACGTTTCAGTGAATGTTTCCACATTAACCTTTTTTTTCCATAAACCAGATGATGCAATGAAGTTTATTGTATCCTTAAAAATGTAGAAAGGAAAAAGTAATAATTGATAAAATGATTTTTTGTTGTCTCATCTTTCATTATTAGCTATCCTGTTCTGAGTACATGCTTATGCAGTAGAAAGCATATCAGAAGGTCTCATTTGCAAAAACATGGAGAAGTCTTGAGGGTATCATGGTAAGCAAAACAAGTCAGAGAGAGATAAAAACAGTATGATCTCACTTATATGTAGAAACTCAAAAGTGAAAAGATTGGTAGCTCCCAGAGGCTGGTGAGTGAGGGCTTGTAAAATTGGGGAAGGTGGTTAGAAGGTAAAAGCTTCCATTTATAAGACAAACAAGTCCTGGTAATGTAACATACAGTATGGTTATTATTGTTAAATATATTTGACAGTACTTTACTGTTTATTTGAAAGTTTCTAAGAGAAAAGATCTTAAAAGTTTTCATCACAAGAAAAATATTGTAACTATGTGAGGTAATGCTAACTAAATTTATGATAATCATTTCACAATATACTTATCAAATCATTATGTTTTATATGGGCTTCCTTAAACTAATACAACGTCATATGTCAATTATATCTCAATAAAACAATAGAAAATAAAACAGTTAAAATATAAAAGCAGAGACTACAACGGTGGTTGCCAGGAGGCAGAGGGAGGTGAGATGGGGAGGTGTTGGATAAAGGGTGCAAAGCTTCATTTAGGCAAGATGAACGCTTTCTGGATCTAAAGACAGCACAGTCATAAGAATTAACAGTTCTGCACTGTATACTTGAACTTTGTTAAGAAGATGACCTTGTATTAATGAAGTGAATTCTAATTTTTTATTCTCCATCCCTCACCTGTTAGTAGGCAAAATGGTGACAAAATCACGTTTTAACTACCTTACAGATAGTGTAGTTTTTGCAAGTGTGATGTTTCCAATGTAGATGTTTCCAATATAGATAAGCCAGAGTAGCTCTCTAAAGAGTCTTAAAAATCATCTTAGAAGAACCCATTATGATGCTTATGTTTACTAACTAGCTATCAAAAATGCTAGCGTGCAGAAAGACCAGGGAAGGCAACTTTAATTCATAAAATTTGATGCATTTAAAAGGAAATTATGCCATTTTGATGAATTTTTAAAATAAAGCTCACATTCAGCAGTTTTTATTATTTAAGAGTAAGCATGCTTTCTCTTAAAATTGACACTTCTACTGAGACTTTTCAGGTTCTTTCCGGGATAGAAAGACTAAACAAGTTAATAGACATTAAAATGAAAAGGGAATTTTGCTATTCTATCACTGCCAGAAAGCTTCCACACAAGGAAATGCTCTGCGTGCATTATAAATCCATACAGATAGGCTATATAATCATGAAAAAGTGAGAAAAGAACAGAACTCAGAAATGGGGGAATGAAATTAATGCTTTTAAACTGGGAAATGAGTGTGATCCTTTGTTGGGTCTTCACTAAACAATTAAAAAAAAAAAATGGCATGAACATAGCAGCCAACTGTATAACTGCCTGCACATAAACCAATGTTGCTGGACTGACCAGGTTACCACATCGTCATTCTCTGCATAGCATTTTAGACTTAGTTTTCCCGAGAGGGAAACCATAAAAATGCAACATTAATGCAAATCAAGATGGGGGAATCCATTTTCACTTCACTTGTAATAAGATTTATGTTAGTTCAGGCTCTTTATTCACTTTATCATACTAGTCTTAAAAAGGATCACTTACAGGTGTTTGAGTGTAAACCCACACTCCACATCTGAGGTTTGCAATAACAAACCCGACACATGGTCTTATCACTGGGTAAAGTAAATAAGAGAGCTTTAGCTTTTGAATGAAATGCTGTGGCTGGTTCTGAATTCATACATTGCCCACAGGTCATCACAGCTTCATTTATGCCCCATGGCAGTGACAGAGTGGCAGCTTTCTAGGGAAATGGACACTTAACTTAATGCTTTCTCTCTGGCCTTCCTGGGCTCCGGAATGCTTTAATATTATTCAAAAATTGTCAAAGCTGCCTGCTAATGGGCAAGAGATATACTTAGGACTTAACATGACAAACTTCAGTTGTGGTCACAAGGAGTGGTTGCAGTGAGGAATGGTAAAAGAGTGCTGTAATGTAGCTGGATTCCCTAACTCTGTTGCTATGGACTGTAGACAGTTTCAAAAGCAAACCAAAAACAAAACAAGTTTTGTTTCACCCACCATGAAGTAACATCCTTCGGATGCCAGACAGTACATGTTGCAGAAGTCAGATGCAGGGAAAAGTTCTACAAATACTTAACATTTCAACCTAAAGCATAAAGACTGGGCAGGATACTGAGATACTTTTACACTCATTTTTTTTTCTCTTTTCATTCTTACAGTCCTCTTCCCCTTCTTTTGTTCATTTTTCACTCTCTTTCCTGATAAGCAAAGTCACAGTTCAGATGCAGCAGAGTCTAAATCATGTAAAGCAAATCAGACCAGAAATGGGCTGATAATGAGGGGAAAAAAAGTGTGCTTGCTTCTTACAGGTGAATCATCAGTGCAACAATGGAGTCTAAAGATTCTATTAGCATTACAGAAGCTGTCAGGAAGCAATTTATGTTTTCTTTCAAAGATTTTTACTCTAGTAATATAGAACCTTGATTATTAATTGAGATTGGTGTAGTTGAAGCTCAGCATGATGATTTTCCCCTTCTTTTTTGTTTTTTAGTCTGTTTTCTCCAAAGAACTTTTGCATTAGTTACTGTATGTACAATTTCTGTTTCCAGATCTTATATAATGGAATTCTCTTTCTTTGATCATTCAACAAATATTTATGCAGAACCTACTATGTCAGACACTAAACTGCTTTCTGGGAACAGATTTGATTCTATTTGATTTTAATTGCCTTCACAGAGCATGCATTCATTTTCTGTATTTACTCTAAATATGCTATGTACAAGTATTCAAAAACACATTTCCATTGAGTGTCTAGTGTGGCTTCTAACTTATTAGTATGTCATGTAAAAAGTGCTCAACTTTTTCTTTCTTATACAGTATTGTTTAAAAATAATTTGTTTGAGATTTTGATATTTAATAAATTAAATGATTTTATAAGTTTTGTAGAGTAGATACTTAGTATGTATTTGGCATATAATTTAACTGACATATCACATGTTTGTATTAAAATGAAGTAAAAAGCAATACTATTCTCCCAGTTCTATTTTTCCAGAGTGGAAAAATGAGTTTTAGTTCTCTGCAGCTATATAGAAAATCAGTTTCACAATCCCTCTGACTCTCAGCAGTTTGCAGAAGGACAAGGAGCAAGGCTGCCACTCTGAGTGCCATCCACATTGAATTGTGCATGATTGATAACTGTCTTTTTGTTAATTTAATGGAGGCAGACAGCAGGAAAGGAAGGAGGGAGTGGAAAAATGAGTGTATTGACTTAGTGAAGGAAAGAAGGCAACAGGAAAATGGTTTTAAATTTCATATTGTCTTGATCATTATATGATCCCTGACCGTTCTGGACACATTTTGATGAGTTGTCATTTGTACATTTCCTATGATGTGTCAACATTTAGGGAATGAATTCAGAGCAAGTTTTTCTGATGCTAAATTGGACACAGCATTATTTGCTTTGAAAGAGAGTGAGAGGGGATGACAGGACTGAAGTTACTCAGAGATGTCTCAGATGTCTTCTTAAGAGCTAATACAATTATTAGGAGCAAGGACCCGGTGAGCATCTTCTCCAGCTTTTTAAATCCAGTGAATGAAAAGGAGAAATCTCTCAAATGAAAAAAAACTAGGATGGAGTGGCCCGCTGTAGACTCTTCCACTATGAATGTGGACACACAGCTGGATGTACACACACCCAACACACAGGCACACCTTTCTTCTTTCCAAGCTAGTTATTTTTGGAGTGAGGCTCTGTGGTAAATAGCTGTTGACTCCGGAAGAACTGTACAAAAAAGATCTTCATGACCGAGATAATCATGATGATGTGATGACTAATCTAGAGGCAGACATCTTGGAATGTGAAGTCAAGTGGGCCTTAGAAAGCATCACTATGAACAAAGCTAGTGGAGGTGATGGAATTCCAGTTGAGCTATTTCAAATCCTGAAAGATGATGCTGGGAAAGTACTGCAGCCAATATGCCAGCAAATTTGGAAAACTCAGCAGTGGCCACAGGACTGGAAAAGGTCAGTTTTCATTCCAATCCCAAAGAAAGGCACTGCCAAAGAATGCTCCAACTACCACACAATTGCACTCATCTCACATGCTAGTAAAGTAATGCTCAAAATTCTCCAAGCCAGACTTCAGCAATACATGAACCGTGAACTCCCTGATGTTCAAGCTGGTTTTAGAAAAGGCAGAGGAACCAGAGATCAAATTGCCAACATCCACTGCATCATGGAAAAAGCAAGAGAGTTCCAGAAAAACATATATTTCTGCTTTATTGACTGTGCCAAAGCCTTTGACTGTGTGGATCACAATAAACTGTGGAACATTCTGAAAGAGACGGGAATACTAGACCACCTAACCTGTCTCTTGAGAAATCTGTATGCAGGTCAGAAAGCAACAGTTAGAACTGGACATGGAACAACAGACTGGTTCCAAATAGGAAATATTTTGTAATAACCTATAAAGGGAAAAATCTGAAAAAGAATAATGTGAATCACTGTGCTGTATACCTGTGCCGTATAACATGATATTGTAAATCAACTATACTTCAATTTAGAAAAAAAAATACATTAGCCAGCACAATTATTAAAAGAAACCTGATAAAAATCAAGAAGGTAGTGAATGATCACTATCTGTAACAGATAAGGTTGTACACCTGGAAAACCAGAGAAGATTAACAGAGAAGGTGTGACAAGCAAAATAATACAAGGTATTTAGATTTCTGGGAATAAATTCCACCCACAAAAAACAACAATCTTGATATTTACAAGCCACCCAGTCAAGATGCCCTGTAAGGCAGAAAATATAAAGGGGGAAATTTTCATTTGCAACAGCAAGAAAAGGGATAAAATACTCAGCAATTAAAAGTACCATGTCGGCTAGGACTCACAGCATTCACTGTGGAGGGCCCAGGTTCAATCCCTGGTCAGGGAACTAAGCAGCAGCTCCCCCCAAAAGGGAAGATGTAGGGCCATGTTACTTTAACTCTCCTGAGGGACACAAAAGAATGCTGAAGAGAGTTGAAAGATGAATAGCTATGCTTTGATTCTTAAAAAGGACATCATTTAGACGTCAGTTCTCAAAGAATGTATAAATTTACAGCAAGCCTAGTTGAAAAAAAAAAAAAGCCCAAGAGGTGATCATGGCCATGGAGCTTTTAAGACTTTAACAAGCTGATCCTGAAGTTCTTACGGAAACAACCACCCAGGAATGGCTGAAATGAAGCACAGCTAAGGTGCACTAGCCTCACCAGACACTGAAGCATACTCTAAAGCGGCACGACATAAAGTATCACAATTCTGGCACATTAGCAGGCTGACAAATCAAAGAGAAAGGAAAGGGAGACCAGAGACGGACCCACACACCTAATTTAGGATCAATTTAAGTGGCACTGCCTTATCAGCAGGAGAAAGACTATTCCAGAAACGGTCCTGGGAAAATGAACAAGCACAAATTTACAAAGGTGGATGGATGCTGTTCTCACTGTTTGCACCAAATTCCAGACCAAAAAAAATTCAAAGATTTAAATAGAATAAATTTTTGATACATTTAAAACATAAAAACAAAACAGTGATGGAAGTGCTCTAAAGCAGGATGGTGGCCATGCATAAAAATTCGCTAAACTTCACTGAACTGTAAACTTAAATGACTCATAAGTTTATGACCCAACAATTCCACTCCTAGATATATACCCAAGAGAAATGACATGTCCACATAAAAACCTGTACACAAGAGTAGCATTATTAATAATAACCAAAACATGGAAACACAAATGTCCATACGCTGATGAATATAAACACAAAATGTGCAATCTTCGATGTAGTATTATAATACAACCATAAAAACAAAGTACTAATACATGTTATAACATGATGAATCTTTAAAACATTATGCCATGACTTTATTTTTCTGGGCTCCAAAATCCCTACAGATAGTGATTGCAGCCATGAAATTAAAAGACGCTTACTCCTTGGAAGGAAAGTAATGATCAACCTAGACAGCATATTAAAAAGCACAGACATTATTTTGTCAACAAAGGTCCATCTAGTCAAGGCTATGGTTTTTCCAGTGGTCATGTATGGATGTGAGAGTTGGACTATAAAGAAAGCTGAGCGCCAAAGAATTGGTGCTTTTGAACTGCAATGTTGGAGAAGACTCTTGAGAGACCCTTGGACTGCAAGGAGATCCAACCAGTCCATCCTAAAGGAGATCAGTCTTGCGTGTTCATTGGAAGGACTGATGTTGAGGCTGAAACTCCAATACTTTAGCCACCTCATGTGAAGAGCTGACTCATTGGAAAAGACCCTGATGCTGGGAGGGATTGGGGGCAGGAGGAGAAGGGGATGACAGAGAATGGGATGGTTGGATGGCATCACCAACTCGATGGACATGGGTTTGGGTGGACTCCCGGAGTTGATGATGGGCAGGGAGGCCTGGTGTGCTGCGGTGCATGGGGTTGCAAAGAGTTAGACATGACTGAGCGACTGAAATTAACTGAATTGAAAGACACCAGTCACAAAAGATCTATTATTCATTCCATCCATGTGAAATGTTGAGAATAGGAGACATCTAGAGAGACAGAGAATAGACTAATGTTACCCAGACCTGGGAGAAAAGAATAAGAAATTGAAAGGGTGACAGTTAAAAGGTATGGAGTTTCTTTTTGATAAAAATGTTCTAGAGCTGACTATGGCAATGGTTACACATGTCTGTGAATAAAAATTGAATATTGCCACATAAAAATAAATTTCAACCAGAATAAAACATCCCAAATAAAGAACTGACAAATTAGGAAAGGCAAATCTCCTTAATGTATAAACAACTCCTAGAAATCAATAACACCTACTAAACAAAACAGGCAAAAAAAAAGAACCACTTTTATAAATATGAAATGATGCTTAGCCTCATTTAAAATAACAAAATTCTGAGATACTGTTTTTCTTCAAATATCTGGCAAATGCAAAAGGTTGAAAAAAGCAAGGAGTCCATAAAAGCATAAAGAAACCTCCTCTCACAAACATCATGGGAGTGGTATAAATGGTTCTATCAAGCAACTCTCCACTCATGATCTTTATCTTCATTAAACAGCACAGGGTCAGACAGTCCCTATAGTGTTGTTTATAAGCGCAAGAAATTAGAAATACCCTAAATTTCTCATATTGCACTCCATATGCCAAACATTTTGAAAACTGAGCACTGGCCACGGGACTGTAAAAGGTCAGTTTTCATTCCAATCCCAAAGAAAGGCAATGCCAAAGAATGCTCAAACTACCGCATAGTTGCACTCATCTCAACACTAGCAAGTCAGTCAGTTCAGTCACTCAGTTGTGCCCAACTCTTTGTGACCTCATGAACCACAGCACGCCAGGCCTCCCTGTCCATCATCAACTCCAGGAGTCCACCCAAACCCATGTGCATCGAGTCGGTGATGCCATGCAACCATCTCATCCTCTGTCATCCACTTTTCCTCCTGTCTTCAATCTTTCCCAGCATCAGAGTCTTTTCCAATGAGTCAGCTCTTCGCATCAGGTGGCCAAAGTATTGGAGTTTCAGAGTTGACTCATTGGAAAAGACCCTGATGCTGGGAGGGATTGGGGGCAGGAGGAAAAGGGGACGACTGAGAATGAGATGGCTGGATGGCATCACGGACTCAATGGACGTGAGTCTGAGTGAACTCCGGGAGTTGGTGATGGACAGGGAGGCCTGGTGTGCTGCGATTCATGGGGTTGCAAAGAGTCGGACACGACTGAGCCACTGAACTGAACTGAACTGCCTTGCCAGGTTCCATTCTTCTTTCTTAAGTCAAAACCTGACTTCCGGTTGGAGATTTCCTCCCATTCCAGTGGTGCTGTGTCTTCTCCCAAGCCCGCACCCTCTGTGGGCAAACAATTCCGGCTGAGCCAATCTGCACACTCTATCCCCACTGGAGATAATGGTTCTGGGATAAACACATCCCTCAAGTTCTGGGATTTTCTTTTGAGCTCAAAATAAATAAACTTTTTTTCCTAATAAAATTCTTAGGATGATATAAACAAAGAGCTACTAGGAATCCCAACCATAGACAGAAATAACAAGAGAGCAAGACCCTTCAGAGAAAAGGAGAGCAGGGAAAGAGAGTAGTATTTGAGCTTTGATGACACTGTTGGAGACCTTGGATCAAGGGAGGCCTGAAGCCAGATACCACTGAACATTTTGTCATGTGAGACAAATAATTCTTATTTTTCTTAAATTGAGTTGAATTCTATTTTCTTGCAATAAAAATATTCTTACTCATATCCACAGAAATAGTATTATCTTCTTTTTAGATCATTTTCCTTCCTTGTCTCCCAATTGCTTTTGGGAATTCAGTATGGAATTCTTTTAGTTTCTCACTTACGTTCAATAAACGTGTCTTCAAAATGTCCTTCATCCCTCAAGAAAATAAAGTATTGCCAAAGGAAATTAAACTTCACAAGAGGAGGAAGCTGAGTTTGCAAAATATCTGACATTTTTCAATTAACTTAAAGCAATATTACCTTTTATCTTACCTTATGTGATATATAGAGAGGGAAAAGCTCTTTGGAGATTTTTGAGAAAATCTACGCATATTTATATCTTACAGTAGCTTTTGCCTCTTTCCCTCCTTTCGGTCATGCTTTCATCACCTCTTGAGTGAGTGAAAGTCACTCAGTCATGTCCATCTCTTTGTGACCCCATGGACTATACAGTCCATGGAATTCTCCAGGCCAGAATATTGGAATGGTTAGCCTTTCCTTTCTCCAGGGGATCTTCCCAGCTCAGGGATTGAACCTAAGTCTTATGCATTGCAGGTGGATTCTTTACCAGCTGAGCCACAAGGGAAGCCCGAGTACTGGGGAGGGTAGCCTATTCCTTCTCCAGTGGGTCTTCCTTACCCAGAAATCAAATTGGGGTCTCCTGCACTGCAGGCAGATTCTTTACCAGTTGAGCTATCAGGGAAGCCCCTCATCACCTCTTATATAATGAAATTTCTTATTAGACATCCTTGCCTCAAATTCAGTATGCACACATCAAAACCAATTGTCCTTCCTTCAAACATAATACTCCTCTTTTCTCAGTTTTAGTTCGTACCTCCATCATTCAGCCTTACACACAGTGTAGATACGGGGGAGTTGAGTTTAACAACTTCTAGTCCCATCTCGGTCGTAATCAGGATACAGTGAGAGTGGTCATCTGCAAGCCTGGAAAAGAGAGAGCTCTATGGAAAACAAATGTCTGTTGCTTAAGCTAGCTAGCCTTTGGTGTTTTTTAATCAACTTAGGCTGCTATTAAAAAAAATAAAATAAAAACACCAAAGGCTAGCTAGCTTAGGCAACAGACATTTGTTTTTCACAGAGCTCTCTCTTTTCCAGGCTTGCAGATGACCACTCTCACTGTGTCCTCTTGTGATGGAGACAGAGAGGGAGAGAGAGAGAGCACACTCCACTTATAATGGCGCTAGCCCCAACATGGAGTGCCACCTTCTTGACCTCTTCTGAACGTAATTGCCTCCCAATAGCTCTAACTCCAAATACCAACACACTGGGTTAGGATAAAATTTTGGGAGAACACAAACTTTCAAGTGATGGCACCCTTCCCACCACATATCAAATGTAATCCATCTACCACCTGATGCTTGCATGAATTGATCTGTTCAACTCCATCTTTATTACCACTGCTTTTACTCAAGTCCTCATCATCTCCTACCTCAATAATCGTGATAAAATCCACTTTGTCTCATCATTGGTTATGGTTCATGAAAATTTGTTCCCCAGATTAAAGCCATTGTAATCTATCAAGAATGCAAATCTAACCATGTCAGTTCTCTGCATAAAATTTTCATTGTATGTCATATATTTATTTATATAGCAGACCTACAAAGCTTGATCCGCATCTGCCTGTGCCATTTCTCGTGGTGCCATTTCATCATTTATGCGTCATACCCTGACAATCACGAGGCACTTATTCAAACTTAGACACACACACACACACACACACACCCCTGCTTTTCATATCAGTGATTACAGAATGCAGTTCTGTTGGAACCCCATTCTTCATCACATTCATTTTGTTAATCCATTGACCTTTCAAAAATTGGAGAGAGATACTTTCTTTCTGGGTTTCCATAATTCTCCATGCTCGCTACATTCACTCTAAGTCTCACTCTCTGTATTAGAGTAATAGAATTTTATTTGCTATGTAACAATTTTCACCCCTAGATTCCTGGCTCCTTGAAGACAGAATTCACATCTCACTTTAGTTTCTATCGTGTGCCTGGTATGTTATCCAACACTGAGTAAGAGCTTGCTGAAGGTACCCTAATTCTTAAGTGTTTTTAAAACCCAGTAATTTATTACGTAAATTAATTGCATATGTAATTACTCATTTGATGTGTTTGAACTGTGGTGTTGGAGAAGATTCCTGAGAGTTCCTTGAACTGCAGGGAGATCCAATTAGTCCATCCTAAAGGAAATCAGTCCTGAATATTCATTGGAAGGACTGATGCTGAAGCTGAAATTCCAATACTTTGGCCACTTGATGCGAAGAGCTGACTCATTGGAAAAGAGCCTGATGCTGGGAAAGACTGAAGGCAGGAGAAGAAGGGGACAACAGAGGATGAGATGTTAGATAGCATCACCGACTCAATGGACATGAGTTTGGGTAAACTCTGGGAGTTGTTGATGGGCAGGGTTGACTGGCATGCTGCAGTCCATGGGATCACAAAGAGTTGGACACGATTGAGTGAACTAAATTGAATGGAATCACTCATTTAGTTTTTCTTTTTAATTGTTGAGCTTATTTGACTTTAAATTAATCTTAAGAAAACAAATATTAAGATTATTTGATCTTTAAACTGAAACATTACTTCAACACTTTGTAAATATGAACTGTAAACAAAATACCAAATCTGTAAGGTACACATGAATAAAAGAAAAGAAAGAATGAAACAGATATTAAGAAGCTAAGAAAAAATGTGATGGTAACAAGCTTATTAAAGATTGCTGATATAGCCCAGAGAACTGTGCATCTAGGATAGAAAAGAACTTTTGAGTTCTGTGAGATTTCTGTTTACAATGATACAACTTTGTTAAGCTGCTACCAGGCTTTACCTTCAAATAGCATTTTTTTTTCACAGCAAAAGCATATTTTGAACAGGAACTTCTCTATCATCTTCATTATATTCCTTTTTCCCCATCAAATCTAAAACAGTTTTATAAAGTCATGCAATTATATTGGGATGGAAGAGAAAAGTGAGTACAAGCATGGATTCTTGAGTGAGATCAGTCCTGAGTCTAGCACTTTTATTAATCTCAGACAATTCTCTAATTTAGCAAAACAATATTTTCTCATCTACAAGCCTGTGTAATAATAACACATATTTCTTACAGTGATTATGAAATCCATGACAATGAAGGTAATGTGCTTAACGTGATCCATGATGCATTCAGTTCAGTTCAGTTCAGTTGCTCAGTCTTGTCTGACTCTTTGCAACCCCACGGACTGCAGCATGCCAGGCTCTCCTGTCCATCACCAACTCACAGAGCTTACTCAAGCTCATGTCCATCAAGTTGGTGATGCCATCCAACCATCTCATACTCTGTCTTCCCCTTCTCTGGCTTCAATCCTTCCCAGCATCAGAGTCTTTCCATGAGTCAGTTCTTTGCATCAGGTGGCCAAAGTATTGGAGTTTCAGCTTCAGCATCAATCCTTCCAATGAATATTCAGGACTGATTTCTTTTAGGGTAGACTGGTTGGATCTCCTTGCAGTCTGAGAGAGTCTCAAGAGTCTTCTCCAACACCACAGTTCAAAAGCATCATTTTTTGGCCTTCAGGTTTCTTTATAGTCCAACTCTCATATCCATACATGACTACTGGAAAAACCATAGATTTGACTAGACAGACTTTGTTGGCAAAGTAATGTCTTTATTTTACAATATGCTGTCTAGGTTGATCATAGCTTTTCTACCAAGGGGCAAGCATCTTTTATTTTCATGGTTGCAGTCACCATCTGCAATGATTTTGGAGCCCAAGAAAATAAAGCCAGTCACTGTTTCCACTGTTTCCCCATCTATTTGCCATGAAGTGAGGGACCAGATGCCATGATCTTTGTTTTCTGAATGTTGAGCTTTAAGCCAACTTTTTCATTCTCCTCTTTCACTTTCATCAAGAGGCTCTTTACTTCTTCTTTGCTTTGTGTCATAAGGGTGATGTCATCTGAGGTTATGGCATATCTGAAGTTACTGATATGTCTCCCAACTAACTTGATTCCAGCTTGTGTTTCCTCCAGCCCAGCGTTTCTCATGATGTACTCTGCATATAAGTTAAATAAGCAGGGTGACAATATACAGCCTTGACATACTCCTTTCCCCATTTGGAACCAGTCTATTGTTCCATGTCCACTTCTAATTGTTGCTTCTTGACCTGCATACAGATTTCTCAGCAGGCAGGTCAGGTGGTCTGGCATTCCCATCTCTTTAGGAATTTTCCACAGTTTGTTGTAATCCACACAGTCAAAGGCTTTGGCATAGACAGTAAAACAGAAGTAGATATTTTTCTGGGACCCTCTTGCTTTTTTGATGAACCATTGGATGTTGGCAATTTGATCTCTGGTTCCTCTGCCTTTTCTAAATCTAACTTGAACATCAGCAGTTCACAGTTCATGTACTTTGAAGCCTGGCTTGGAGAATTTTGAGCATTATTTTGCTAGAGTGTGAGATGAGTGCAGTTGTGCAGTAGTTTGAGCATCTTTGGCATTACCCTTCTATGGGATTGGAATGAAAACTGACCTTTTCAAGTCCTCTGGCCTCTGCTGAGCTTTCAAAATTTGCTGGCATATTGATTGCAGCACTTTCACAACATCATCTTTTAGGATCTGAAATAGCTCAACTGGAATCCATCACCTGCACTAGCTTTGTTCATAGTGATGTTTCCTAAGGCCCACTTGACTTTGCATTCCAGAATGTCTGGTTATAGGTGAGTGATTACACCATCGTGATTATCTGGGTCATGAAGATCTCTTTTTGTATAGTTCTTCTGTGTATTCTTGCCACCTCTTAATGTCTTCTGTTTCTGTTTCATAACATTTCTGTCTTTTATTGCACCCATCTTTACATGAAATGTTCCCTTGGGGTCTCTATTTTCTTGAAGAGATCTCTAGTTTTTCCCATTCTATTGCTTTCTTGTTTCTTTGCATTGATCACCAAGGAAGGCTTTCTTATCTCTCCTTGCTCTTCTTTGGAACTCTGCATTCAGATGGGTATATCTTTCCTTTTCTCCTTTGTCTTTAGTTTCGCTTCTTTTCACAACTATTTGTAAGGGCTCCTCAGACAACCATTTTGCTGTTTTGTATTTCTTTTTCTTGGGGATGGTCTTGCTTCCTGTCTCCTGTACAGTGTCATGAACCTCCATCCATAGTTCTTCAGGCACTCTGTATATCAGATCTAATCTCTTGAATCTATTTGTCACTTTGTCTTTTTGTATAGTCCTAAGGGATCTGATTTAGGTCATATCTGAATGGTCTACTGGTTTTCCCTACTTTCTTTAAGTCTGAATTTGGCAATATGGAGTTCATGATCTGAGCCACAGTCAGGTCTTGGTCTTGTTTTTGCTGACTATATAGAGCTTCTCCATCTTTGGCTGCAAAGAATTTATCATTGGTGAATTATCAATATAATTATCAACACAAGTCGTGCGGCATTATCAATTCTTTATTATTTCTAATGAGTCACATGGTAAATATCAAATAAAAAATGTTGGCTAACCAAGTTAAAAAGATTTCTTTACTGCATGATTTATTGGGACTTAATATATCAATGTGCACATTGAATTGCTAAATGGTGATGGGTTTTGTAGCATTTTCTAGGCTTATATGACAATGGTTCCATTTTATTATAGAATACATCATGGAACTACTCTTTCCTGCCACTCACCTAAGTAAGTGTTGCTTTGATGCTGCTACTGCTGCTGCTAAGTTGCTTCAGTTGTGTCTGACTCTGTGCAACTCCACAGCTTTAGATGAACATTATTAAACTAAAATAGAATAAAAATTTGACAAAGCCTAAAATAACATCAGTTTATTCTAAAGGAGATCAGTCCTGGGTGTTCTTTGGAAGGATTGATGCTAAAGCTGAAACTCTAGTACTTTGGCCACCTCATGAGGAGAGTTGACTCATTGGAAAAGACTCTGATGCTGGGAGGGATTGGGGGCAGGAGGAGAAGGGGACGATAGAGGATGAGATGGCTGGATGGCATCACCAACTCGATGGACATGAGTTTGGGTGAACTCCGGGAGTTGGTGATGGACAGGGAGGCCTTGCGTGCTGCGATTCATGGGGTTGTAAAGAGTCAGACACGACTGGGCGACTGAACTGAATGGAGTACAGGCAAGGAAGGCGAAAGTAAGAAACAATGGTATAGTTACTAGCTTAGAGCAAATAGATTTGTTAATAAACTTCTGTACTATTCTAACACACTGGCTGTCTTTACCTAAAGCCAAGTAAAGACGTGCTGCGATTCATGGGGTTGTAAAGAGTCAGACACGACTGGGCGACTGAACTGAATGGAGTACAGGCAAGGAAGGCGAAAGTAAGAAACAATGGTATAGTTACTAGCTTAGAGCAAATAGATTTGTTAATAAACTTCTGTACTATTCTAACACACTGGCTGTCTTTACCTAAAGCCAAGTAAAGTATTGAAGTTCTAAGGCTCATCACAAAATTCCCATCACAGTTATAGTCATTCTCTGCAGGAATTACAGATAGACATTCAATCAGGTAAATATCAAAACTGGACAATTTCTTTGAGGGAAATAATTTTTTAAACAGTTTTTTGCAATGCAATTTTTAAGAAACACTTGTTTCATTCATCCCTTTCTATTAGCTTTATCACTTTAAAATTTGTCTGTAACCTTTTTCTTAGGACCTATTGATGCTGTAAGAAAAAGATTGACTGTCTCTAAAGTGTATTAGAATAACCTGAGAGACATAATGAAATGTTGGCACAAAATCATATACCAATGAATCGCTTTTATTTACTAGCTCTATGATTTAGATAAGGCTCAACTTGCCCCTTTATTTTCTATGATTCACATAATTTATAAAGCTTTATCAAAGGACAAGACTGAAGCAGAGGATATTGGCTACTGAGTTGCAATTTAGCAATCATATAACTAAAGAGTTTGATAGGAATATATGACTAGTTATTTTTCTGAACCACATTATTTGAGAGCAAATTATATTGTGAGAGTTCTTAAAACTAGAATTATGTAAAATTATTAATATTTGCTACAACTACTTCTTTTCCCCTTTTAGGATTAAACAGGTAAGGGCTGTTTAATGGGCTGCTCAATTTCACTATTTAGCAAACATTTATGGAGCAAAGTAAAGTCTTCGCAGTTGTGAGTGATGATTCATCAATCAGTAAGAGTCATAAAAACAAGAAAACAGCAAAAATCTATGTTAACACAAATTATGGTAGAATATAAGAATGATATTTGTATGGTACTACATAAAAGAAAATGCCCATTATTAAGAAGAATCATTGGGTAAGAAGAATAATGTGGAATTCAATGGGTATTTGAAGAATGGAAAAGACCCTGAAACACAGGGCCAATGGAGAAGCTTATCCAAGCAGAAAGAAAATCTAGTTATGTTAAATTGTGTACTCTAGCAAGAGAAAGGTAGTTTTGTCAAAATTACAGTTTTTTTTGAATTTATGTTTTAATAAAAAAAATTTTAAGAAATACCAACAATGATAAGGATATGTTTCACAGTGTAAGTCCAGAGGTAGTAGTAGCAAAGAGTGGCTTGTGAGGTTTATGATCTTCTTGGTTTCCATCCCTTCTCTCAAATTAATGTGCAGCTATAGCTTTCAGATAAGAGCTGTAGTCCTGCTTTCAATTCATTTCCAGCCCTTTTTATACATACGTTTTGAAGTAAATACTGAATACCAGTCTACTTTCTAACAGTAACATATGAAGTTTCAAGCAATGATGAGAATAGCTACTTGTAGAAATTATTTAAGTATTTCAGAAATACCCAGAATAGAAAGGAGCTGTAAGCTGGGAATCCTTCTATGGCTTCCTGTCCGCTGCTTAGAAATTCAAGGTGAGCCCAGTGCCTGCCTCCTCTGTGCTCCCACACTTTCTGGTTAGTACCTGTCAGGCCATTTTGAGATGATTTGTCATTTCATTTAATTTGAGAACAATGAGCTCCTCAAAATTAGGAGACTGTCTTATTTTTTTTTTCTACTTTAGGTGGCACTTTATGCTTAATGATTAAGAGTTGATCTGTAAATGCCTTATAAACAGAAGGGAGTTTATGCATGTGTGGAATAATAATATGTAAAATTTAAGGATGTCTTCATATGCTACATTTGGAAACTTATCACATTAAGGGATTTTCATCTCTCACTTCATTTAATCCTTATCAACTTTATGATGTAACTACTTTCATTATTCACAATGCTCAAGTTCACTGTCCCAGTGATAGAACAAGAATCCAAGCTCAAGACTTGGACTCTAGAACTCCAGTTTAGAAATCCTTTCTCGTGTTCTTCCCAGACACTTAAACTTTGGATACTTCCAGAGATGGCGAGCTCTCCCCACTACAGAACATTGTTAGACATTATTATTCATGCACACACAGGCTTCCGTGTCACTGGCTCCTCATGACCACCATTCATCCCTACGTACAAACAAGAAAGAAAGAAAAAAAGACAAAGAAGACATACGAATGGCTAATAAACACATGAAAAGATGCTCAACATCACTCATTATCAGAGAAATGCAAATCAAAACCACAATGAGGTATCATTTCACACCAATCAGAATGGCTGCGATCCAAAAGTCAACAAGCAATAAATGCTGGAGAGGGTGTGGAGAAAAGGGAACCCTCTTACACTGTTGGTGGGAATGCAAATTAGTACAGCCACTATGGAGAACAGTGTGGAGATTCCTTAAAAAATTGCAAATAGAAATGCCTTATGATCTAGCGATCCTACTGCTGGGCATACACACCAAGGAAACCAGAATCGAAAGAGACATGTGTACCCCAATGTTCATTGTGGCACTGTTTATAATAGCCAGGACATGGAAGCAACCTAGATGTCCATCAGCAGATGAATGGATAAGAAAGCTGTGGTACATATACACAATGGAGTATTACTCAGCTATTAAAAAGAATACATTTGAATCAGTTCTAATGAGGTGGATGACGCTGGAGCCGATTATACAGAGTGAAGT
>SJXQ01002405.1:48100-82927 GCA_006408695.1 Aepyceros melampus | reverse complement strand
TGGTGGGCTACAGTCCACTGGGATCACAAGAGAGTCAGATACAGCTTAACAACTAAACAATAATAAAGTACTATAGAGGCGGGAGTGGGGAGGTGGGGGTCGGGATTGGGAGTTCATGTACACTCGTGGCTGATCCATGTTGATCCGATAGGAATACAGTATTGTAAAGCAAAATAAACTAAAAAAATAAAAATTAATTTAAAAAAAAGAAAGAAAAAAAGAAAAAGAAATAACTCTATACTACAAAACAGCCATTATAAATCTATCTTCTGCAAGTTTCTTTTTCTTGAGAAGAAGCATTTCTGGTTTCACCAATGTCATTTTATGCATCATAGTCCTTAAAGGCACAGTGTTAGTATTTTTTAATGATGTCGTACACTTGTGCAGGAACACATGGCTGGTTTCATACATTTTTATCAAATGCAAAGCTATCAGTCTAGAATCTTATTTCATTGCCCCCCCACTGATGTCTAAGCTTATAACAGTTTACAAATTTAATTTATTTAAAAAGGACATAATAAATTTGAGCTTAAAAAGTTGTTAAAAACAAATGACTTCACAGGTGGCTCAATGGTAAAGTATCCACCTGCCAGTGCAGTAGAGATGAATTCCATTCTTCAGTTGGGAAAGTCCCCTGGGGAAGGAAATGGCTACCCACTCCAGTATTCTTGCCTAAGAAATCCTATGGACCGAGGAGCCTGGCAGGCTATAGTTCATAGGGTTGCAGAAGAGTCAGACACGACTTAGTGACTAACTAACAGCAAAAACAAATGACACAATTTATTTGAATAAATTTTGAAAATAAAATGCATATATTTGCTGAATTATTAAAATTTCCTAAAATTCATTTATGACAATTTCATAAATTTATTTATGAAAGCTTCTTTGATTTATTTTTCATAGCTGTTTGCTTTTTGAGTTTGTTTACTTTAAGCTTTAATTTTTTGGTAGAGTATTTTTTTTCTAAGATTCTTTCTTTCAAAAAATGGATTAAGCTATTGAGGGCAGGACAGATCCAATAATTTGTGTTATACATCTGAATGACTTAATTATAAAATAATATAACTTGGAAGATAACCAAGACTTGAAATATAGTTGCCAAGTATGACAAAACACACAAAGACACTTTTCCCACCACAATAGAGTTTTCAACTGATAGTTGAATGTATTAATTTGTTACCACTGTAGTAATAACTCAGGTATTTCCTGGTATAATGCCTAGTTGACTTCCCTGGTGGCTCAGAGGTTAAAGCGTCTGCCTCCAATGTGGGAGACCCGGGTTCGATCCCTGGGTCGGGAAGATCCCCTGGAGAAGGAAATGGCAACCCACTCCAGCATTCTTGCTTGGAGAATCTCATGGACTGAGGAGCTTGGTGGGCTGCAGTCCATGGGGTCACAAAGAGTTGGACACGACTGAGTGACTTTACCTAGTAAGCCCTTGCAGACAAGACCTGATTTTAAAAAAGTGTCTTTGTTATTATGGTGTGCATTAGATCTCTCTCTCTCTCTTTTAAAACCATCAAGAGTTTAGTTAAAATGCATGTGGTACTTTGTGACAATTGAAATGAACAGAGAACTTATGAGTGCATACCTCATGACAAACGTATAACTAGATTTGTCTCCAAGTCTATTGTATTCTCTCGTAATATAATATTGCTTTCAACAGAAGTATGCATCATAGTATGAATCTAATACGGTCCATTGGTTTAGCAGCATTTGACAATCCTTGATATTTCTCTGAAAGATTCTCTGTGACACTGAATTAAGACAAATGGTTTTTCTCAGATATAGCAAACTTTACCATTTTTATGCTTTATTTCTGATGGAATTAAAGATAACTCAAATAATGTGAAGCTCAAAAAGCATGCTTAGCTCTGAAGGAAGTCTTCATGTTAAGTCCTATCTTAAAATCTGTATCAACATTAGTGAGAAGTCTTTCTCAGATTACTTTCTGCTCATTTAAGATAGGAAGTGATAATATTTTAAATAAAGGTAGGTTTAATTCCTCTTACATGTTATTCATTCCTAGAGTGGCTTTTCTTATGGATCCCTGGAAACAGGCTGCTGAAAAGAAACTTGTGATCTGGGATGATCTATTACAATTTTCCAAGTGATTCTAAAGCAGTTATTTTTTTTTTAACATACTAATTCCAGTAGGATATTTTTTCATCAGAAGAAACATTTCATTTTTATGTTATTTTTTAAACTTCTTTTTAAAAAAGCAATTCTTTAAAGAAAACGTCCTCTAAAGTGTCATAATCATGTTTTGGAATTTATCACATTTGGTGGGCAATGATACAAACCATGCCTCAAAGATATTCTGCCATTAAAGTGATTTTTCTTAAACCCTATCAAAGAGGAGGCACAGCAACCCACCTTCCAGCTTGCACTGAAATAGCAAATGCTGACAAGCTAGTTAATAATTCAAAAGTCTTTTTGGTAGATTGTGTCTATCGCTAAGTTTCAGTTTTATAGAAATGTTCAAATATATTACTTGCAGTTCTTTGCAATTTTGTATTCCCTCTTATCATAAAACAGACTGCTTTTGAAACTCATAGCAAACACTACTGCTAAAGCACCTCTGTTATTTTTACTTCACTCTGCATAAATGTTTTCTCATAGCATCCAAAAAATAGACATCTTAGCTAGAATGAGACAAAGCCTATTGCCCCAAAGAAAGATATATTTTTAATATTTTTCCTTTGAGGTAAAGAACCCATGTGATTTATTTCATAACTGGAACCATAATTTCTGTCTGTGATTTTGATCAAACTAGCCTCTTTATTTCAGTAGTCTTCATTTTTAGTTTAAAGTGAAGTTTAGATGGAAAAAAATAAAGGCATGAAAATGAGAAAAAATGTTTATTAATACAAACACAGAGTTAATTTTTGAACAGTGTAACAGTCCAGGTTGGGGCTTATTCATGGAAATTATCAAGATAGCAATTTCTTCAGCTACAAAATTGAAGTTTGTAACATAATCAGAGGTTATGCAAGTATTAATTGAGACATGAATAGTTAAGCAGGTCACATTAAGTGGGTCTTCAATTTCTCTTCATTTTTTAGTGTGTTTTTTTTTTTAATGTTATCACTTTGTTGTTTGCAAATGTTGTTATTTTAACTCAAAGATGCTAATGAATTAAAAGTTAACATTTTTCTTCTCATTTCTTATTCCCACCCAATATATTCTAAATTTCAAGAAATCAGATTTTTGTGTTTTCAAGGCAAAAATATTAATTAAAAAGACAGTGTTTTCTTTTTACCCCACTTTGAATAGGGCTGAAAAAAAGTAGTCTAAAGAATACAGTAAATATTTTATTTCACAAACCAAAAGTAATCTATCTAGAAATGCGAGCCAGAAGCAAAAGAATAATATGCACAATGAGAAACACAAAGGTTTTAAATCAACTATTAGAAGGAATCTTGGGAATTCAATTGGATAATTTTAAACTTTGAGTATTTCAGAGAATTTGATAAGCTTATTCTAATTACATGTTACTTATCTTTGATTTCTTGAATCTTTAAACTTTGTGATTTGGTTCTTTTCGGTTTTATGCTAAAACAATTTAAGAAACTGGTCAGTTAAGAGATAAAGGAGTTATATATTGACATCAACCAGCCACAAGAGGGAAGTCTTGGCTATATTAGAAGTAGCGTACATATAGGGAGGGGTCCAGTTTTGCAGAAAAATAGGAATAAAAACAAACAAAAGAAGAGAAAAAAGTATTTTATCTTCTACTTTTTAATTTATTTTTAGTATATCTAGATGCTGTACCAATAAGAGAAAAGTTATTTGTATGTTTGGTACATTATTAGATTTTATAAGTACTTTTGTCATACAATGTGTTTTCCTTAAAACTTAAATCACATGTTCTCTGTGAAAGTCACTATAAATCTACTAAAATATATATATGCATATAGATTCATGTATACATGATTACTCATACATCTATATTTTATTCATACACTATAATTCATAAGGGTAATTATTGCTTAGTTTTCTGAGCTGACCTATTAGTTCTCTCTGTTATGCATTAGTGGCATCCTTGGAATGAATTCTGACTGTATTTTATCCTTCTTGAGAATCCTATGTGTACAATTATGGGATTTAGAATCTCATACATATGTTGGCCAAGAAATAAATGAAAAGGATAAAGCGTTTCTTAATAAGATCAGCTATTAAACGATTTCAAAATTGACAGTGAAGGAAGTTCTGAAATAGATACTGGACCCTGGAATGGTATGTTTTAACTGAAGGATGTTTGGTTGGAAATTTTTGTTTGGATTCACTGTTGGAGTGTTTCTGTTTGAATTCATGACCACTCACCACATAGTCAGCCTAATTACACATGGTGTAATTAGACAATACAATCATCATGTTATCTACAGCACAGAATGTTCTAGTGATTTGTGGCAAGGCATGGAAACAGAATTCTTAAATCCCAACTTCGGCTTTTAAGAATTTTAACTAATGACATACACAATGAGTACAAAATATTGTGAATGCTTCTGCTCTATTATCCTAAAAAGTATGTGATTTTGTCCTTTAGCTTTTCATTGAAAAAAAAAATAGTGAAGTTTTGTGAAAACTTGAACTACTTCCACTCATATAGAAAAAAAAAATACTAACAAGACTTTTAAAACACATAGAATACATGCAAATTACGCTGTTTCTCTTTCTGTTATCATCACTACACCCATTTCAGTTTGTGTGCTTTGACATTGCAGCTATATATAAAAAAGTTATGTTATTTCTCCAATTATTTAAGAATAATTCATTTTAGTCTAATGCTAGCAACTAGTTCAAGTTGGTTAGTGACCTGGTGGTAATGCAAATTAATAAATGCTATGTCTCTGCTTAGGTTTAACCTCATATTTAAGTGCATCTCTATACTCTTAACTGAAAATTGTAAGATTATGTAATTTAATGTTGAGTAAAATCATTCTATCATTTGAAATAGAAAAAATATACAAAATATTGGATGGAATATAATAATCACAAATGCTGAAGTCCTGTTTTGGCTAATATGTGATATTGACATATTTTATCAGGTGAACAGTTTAATAAACTATGAAGTGTGTACATTTTATTGGCATTGAGCTCATCAATTCCCACTTTGAGTGGAGTCAGTTCTACTCTCAGATTTTTTTTTTTTTGGCATACAATTAGCAATCATTCATGTTCTGAAGAACTTTTAGTGGCAGGATAGATAGACTCTGTTATGTTTTCCTTCTATTAGGATGGATTACTTACAAATAATCCTACTGTGATTAGGCATTTATTTTACAGTGTAAAATCTATATGGGGATCATTCTTGACATGTCTCTGGAGTTCATTTTCATCATCAATCAAGAAATACAGCGGTGAAGAAGAACATCTAGAGAGGACAAGAGAATGTCTAAGCATAGTTAAACAGGCCTCCCAGAGAAAAATGCTTTTATGAAAGATATGTTGTTTCTTAACCTGTATACGGAATATTAAGTCCATGAATAGCATTTTTCTTTTTGTTTTAGCCCTATTAAAGTTAAGCCATATTTAATGGTGGAACAAGATTCAGCATTAATAAAAGACATATTACAGTCACATTACTAATTTAGAATTTAAGGTAAGCAGCGTTTCAGCTGCCAGCATATGGTTGCATAAAGAATTAGTAAGCAGAATGAAGGCTGTTCAATTCCCAAATCACTATTCCAATTACTGGGGATTAATACTGTCTTATTTTCACCTTGTTTTCTGAGTGTATTGCATGAATGTGCATTTGTTGAAACTTCAATAAATTATTATTCTGAGAAAGATGTATGTTTCCTTATCAAACAGAAATCAAGCCCTCTTTCTTGGAGTGTTGTATAATGTGTATTTTAATATTGTACACAAGTATTTTAATAATCTTATTATAAAGCAAACAATTATTAAGAGTTTAAATAGCATGAGTTTAATGATTATTTTTCCACCCACACATTTGGTATAGCACAGAACAAGTTTTGTGTTACTATATATGAACTGAGCTTATTTTCCTTCCAAAGTATCATCAATGGTTTTTGATTCCTTTGACAACTTCTATAGGAAATTAAATATTTCCATCATCTTCAATAAAGTGGTCATTAATTTATGAAAATAACATTCTTCATTTAAAAATCAAGCTTCAGCTTCACATTCACAGACAAACACTTTTTAGATAAGGATTACAAAAAATTTCTAACCATAGCATTCTTCCCATTTTACAAGGTTACCACATATGCCTAATAAATGAGTGTACTAGCAACAGCATTAGGGTAATCCTCATATATTAGGGAAATGAATGTTTAATGGATAAATTAATATAAAATTTCCAGAAATATTTACTATTACATTATTCTAGTGCTTTATAGATATGAATGTTCTATCAACAAATTTAGGGTGTCTAAACTTTGTGTCCTGATTAGACTTGTAAGGTAGTTTCTAGGCAACATGAGGAAGGAGAAATTTCTCAGTCTGGGGTTGTTTCTCCCACTTAACTGATGTCTGTTTATGTCCTTATAAGACACATGTTGTCACATCATAATAAATTCAACACATCAGAGATAAGTCAGAAGGAAGAGAAATTTATAATTTTTTTTAACCTATTATTCTCCGAACCCTTTTTCTGATTTGGTTAGTCTACCCACAAACTCAGGTTTGGGTAAAAAGACTAAAAGAGTTGTGAGAATTGGATCATAAAATAGGTTGAGTGCCAAAGAATTGATGCTTTTGAATTGTGATGCTGGAGAGGATTTTTGAGAATTCCTTGGACACCAAGAAGTTTAAACCCATCAATCCTAAAGGAAATCAACTCTGAGTGTTCATTGGAAGGACTGATGCTGAAGCTGAAACTCCAATACTTTGACCACCTGATGCAAAGAGCTGACTCGTTGGAAGATACTCTGATGGTGGGCAAGATTGAAGGCGGGAGGAGAAGGGGATGACAGAGAATGAGATGGTTGGACAGCATCACTGACTCAATGGACTTGAGTTTGAGGAAACTCTAAGAGACAGAGAAGGACAGGGAAGCCCAGCATGCTGCAGCCCGTGTGGTCACAAATAGTTGGACACAGCATGTGACTGAACATCAACAATAGCTGGCTACAAGCTCTCCCTGATTTCTGGTAGATAGAGTTGAATATTTGGTCTTTAGTCAACCAGTGATATGTTCTTGTGTTAAATTCAAATTAGCCAGTGTTGTTTCTATTATTAATATTTGAAACCACAAAACCTGGCCTATATCAATTTATTTAGATTATATCATTGTCATCCTCTAACCCAGAATGGGAGTAAATGGGGAACCATTAAATGCTATGCCTTGACAAAGGGTGCAAACCAGCACTGTCATGGGCAAACTGCAATACGTGTTCACCCTTCTTAAAGTTAGATACTTTAAATATAAGTGACATCAATTTAAAATACTGCCTTCCTGGAAGAATTTGGGTTTTACCTTGTGTCTTTAATTTGAAAAGCATCTGGTACTTGAGGAAATTAATCTATAATGGTGCAATTACCAGGTTTGATATTTTCGAGCAGATCTCTTATAAACTCCCTCAAAACACACGCAGAAGAAGTCTTACTCAAATGATGCATCCCTTTCACTCCGGAGGAAGGGAAATTTCAAAGAGAACCATTCTTCTCTTCAGACATAAAGAAGCTGGGCTCTTGCTGTTAGTCCCCACATTTCCAGGGTCACAGAACAGTGTTTCCTGAGGGTTTCTTCGTCACCTGGCTGCAAAAGTGATTATCTGGTGAATAGGTAATTATGGATTGAACTAGGAATCATGCCGGCTTGTAAATGTCTAGTAACCACAGAGTGTTTGCATTGTAACTAACGAATAGTCCCTTGCCTAATATAACCCAACCTAATTACCCATAAAGCTTTGGGTAATTTTCACTTGACCCTAAACTTTGTACATTTAGCCGCTTCTCTACCCAATACTGAACGATAACTCAACAAAAGAGTAGTGAGCATGAAAAGGTTGTTCCCTCTGCAATATGTCATTACGGTACATACTATTTTAATCAGAGGAAATCAGTGGTTTTAGTAAGGTCTCATTCATTACCTAATCAGTTGTCATTTGGAGAAGAGCCAGCCCAGAAAGAAGACTTCAAATAGTTTTGCCATTTGTCTCTTTTGCTAATGTTCATCAATTCTTTTGTGTTAGCATCCACTGTAGAGAAAAAGGGTATCGGGGCCATTCTAATGCGTGAAGGAAGCTAAGAACTGAGTCTCAGTGAGGTGAAACGCCTTACTCAACCTCTGTGTCTCCAGTGCCTGGTATCTCACCTGAAGCATGGGATATGTCTCAATCAATATTTACAACTTATTTACTTTTACTCAATATTTACTTATTCACAAGATTTGAGATTGTACCAGACCAATACCAGGGGTGATGTCTAAGCATTGATATATGCTGTGGAGGTTGTTTTTAAATGTTTAATTTTCTGATAGAAATGTACACAGTACAGAGAAGCTGATTCTGAAAGTAACTTTAATAAGCAATAATAGAAATTGTTAAACAGAACAGATGCTTTACAGCTGTGTTATCTAACATGCAGTATAAATGAAATTTTCATAATATGCTCCCACTCACAATTCAGATACCATGTTAAACCCAAACCAAGATGAGGAAGGAAAAGATGTACATTAAAACTGTGATCATTAGGAATATGTCGAACATGTATGACACTAGTGATCATTGATCTACAAAAGTGATGAAGTTAATAAGAGGGCAAGTGAGGAGTTTGAGGGAGGCCTCTGAGATGAGAAAGGAATCCTTTATATATATTTATGTTTTGGGAAGAAGTAAACATATGCTTGATACACTTCTGGGGAAATTTGAGATCAGCACCTCCGATGTGGCTATCACTGAGGTCCTAGTACTTAATGTCTTTGTTAAAAACCTGCTTAAAGCACAGTTCACAGATCTATCCTGATTATGCTGAGGATGATGGTGTATGTGAAATTTCTACCTAAAAATGTGGTCAGACCTGTGTCTGTGAAAATATTCTTCTTTTCACACACAGTGTTAGTGTTTTCTTTCTTTAATATATTGTACTGACTCCCTCCATATGCCCAGAGAAGATACAAGGAAATGAATAAAGATGTCAGTAACTAATTGAGGAAATGGTCTACAACGGAAAGACAGATGCATTTTGTGCCAGTTTTTGGTTGGAATGGTGACAAGTTGCTGGGATCCAAGCTTTAAAATGCTTGGAACAGGAATACAAAGTCATCTGCACTGTTTCTGGAATTATATTGCTTTAAAAATTAGATTCTATCTTGCCACAACTTCATGCAATTTAAGAACGCCTAATCTCCCCTTCCAGGATGACTATGAGACTGGTGCTATTGGTGCTGTAATGGGAGTCAGATCAGGATCTTCTAGGACTAGGGAGGGTAGATCGTCTTTGTTCCATTCAATGTTAGAACTGAAGAAAAGTCTATCAATGTGAATTTAGATTCTAAATGAAGCTCTGCATGTTAATGAAGTGGATGTCCAAGTGATTAATTTCATTCACAGTCGTCTACTGCAGAATGTGGCTGGTGGCGGGAATAACAACTACCACTGGGGGCGGGGGTGGGGGGTGCTGGCTTTAACAGTCCTCATCCTGAGCCATCCAGGCCTGACTCTTGCTGACCATGCACCAGTGCTGAATTGTCACCTCTCTCATAATGCTGGAAACTGGGATTTAAGTGGAAGACTGATCTCCATGTTGATAAAAAGATAGCATCTTTAAATCTGATGATATTGTCCTTATCATTGAGTGTCAGGCAAACTCCTGTATGTAGAGATAATCTCCAGGTAGTCTCCCTAGGATGTTTGCTAAGCTTGAAACTAACTTTATCTTTAAGGTTTTTTTTTTTTTTTTTTTCCCCCTTGAAATTTATGAAAAGGCTATTGAACTTCCTCAGAAGATTCTGAAGAATGACTGCTAATTCAAAAACATGGAAAACATTTTGGGAGGAAAGAAATGCTTTGGAGATCACTCTATTTTATGTTTATGGCAGTACACAGAAGAACTTTACAAAAAAGATCTTCATGACCCAGATAATCACGATGGTGTGATCATTCACCTAGAGCCAGACATCTTGGAATGTGAAGTCAAGTGGGCCTTAGGAAATATCACTATGAACAAGCTAGTGGAGGTGATGGAATTCCAGTGGAGCTAGCTCAATTTCTAAAAGATGATGCTGTGAAAGTGCTGCACTCAATATGTCAGCAAATTTGGAAAACTCAGAAGGGGCCAGAGAACTGGAACAGGTCAGTTTTCATTCCAATCCCAAAGAAAGGCAATACCAAAGAATGCTCAAACTACTGCACAATTACACTCATCTCATACTTTAGTAAAGTAATGCTCAAAATTCTCCAAGCCAGGCTTCAGCAATATGTGAACCGGGAACTTCCAGATGTTCAAGCTGGTTTTAGAAAAGGCAGAGGAACCAGAGTTCAAATTGCCAACATTCGCTGGATCATTGAAAAAGCAAGAGAATTCCAAAAAAAATCTGTTTCTGCTTTATTGACTATGCCATAGCCTTTGACTATGTGGATCACAATAAACTGTGGAAAATTCTTCAAGAGATGGGAATACCAGACCACATTACCTGCCTCTTGGGAAACCTATATGCAGGTCAGGAAGCAACAGTTAGAACTGGACATGGACCAACAGACTGGGTCCAAACAGGAAAAGGAGTACTTCAAGGCTGTATATTGTCACCCTGGTTATTTAACTTATTTGCAGAGTACATCATGAGAAATGCTGGGCTGGAGGACACACGAGCTGGAATCAAGATTGCCTGGAGAAATATCAATAACACTAACACCTCAGATATGTAGATAGCACCACCCTTATGGCAGAAAGTGAAGAACTAAAGAGCCTCCTGATGAAAGTGAAAGAGGAGATAGAAAAAGTTGGTTTAAAGCTCAACAATCAGAAAACTAAGATCATGGCGTCTGGTCCCATCACTTCTTGGGAAATAGATGGGGAAACAGTGTCAGACTTTATTTTTGGGAGCTACAAAAAGATGGTGATTGCAGCCATGAAATTAAAGATGCATACTCCTTGGAAGGAAAGTTATGATCAACCTAGACAGTATATTAAAAAGCAGAGACATTACTTTGTCAACAAAAGTCCATCTAGTCAAGGCTATGGCTTTTCCATGGTCATGTCTGAATGTGACAGTAGCACTATAAAGAAAGCTGAGTGCAGAAGCATTGATGCCTTTGAACTGTGGTGTTGGAGAAGACTCTTGAGAGTCCCTTGGAGTGCAAGGAGATCCAACCAGTCCATCCTAAAGGAGATTGGTCCTGAGTGTTCATTGGAAGGACTGATGTTGAAGCTAAAACTCCAATATTTTGGCCACCTGATGCAAAGAGCTGACTCACTTGAAAAGACCCTGATGTTAGGAAAGATTGAAGGCAGGAGGAGAAGGGGGCAATAGAGGATGAGATGGCTGGATGGCATCACCAACTCAGTGGACAAGAGTCTGAGCAGGCTCCAGGAGTTGGTGATGGACAGGGAGGCCTGGAGTGCTGCAGTCCATGGGGTTGCAAAGAGTCAGACACGACTGAGAGATGAACTGAACTGATGATGTGAATGACAGCAACACAGAAAGGTTGAAGGTGCTCTGATTGTATGCTTATTTAGTAATTTTTGTATAAAGTGTTTAATATTTTCATCCACATTATAGGGAATGAAGTATAACACCACACAAGAAATATCACAAGTTGTGTTTGCTGCCACTTTTGTAGAGAAAGTGTGCTAAAGAGACAGTGATTTAATAGCCAGGAGACTGAATTACTCTCCTACATCTGGAGTTGCTCTCTGAGGGTCAGGGTTGTGGTCTGTGGATAAGGTAAGGAACAGGGGAAGAGAAAGAAAAACCACGTACAACTGTCTGTGTTATAAATGCTCTGATGGCAAATAGGAAACATTTTTCCCTAAGGACTTGCAATCTGACACCTGTCAAGAACACTAAAGTCTTTTTTAAGAATAAAATGGGGCTAAATTGACTGCTTGTCTTGAAGATTCCTGAAGGGAAGAAGAGAATAAAAATATGGCTTAAGTCACTTTGGTATAACTTGCTGAGTGTGGAGCCCTAGAGGCTGTTGTACCACCTTTTTAAATGAAATTAAATGATCCTTTGAGTTTAATAGGAGTTTAAAAAATGACAAGAATGTGGGATTTTTTGGATAGAATCCTATGGATTATTTAAATAGTACTTAAACTGAACACTTTTTTCTAGTAAAAACAGCTGAAAGCAGAAAAGCAATATATATATATATATCAATGAAAATTGAAAGAGGAAACAAAGGAAACAGGATAAGCTTGAGATAATACAGTATGATGACTTAGGAAACACAGAAGAAAATGTTTTATTTATTCATATAACACATTTTAAATGAATTCCTTCAAGTGCTGACAATGTCGATAAATACAGAGAGATGCTTGTGTGAGAAAAAATAAAGGCACGTATAATCAGTCAGTGGAAACAAATAGTCATCAAAAAATCACAAAAAATGGAAAAGTCCATCTCTAACAATGGCCCCAAAAGGATAGTGACCGGATCCTAGATATCACATACAAGGGGAGTGTTGGTTTGATCTGGAAGGTCAAGGGAGACATCCTTGAGGAACGATGGTGAAGAATGGGTCTAATTTCAAAGTTATGCTGAACTGGGTGAAGAACTAGAGGAAGGTGACTGCAGCTTAAACTATAAGATGTAGTAAACTCTATATGCAAAATTTTTGAACCTAAGATTATGTCAACCAAGAATAGCTGATTGAAAGCTGACATTTTTGTTCATAGGAGAGTTTTATTGTTTTACATATTTTTGCTAATGCTGGAGCTGACTAAATTCATGTGAAAAGTGAAGGTAATGTTTAGTAAAGGTCAAATACATGAGACCTTGATCTTGGTTTTTCATTGACCTTATGGATGTGGTTGGGCAAAATGATGGAAAGTAAATAGATGAATATAATTCTTGATCTCTGGAATTTAAAAATACAAACCATTAAATGCCATTGACATAAGAAAATATGTGTCATATTTTCACCAAATAAAATGTAGAGTTACTTTTTTTAAAATATAAATTAATTGATTTTAATTGAAGGTTATTTTACAATATTGTATTGGTTTTGCCATACATTAATATGTATCTGCCACAGGTATACACGTGTTCCCCATCCTGAACACCCCTCCCTGTCCATCTCGGTACCATCCCTCTGGGTCACCTCAGTGCACCAGCCCCAAGCATCCAGTATCATGCATCGAACCTGGACTGGTGATTTGTTTCATATATGATATTATACACATTTCAGTGCCATTCTTCCAAATCATCCCACCCTCTCTCTCTCCCACAGAGTCCAAAAGACTGTTCTATACATCTGTGTCTCTTTTGCTGTCTCGCATACAGGGTTATCATTACCATCTTTCTACATTTTTTTTTTTAAAAGATTAAGTCACTTAGTCATGTCTGACTTTTTGCAATCCTATGGACTGTAGCCCACCAGGTTCCCCCATCCATGGGATTTTTCCAGGCAATAGTACTAAATTGGGTTGTCATTTCCTTCTCTAGGGGATCTTCCTGACCCAAGAATTGAACCCAGGTCTCCTGCATTGTAGACAGACACTAAGTTTGGAATAAACAAAATGGTTCAATCACTACCTCTGACACTGTCTTTGAAAACAACTTGAAAATTCTGATTGACTAGACTAAAACAAGGAGACAATTGAAAATAAAAATGGATAGCTCGGAACAAAATTGAGACAGGACCGCTAATTCCTTCTGTGTTACATTTTACATAATAGTGCAAGCCACTATAGTCTCATTTGTGCAACTCAAAAATATAACATTACTTTGTACTCTTAATTTTCAGTCTATTGATCATAAAAGGAGTGTACTGCTTCTTAGCTGATACTCTCATACCTCACCTCTCTGCTTGTAGCTTTCAGTAGCTGCCTGTCTAGCTTTCCTAGTGAGGCACTTGTGGACTACTAGAACTTGAACTTTGCCACCTTTTCACATTTATAGCTTCACCACCTGGAACATATGGTTCCTCAGGTTGCTGGCAGAGGACGAGAGGATGTGGGGAATGAGCACCTATTTCATCTTCCAAGCACCGGAGGTGATATACCGCTTCCTCTCATATGCTATAGATGAAAGATAAATCACAAAACTCTTCTGGATGCACTGCTGAGATCAGCAAAACATTTCGTTTTACTAGCCCACAGCTACACTACACTTCCCAGTCTAGCAATATCTCTGGTGAGATGAAATGGGTTAGTGAAGATATATTTCTCTAGCCCCAAATCAAAGTTTTAGTTTACACTGAAAAATGACTTTCCAGGAATGGGAATATTTATGTTTGCATGATGAAAATATTTTCTGCCTATTAACAAGCAATATGTAATATAGTATTAAGCCTGATGTAGAAAACTCCATTATGATTAAGGAATTGAAGAAAAGGAAATGAATTAATGAAATGCTTACTAGTAGAACTAAGATCACTTGATAATTCAAGTGGGGATGATTTTGCCAGTAGGGCTAGAGATCTCAAGTCTATTGAAAAAGAAACTCTGTCTGTTGAACAGAGCCTCAAGCTCTCACAAGCTATACTTTCCTTTATTCTTTATTAACTTCCTTATTCTTTGCTTTCTTACAGAACAATCCCACCCTACCCTCATCCACAGTGCTGTGATAAAGTCGTTCTTGAAATATAGTAGTGCCTTTGGTTATGTTACAACAAAATTTTCCTCAACTCTTTTGAAGATAATTATGTACATATATGATTATGTGTTTGTTTTAGGGGTCAAGTCTCCAAATAGTATCTACTGTTTCTCATTTCCAAAGTTTTAGAAATTCTACTCTATGAACTCCATATAGTACAAGGCTAAACAGAAAATGTTTACTGTCAAGATAAGGGCTACCGTTCATTGTATGCAAATCTGTTCAGAGAATGCATGTAGTATCAAGGCCTTACTGGCACCCACAAATCATGCTACCTATATTGCTCTATTCCAGACACATGCACAGGGAACTCTTTGTCATCTATGGACAAAGGAAACAATAAGTAACATTGAATTCAGTTAGTGTTGGAAGAGTTTTCTGCCACATACACACACACACATACACACACACACGTACATAAAAGGAATGAAAATAAAACAAAGGGAGACTAAATATAATATTGACAGACAGATATTACCCACAAATGCTACTAAGGAAAACAAACCCAAAAAAAGGGCAAGAATTATTTATAAAAAAATATACATAAAATTGGACCACTAATTACCAAGATGGATCATGTATTCTCAGAAGAGCTAGCAATGATTATTAGAGACCAGCATAGGTTCACTGAGAATAAGTGTTAGTCACTCAGTCAAATCCTAGTCCTTGAGATCCCATGGACTGTAGCTCACCAGGCTCCTCTGTCCGTGGGATTTTCCCAGGCAAGAGTCCTGGTGTAGGTAGCCATTCCCTTCTCCAAGGTATCTTCCCCACCCAGGAATCAAACCTGGGTCTCCTGAATTGGGGGCAGATTCTTTACTGTCTTTTAAATAACTTTTGGGGGACAGAGGGATCAAGTAAATATGATGGGTAAGCATTCAATTTTATTATTATTTTTGACAACTTCTCAGATTATTTTCGTAGACAAGACAAAGAATGTATGTTAGAGATAGCATATTAGATGAATTTTAAATTGATGTAGTTGGTTAAACATTCATGCTAGAAGAATGATGGAAAGAAGTTTCTCCAAGACTCTGTCTTCAATTCTATTCTAATCAATGTTTTACTTAATTATCGGAAAGAAGATATGTGAGGCAGAGTTTATTCTGTTTACTGACTGAACAGAAAACTAATTCAGCAAATTAAATATTTACTAGGTACCTATTATGTTTCTGGCATTGTGCAAGAAGAAAAAAAAAACTAATAGTATGTGAAGACTACCAAGGAATTTTAATTCATTATAAATTCATTTTAAATATGGGTGGTTGTTAAAACCAGAAAATACAACCTGTGCTTGCTTGAATAAAACAAAGGAAAAAAAAAAGTGGACTGTGGTTTCAGACTATTCAATGTTTTATATGGTCTCCACTACAACTTAGCTGTGTGACATTGTACAGATTAATTTTCCTAAGCCTCGGTTTTCTTTCTCTACAATGGGCCAATATCTTTCTCATGTTTCTTTGTAAGAAATAGAGAAATGCACAAAGTATTAAACGTCATTGTGGAAAAAGAGTATGACTCAGCTTATGAATGCTAAGTTGTTCCGTTGTCTACGACTCTGCGATTCTATGGACCATAGCCCACAGGATCCTCTGTCCATGGGGTTCTTCAGGCAAGAATACTGAAATGGGTTGCCATTTCCTTCTCCAGGGGAACTTCCAGGAATGAAACGGGCGTCACATGTCTCTTTCATTAGCAGGCAGGTTCTTCACCACTAGTGCCACCTGGGACGTCATTGCTCAGTAAATAGCTTCAAAGTACAGTTCACTGTGATTAGTTCACTTAGTTCACAATGTACTTAGTTCACTGTACAGATACACATACTGGATCAGGAGACATGAAGCTTGGGTCTATCTTAATTCTTCCTATCATTGACAACGACACTTTTAATCTATTTCTAAGTGATCATTCTTCAATCTTGGTATTTCATTTTATTAAGAGTTTTGAAAAAAAAAGGAATCCATTCAGAGAAGAGGAACTGAGATGGCAACAAACCTAGAAACCATGCCATTAAAGAAGGATTTTGAAATATTCAAAGTAATTAATTAATACCTTGCTTTGTTCCACAGAAAGTTATAAGTTACTGACAAAAATGCATACAGTGCAATAGGATAAAAATAGCTCAAGCAGTGGAGGCAAAGAAGAAAGAATATTATGAAACAGGAATTACTAAATGAATCACAGTTGCATTAAAAAGATGAAGCAGGGAATACTTAAGACCAGGACAGCACACAGTTGTCACTAGAAATTGCTTCCTTCACTCTGACCTTTACCTCCTAACATTCCAACTCACTTACCCAAATGCCTCTGCGGTGATAATCCTTTGACCCCACTGAGATATCTCATCCTTTTACCCCACAGCTTACAACCTGTCAGCCTTGTCTCTTCATTTCCGTGTTCTCTAGTTTAGAAGGTGTGGTTTTAGTATAAATATAATTGCTTACTCCTTTTGCTGTCAGTCATACTCTGAAGCCAAACCGAAACCCTGGGTAAACCACAGTATTTGTCTTAGCCTACAACCACACTGACCAGCCACAATTGAAATCAATAATCATTGAGTGTGTTATGTTTTCTTTATCAGCTTGATATTCCTGCTTAACTATTTCATTCCTGCTCATATATTATTCTTTCACCCTCTCCTGTTTTACCCTCACTTCACTGAGGGGATGTCACTCTCTCTCCATCACTCAGTCTGTAAAACTGTCTGCCCCTGAAGCACCATTGTCTGCCGCAGTCAAGTAAGGATGAAGGAATGAATTGATCTCTTATTAAAGTCCAATGTCTTCACATGTGCTCTGGGTTCTGTCCCTTTCCATCATCTCAAGGAATTTATGCCTATGGCTATGATTTTTTTCTAGTATGTCATAAATCTCTTTCCTAATATAGATTATTTCCATCAAGATGAAACAAGCTTTCATGCCTCACATTCTTTAAACATCCTCCAGAGATGCATGACACTTTCCAGGAATTTTCCTATTTCTGCTCTCCTTTTCAATAGCTTCAATTTGCTAAAGAGAGGCACACACACTTCTTTGACTGTAGTTATGTCCTACCCTTCTTGGTCCAGATTCTTCCTTCACTGACTATTTTCAAAATCTCTAAGAGTCTCTCATGTTACCAAATTGAATAAATACTATTTTTCTCTAACTCACTTGGTGTCTCAACAGCATTTGGTAAATGTGACAAATCACTATTTTGGAAAGACAATAATTCCTGTTATATCATTTTCATATATTCTCCTCTTTCTCAAAATGGATTATTTCCAGTCATCTTCACTGGCATTGCTCTTTACTAAATTCCTGGTGGACAGATGTTGTGCGAGTCTCAATATTGGGTTCTCACTTTCCTGTCTACATATGTTTTTGCTAAGAAATTATATTCATATCTATGCCTTTGCATGACATTTGTATTGTAATAATTCACAAATTTATATTTCCAGCACAGATATTACCCTTGAACTTCAGTCATATGTACTCAGTTGTCTACCTGACATCCATTTAAACATTTCAGAGCAAAACAAAAACTTATTGGGCCCAACTTTGAATTCTCCATTTCCACTCACCATAATATCTTGAAAAGACCTGTATCTATGCCATTCTTTCAGGAAATGGCACACCAAGGTTACTCTTTATTCTGTCCTAATCTCAAATTTTATTCTACTCCATTGGCAATTCCAACTGATTCCATTCTCATGTTAAATTTTTCATATGGCCACGATCTTCATGGCTCTTGTCCTAGTCCACGTCCCCATATTGTTTCCCATGATTACCTCAAAGGTCTCTTAGCAGTTTCTTGTCCTTCCACCCCCCGTAGAGTAGTCAGAGTGACCTTTCATATGTGCACACCACACCTTTGTCTACAGTCCTACGGTTGACTCATTGCTTTCAGAACTCATTGCTCTTAACTCTTCAATATTCTTTAGCTCACACTGACTTCCTTTCAACTTTTGACATACATCATGTTCTTTTTTTTTTCCCTTTAGCTTTTCGATCATATTATCATTACACTTGATCCATTCTTACTTTATTCAAAATCTCTCATACTTTGTTAATTATCATATTTTTCAACCTTTAGTATAAATTCTGTCTCCTTACAAGACGGCTTTTAAACAAGTATCTGTTTCAGTATCTGTCCACTCCTCTTCTCTCTATCATAATATATAATGAGTTCCATCCATTGCATTTATCACAATCTCTAATTCTTTGTTCTGTTAAAAACATTAAAAATAGGTTTCTTTTTTAAACATAAGTTCTACACAGAACTTATATGTCTTTTTTAGTGCTGTGTTCCCAGAATCTAATAATGATTAGAGATGAAAACCTATTTGATAAATGAATAAATGAGTGAATTCATTCACAGCGCTTCAGGAGAGAATAGGCTATGCTGTAGTTATAAACAACAACCACACGTCAGTGACTAACAATGCAAAGGCTTATTTCTTGTTCATGTTGTAATTTTTCTCAATATGATTTTTATTGCAAGAGCTTCACTAACATAGATACACCCACAGCAAAGTGAAAGGAGACCTGCAAAATGTGAATTACAACTGCTTCTTGAAGTTTCTGCTTACAAGCAACATATTCAATTCCATGCACATTTTATTGGCCAAACTAAGTCAAATATGTGTTTCAAAGTTAGATCCTACACGTAAGGGGGAAGTAAGGTCATCATTCCAGAGAGAGACTGTGAATATTTTCAACAAGTATACAATTTATTATAGGCACCACTGATCATCCATAGGCAGAAGTTGCCCACAAAACTTAGTAAAGAACTCTAAAGTTAGATCTAGATTCAACAAGAAAACTGGTTTGAATTACATGATCACGGTATGCGGGAGTGACAGCCCCATATCCCAACGATGTGCTGACATTTTCAATCTCTGCTGCTGCTGCTGCTGAGTCGCTTCAGTCATGTCTGACTCTGTGCGACCCCATAAACGGCAGCCCACCAGGCTCTGCCATCCCTGGGATTCTCCAGGCAAGAACACTGGAATGGGTTGCCATTTCCTTCTCTAGTGCATGAACATGAAAAGTGAAAGTGAAGTCTCTCAGGCGTGACCCCATGGACTGCAGCCCACCAGGCTCCTTCATCCATGGGATTTTCCAGGCAAGAGTACTGGAGTGGGTTGCCATTGCCTTCTCCTTCAATCTCTGACATACATGTAATTTTATTGTTGTAAACAACTGAAGGAATGTCATGTGGAAAAGGAACTAAGCTGAAATAACATATCAGAATTGAGTTTTTAATGACAGGAAAATTTAGTTAAGCATGACTTACTTAGTTAAGGTAAACCATTCTATATTTCTATCTGTTTAAAAATGATATAATACTTTGTTAAAAAAAAGTGAGCATTTTTAAAATCACAAAAAGTATTCACAAGGTAGCTGCATGTCAGGCCATCAGTTAAGGTATAAATGTCTACTCTGAGTGTTGAGTAACTCTTTATTTGCCTCTAAGTTTAAAAGTCAATGAGTTCATCACCTATTACAAAAGACCCTGGACACTTCCTGTCAGTGTGGATTCTAGTGTGATCTTGTTATGCCATCCACAAAGAAAACATATTGAATTATATAATCATCAAGGGTCTTTTATATTTAAAATTTGAGATTTTTCTTTTATATCAATATTGATTTAATATCTACTCTCTACACAATTTTGTGGCAGGTCCTAATAGTATCTAATAGGTCTTAAACATTGTGAATAGAAATTATAACTTCAAAAACAACTGAAGGAAGAAGATCTTATATATGAGCCATGAGAAGGATGTGTTAAGAACACCAGAGCTGGTGCAGTGAATGAGAAGTTCTACTGAGGAAGCAGCTAGAGATGGCACAAATATGGCTTCTGAAAAACAGCCCTTGAAAAGTTTTGTTAGACAAAGGAGGAAGAAAGGGGAAGACAGAGTATTCCAGAAATTACATGACCTTAAACTTTCAGTTCAAGATGATAGACTAAGTGCAAGTTTTTTCTCATCTTCAAAGTTTACTGAAAGACAACAAAGGTACTAGACTCAGGTTAATTTCTAATTCTGGAAAGCAGAGTGAAGGACCATAAAGATAAAGTAACTTTAAATTTTTTTTTGGAGGATAGAAAGTAGTTGGGATATGACTGAAAAAATCCAATGAGTGAGAAATACCACCTGGAACACAGGTAGGACAGTGTCATGGCCAAGGTGACAGCCATTCTTGTCTTTAGTTTTGTGCCTTCAGTTTAGTACTTTCTTATATTTTCCATCTCATTCTGGGAGTCCTCACTGTGTTCATCCATTCTTCTTCTGAGTTCCTGAAAATCCTAATGACCATTACTTTGAACTTTATCAGGTAAATTACTAATCTCCATTTCATTATTTTTTCCCCTTAAGACTTTATCCTTTACTTTTGTTCAGAACATATTTTCCTGTTTCATCATTTGCTTGACTCTGTGTCAGTTTCTGTACATTAGACAAAATAGCCACTTCTCCTAGTCTTGAGGAAGCAGCTTCCTGCAGGAGATGAAACGTGTTGTTCAACCCACCCTAGGTCTTGGTTGTCTCTTAAACCTTTGTGGTTGTCCAAATAGCTTACTCTATTCTTAATGGCTCCCAGTAGTTGAGGCTGTGCCAAGACCCCTGAGTGTCTCAAATGGGAGAATCTCAGTCAACTTATGCTGCTGCTGCTGCTAAGTCGCTTCAGTCGTGTCCAACTCTGTGCGATCCCATAGACGGCAGCCCACCAGGCTCCCCCATCCCTGGGATTCTCCAGACAAGAACACTGGAGTAGGTTGCCATTTCCTTCTCCAATGCAGGAAAGTGAAAAGTGAAAGTGAAGTCGTTCAGTCCTACATATAGATTCAGGCTAATTAGAACCTGGACCCTCAGGGAGTAGCTTTTAAAGTATGCAAATATATACTGTATGTGGGACCATGTAATCTCCATTGGCTGCAAGTGCCAAGGAGATTTAGAGTGTCCCCTGGCTGGCTGTCAAAATCTTGGGGTTGCTATGTAAGCTCCTGTCTGTGAGATTCTGGTGAGCTGGGGTGAGGAAGAGGGACAGTGCTTAGATGGTGTGCAGTGGCTTACAGCCCCCCCAAGAGCAGGTGTATAGTCCTTTGTGAGGTGAAAGTGAAAGTCTCTCAGTTCTGTCCAACTCTTTGCGACCCCATGGACCATACAGTCCATGGAATTCTCCAGGCCAGAATACTGGAGGAGGTTCCTTTTCCAGAGGATCTTCCCAACCCAGGGATCGAACCCAGTCTCCCACATTGCAGGCAGATTCTTTACCAGCTGAGCCACAAGGGAAGCCCTTTAGATGTGATATAGATACAGGTCTTTAGATGTGAGCAAAACCTGAAGTCTGTCTCTCATGCTGAAGCTTTAGAACAAGCAAACAGGCTTTTTCCACAGAAAGACAGGGAGTGTATTTTAGTCAGCGGCAGTCTGTACAGTGCCCCGGGGGGCTGCCTGCTATCTCCAGGCCAGAATACTGGAGGAGGATCCTTTCCCAGAGGATCTTCCCAACCCAGGGATCGAACCCAGTCTCCCACATTGCAGGCGGATTCTTTACCAGCTGAGCCACAAGGGAAGCCCTTTAGATGTGATATAGATACAGGTCTTTAGATGTGAGCAAAACCTGAAGTCTGTCTCTCATGCTGAAGCTTTAGAACAAGCAAACAGGCTTTTTCCACAGAAAGACAGGGAGTGTATTTTAGTCAGCGGCAGTCTGTACAGTGCCCCGGGGTGGCTGCCTGCTAAGAACTATTAATATTTCTCTGATTGCTACAGTCCCATGGGCCCCTGGTTGCCAGAGCTAGGTGATCAAGGGGCACCTGCTGGGTCGGCGCTGCAGAAACCCGTGGCACCGGAAGTAAGAACAAGGATGCTAGACATGGATACAATCTTCCCTGCAAGGAGTACTGGCACCAGAAGCATGGCGGAGGGAGAGCACAGAGATGCCCTGCAAGCCTCCATGTTCCAACGGCTCCCCAGCATGTCCCCAGATATGTGTCAAAAAGATGCCTGCCCCTCAGGCTGACACGCTGAGACAAAGTCTCGGCACAGGTGCCCCCCAACAGGCTGCCTCTCTACTTGGGATGGGTGATTCCAAACATGCGAACCCTGAAGAGCCGTTTCTAAGGTCGGATCGCAACAAGTCCATGGGTCTCATGGGCAAGAGCGCCGCTAGATTTTCACATCTAGATGTTCCGGTGGTTCATTGCTCAGATACAGATCTTTAAATGTGGGGATGCCCAGTGCGGTGCTCGAACCCTTCTGTCCTCATGGAAAAGCTCGGGATTTTGAGTCTCCTCCTAACTGGTTCACTGAGCTCAGTTCAGTTCAGTTCAGTCGCGCAGTCGTGTCCGACTCTTTGCGACCCCATGAATTGCAGTAGCTAGGCCTCCCTGTCCATCACCAACTCCCGGAGTTCACTCAGACTCACGTCCATTGAGTCTGTGATGCCATCCAGCCATCTCATCCTCCGTCGTCCCTTTCTCCTCCTGCCCCCAATCCCTCCCAGCATCAGGGTCTTTTCCAATGAGTCAACTCTTTGACTCTTCAATGAGTCAAAGACTAATAGAGTTTTGCCAAGAAAATGCACTGGTCATAGCAAACACCCTCTTCCAACAACACAAGAGAAGACTCTACACATGGACATCACCAGATGGTCAACACTGAAATCAGATTGATGATATTCTTTGCAGCCAAAGATGGAGAAGCTCTATACAGTCAACAAAGACAAGACCGGGAGCTGACTGTGGCTCAGATCACGAACTCCTGATTGCCAAATTCAGACTTAAATTGAAGAAAGTGGGCAACACCACTAGACCATTCAGGTATGACCTAAATCAAATCCCTTATGATTATACAGTGGAAGTGAGAAATAGATTTAANCGCAGTCAGCTCCTGGTCTTGGTTTTGTTGACTGTATAGAGCTTCTCCATCTTCGGCTGCAAAGAATATAATCAATCTGATTTCGATGTTGACCATTTGGTGATGTCCATGTGTAGAGTCTTCTCTTGTGTTGTTGGCAGAGGGTGTTTGCTATGACCAGTGCATTTTCTTGGCAAAACGCTGTTAGTCTTTGTCCTGCTTCATTCCACATTCCAAGGCCAAAGTTGCCTGTTACTCTAGGTGTTTCTTGACTTCCTACTTTTGCATTTCAGTCCCCTATAATGAAAAGGACATCTTTTTGGGGGTGTTAGTTCTAAACGGTCTTGTAGGTCTTCATAGAACCGTTCAACTTCAGCTTCTTCAGCATTACTGGTTAGGGCATAGACCTGGATTACTGTGATATTGAATGGTTTGTCTTGGAAACGAACAGATCATTCTGTCGTTTTTGAGATTGCATCCAAGTACTGCATTTTGGACTCTTTTGTTGACCATGATGGCTACTCCATTCTTCTGAGGGATTCCTGCCCACAGTAGTAGATATAATAGTCATCTGAGTTAAATTCACCCATTCCACTCCATTTTAGTTCACTGATTCCTAGAATGTCGACGTTCACTCTTGCCATCTCTTGTTTGACCACTTCCAGTTTGCCCTGATTCATGGACCTGACATTCCAGGTTCCTATGCAATATTGCTCTTCACAGCATCGGACCTTGCTTCTCTCACCAGTCACATCCACAAGTGGGTATTGTTTTTGCTTTGGCTCCATCCCTTCATTCTTTCTGGAGTTATTTCTCCACTGATCTCCAGTAGCATATTGGGCACCTACTGACCTGGGGAGTTCCTCTTTCAATATCCTATCATTTTGCCTTTTCATACTGTTCATGGGGTTCTCAAGGCAAGAATACTGAAGTGGTTTGCCATTCCCTTCTCCAGTGGACCACATTCTGTCAGACCTCTCCACCATGACCTGCCTGTCTTGGGTTGCCCTGCGGGCATGGCTTAGTTTCACTGAGTTAGACAAGGCTGTGGTCCTAGTGTGGTTAGATTGAGTAGTTTTCTGTGATTATGGTTTCAGTGTGTCTGCCCTCTGATGCCTTCTTGCAACACCTACCATCTTAGTTGGTTTCTTTTACCTTGAGCGTGGGGTATCAGAACTGACTAGCTGTTCCTTAAACCTGTTCCTTTTCCTGCTGGAGTTTTCCAGCCCTAAAGCACCTAACTTGGGCCCATGGACTGCGTACTGGCCAAGGGAAAGTCGATCTAAGTGATGTACATTGACCAGATGACTCTTAAAGTGTTCCTTTGAACCCTCCTATTCTCCTGCTGGCAGAAGATTCAAAGCAGAGTGACCAATGCAGCCAAATGCTGATGCTGTCAGAGATTCTTCTGTGGGTTGATCCCTGAGTAAGTTCAGAAAGCAAAGCCAAGGCTCTCAAGCCTGCTTCCACTTGAATTTTACACGGGAAACATTTCTAGGGTGCAAGGCCATGAGTTTTGGGAGTTCTGCTTGTGTTATCAAAACAATAGAGGGCTTTGCTTCTTTTTTCTTTAATGGTTGAATGGAAGATTGTCTTATTTGGGAAATTAGTCCATCCACTGTCTGTGATATAGATAGCAAATATTTTAAACTTGGCCTTTGAGTTTTAACTTGATATATAAATTTGTAATCTCTTTTCAGTCTTGTACTAAAATTTTTCAAGACAATCTTTTTCTTTTGTGAATTCTACTTTGTAACATGCCTAGAAAGACCCTGTTCACTCCAAACTTATACCAAAATAATCTCTGGAGAGTGTCTTCTACGTCTCTTTTTCTAGCAGTTGTTTCAGCATGAATGAATGATGAGTTTTAAGAAGATATGTTTCTGTATCTATTGAGGAGATCATGTTTAGATTTCTCTTCATCTGTTAACGTGATGGATTACCCTGACTTATTTTCAAATGGTAAATCAATCTTGCTTTCCTGAGATAAAAGCGACTTCATCATGATAACATCTTTTCTATATATTGCTTGGATTTGTTTTTTTCATTTGTTTCTTAGGATATTGTCATCTATGTTTATGAAACAAGGTTTGTAATTTAAACTTCTGAAAGTACCCTGTCGAGTTTTTGTACCAATGTATGCTACAGAAAATGCAAGAGAGTAGGTATCCTCTATCTCTATTGTCTAAAAAGTTTATATAATATTATAATTATCTCTTATTTATATATTGACAGAACTCATTTATGAAGCTATTTGGGCTTAGAGGTCATCTGAGGAAATATTTTATTCCATTTATTTCATATTTTTAGTTCAAATCATGTTTTTTAATATCCCCTCTAAATTTTACTGTTATATTTTTGTTTTTGTTGTTGTTGTTTAGTTGCTAAGTTGATTTCAACCCTTTTGTGAGCCTCCCCACCCCATGGACTCTAGCCCACCAAGCCTCTCTGTCCATAGGATTTTCAAGACAAGAATATTGGAATGGGTTGTCATTTCCTCCTCCAGGGGATCTTTCAGACCCAGGGATTGAACCCTTGTCTCCTGCATTGACAGGTAGATTCTTTATCACTGAGCCACTAGGGAAGCCCTCAAGTTGTATTTTACTTTGTGTAAAATACAGTTGTATTCTATTTTGTGTAAAATACATTTGTATTCCCCACTTCCTCTTCATTTTCATATTTGGGATAAAGGTCTCTAGAAATGTCATCTTATTTGAATCCTGGTATTAATAAATTTTGCCTTTATCATTTTTCCCTTGAAGTCTGACCAGAGGCTTGTCCATTTTATTGACTATATAATGCTGTGTTAAAATGCTGTGTTCAGTTAGGTTCAGTTCAGTTACTCAGTCATGTCTGACTCTTTGTGAGCCCACGGACTGCAGCACGCCAGGCTTCCCTGTCCATCACCAACTCCCGGAGCTTGGTCAAACTCATGTTCATCGAGTCAGTGATGCCTTCCAACCTTCTCATCTTCTATCATCCCTTCTCCTCCTGCCTTCAAACTTTTCCAGCATCAGGGTCTTTTCTAGTGAGTCAGTTTTTCCCATCAGGCAGCCAAAGTATTGGAGTTTCAGCTTCAACATCAGTACTTCCAATGAACACTCAGGACTAATCTCCTTTAGGATAGACTGCTTGGATCTCCTTGCAGTCCAAGGGACTCTCAAGAGTTTCCCCCAACACCACAGTTAAAAACATCAATCTTTGGTGCTCAGCTTTCTTTACAATCCAACTCTCACATCCATACATGACTACTGGAAAAACCATAGCTTTGACTAGACGAACCTTTGTTGGAAAAGCAGTGCTTTTTAATATGCTGTCTAGGTTGGTCACAGCTTTTCTTCCAAGGAGCAAGCGTTTTTTAATTTCATGGCTGCAGTCACCATCTGCAGTGATTTTGGAGCCCAAAAACATAAAGTCTGTCACTGTTTCCATTGTTTCCCCATCTATTTGCCATGAAGTGATGGAACCAGATGCCATGATCCTTGTTTTCTGAATGTTGAGTTTTAAGCCAACTTTTTCATTCTCCTATTTCACTTTCATCAAGAGGCATTTTTTTTAGTTTTTCTTTGCTTTTTGCAATAAGGCTGGTGTCATCTGAATATCTGAGCTTATTGATATTTCCCCTAACAATATTGATTCTAGCTTGTGCTTCATCCAGCCCAGCATTCCCCATGATGTACTCTGCATGTAAGTTAAATAAGCAGAGTGAGGGTGACAATAGACAGCCTTGACGTACTCCTTTCTCAATCTGAAACAAGTCTCTTGTTCCATGCCTGGTCCTAACTGTTGCTTCTTGACCTGCGTATAGATTTCTCAGGAGGCGGGTAAGGTGGTCTGGTATTCCCATCTCTTAAGAATTTTTCCCAGTTTGTTGTGATCCACACAGTCAAAGCTTTTAGTGTAGTCAATAAAGCAGAAGTGGGTGTTTTTCTGGGATTCTCTTGCTTTTTCTGTGATCCAATGGATATTGGCAATTTGATCTCTCTGGTTCTTCTGCCTTTTCTAAACCCAGCTTGAACATCTGGAAGTTCACAGTTCACATACTGTTGAAGCCTGGCTTGGAGAATTTTGAGCATTACTTTGCTAGTGTGTGAGATGAGTGCAGTTGTGTGGTACTTTGAACATTCTTTGGCATTGCCTTTCTTTGAGATTTGAATAAAAACTGACCTTTTCCAGTCCTGTGGCCACTGCTGACTTTTCCAAATTTACGGCATGTTGAGTGTAGCACTTTCACAGCATCATCTTTGAGGATTTGAAAGAGCTCAACTGGAATTCCATCACCTCCACTAGCTGTGTTGGTAGTTATGCTTTCTAAGGCCCACTTGACTTCACATTCCAGGATGTCTGGCTCTAGGTGAGTGATCACACCATTGTGGTTATCTGGGTCATGAAGATCTTTTTTGTACAGTTCTTCTGTGTATTCTTGCCACCTCTTCTTAATATCTTCTGCTTCTGTTAGGTCCATACCATTTCTGTCCTTTATTGTGCCCATCTTTGCATGAAACGCTCCCTTGGTGTCTCTAGTTTTCTTGAAGAGCTCTCTAGTCTTTCCCATTCTATTGTTTTCCTCTATTTCTTTGTATTCATCACTGAGGAAAGCTTTCTTATCTCTTCCTGCTGTTCTTTGGAACTCTGCATTCAAATGGGTATATCGTTCCTTTTCTCCTTTGCCTTTCTCTTCTCTTTTCTCAGCAATCTATAAGGCCTCCTAAGAAAACCATTTTGCCTTTTTGCATTTCTTTTTCTTGGGGGTGGTCCTAATCAATGTTTCCTGTACAATGTCACGAACATCCATCCATAGTTCTTCAGGCACTCTGTGTGTCAGATCTAATCCCTTGAATCTATTTGTCACTTCCTCTGTATAATCATAAGGGATTTGATTTAGGTTATACCTGAATGGTCTAGTGGTTTTCCCTACTTTCTAGTAGGGAAAGTACTGATACTGGTCTAGTACTTTCCGTACAAGGCAAGCTATTCAATATGACAGTAATCCAAGTCTATGCCCCAACCAGTAATGCTGAAGAAGCTGAAGTTGAATGGTTCTATGAAGACCTACAAGACCTTCTAGAACTAACATTCAATAAAGATGTCCTTTTCATCATAGGAGACTGGAATGCAAAAATAGTAAGTCAAGAGATAGCTGGAGTAACAGGCAAATTTTGCCTTGGAGTACAAAATGAAGCATGGCAAAGGCTAACAGAGTTTTGCCAAGAGAACGCACTGGTCATAGCAACACCCTCTTCCAACAACACAAGAGACTCTACACATGAACATCACCAGATGGTCAATACTGAAATCAGATTGATTATATTCTTTTCAGCCAAAGATGGAGAAGCTCTAGCCAGTCAGCAAAAACAAGACTTGGAGCTGACTGCGGCTTAGATCATGAATTCCTTATTGCAAAATGCTGTGTTAAAATGCTCTATTGTATGTTTGCTTTCACTTTCATTATTTTTGTTTTATCTTTAATGATTCTTTGTTTTTTACACTTATCTTGCTATTTTTTAACTTATCCTGTTAGTTTTTAACTTCTCAAGATGGATGGTTAGCTCATTTTCTGCCATTTTTTCTTCTTAAAATTTTATTTTTATTGAGCTATAATTTATATACAACATTACTAGTTTTAGGTGTATAACATAATGTTTTGTTATTTCTATATATTTAAGAAAGATCACCACGGTAAATCTATTTAATATCTGCTACCATTCATAGTTCCAAAATTTGTTTTCTTTTGATGAGTACTTTTAAGACTGACTTTCTTACTGTTCAGCTGCACCCTGCAGGCCTAGAAGACCTGTGCTTGCTCAGCTTCAAGACTGAAGAAAGAGCCCAGAGCCCAAGACAAAGACCAGTGGTTTAATGGATGGGAGGGGTGGGGGATGTTACATGTCTGAACCAAAGTCCTGGTGGGATACCTCACTGTGTGCTGTTGATGGCAGGCAGGATATGGCTGCAGTCTTCATTCTGGGGAAGGGGAGATGGCCAGTTATAGGCAATTAATGTCAAGTTGGCTCATTGGTTACCAGGGAAACTAGTGGAGGAGCACGCCCCTCACTGCCCCACTGATAAGAACATTTGTGTGTAGCTGGGGCTGGGGACATGTATGTGGGAAGGTCAGTCATGTGAGTAGGGTATAGGTGAAGCAGGCACTGGTCAAGCAGGGGATGGCCAGAGAGCAAGACAACAGACATTTTGAGAGGTCTTCTTCTTCTGCTGCTGCTGCTGCTAATTTGCTTCAGTCATGTCCGACTCTTGCGATCCCATAGACGGCAGCCTACCAGACTCCCCCGTCCCTGGGATTCTCCAGGCAAGAACACTGGAGTGGGTTGCCATGTCCTTCTCCAATTCATGAGAGTGAAAAATGAAAGTGAAGTCGCTCAGTCATGTCTGACTCTTCGCGACCCCATGGACTGTGACCCACCAGGCTCCTCCGTCCATGGGATTTTCCAGGTAAGAGTACTGGAGTGGGGTGCCATTGCCTTCTCCTGAGAGGCCTGACTGTACACTTACCAAGTTGCCAGCCTCACTGCTTGGGTACTTTGGGCCCATTACTAAGTAAAATAACAGTTAGTTGAACACAAGCACTGTGATACTGCCACACATCATCCAGATGGCTATTAAATGATTAATGGAAGGGATATGTTCATTTTCAGGTTGGACATAACAGGGCAGCAGGAGATTTCATCCCACTACCCAAAATAGTACACAATTTCAAATTTAACAATCATTTCTAGATTTTCCCAATAAACTTTACAGACTGCAGCTCAAAGTAAGTAACTGAAATTGCATAGAATGAAACCAAAGATAAGGGAGGACTACTCTATGCAATACAGTGTTATTAACTACAGTCACCATACTGTGCATTACTTCCCCATGTCATTTGTTTTATAATTGAAAGTTTATACCTTTGATCTCTCTGATAACTAATGAACATTTCTCTGTACCTATCAGTTTGGCTTTTTGCTTTTCTTTGTTTTCAAATCCACATATAAGTGACATGATGTGGTATTTGTCTTTCTCTGGCTAACTTATTGGGCTTCCCAGGTGGCACTAGTGGTAATGAACCTGCCTGCTAATGCAAGTGATATAGGAGACCTGGACTCAGTCCCTGGGATGGGAAGGTCCCTGGAGTAGTGCATGACAACCCACTCCAGTATTTTTGCCTAGAGAATCCCATGGACAGAAGAGCCTGGCAGGCTACAGTCCATTGGGTCACAGAGTCAGACACGACTGAAGCGACTTAGCAAGCACATCTGACTTATTTCACTTAGCATTTACCCTCCAAATCCATTCATATGGTTGCTGATACTGGATCTCCTTCTCCTTTATGGCTTAATAATAGCCCATTGTATTAATATCCATTAATATCTCATTGTACACCACGTCTTTATCCATCCATATGTCTATGGACACTTAAGCTGCTTTCATATCTTAGCTATTGTAAATAACACTGCAATAAAAATTGGTGTGCAAATAGCTTTTTGAGTTACTATTTTCATTTTCTTCAGATAAATATCCAGAAGTGGGATTGCTGGATCAGAGGGTAGTTCTATTTTTTTTTTTTGTTTTGAAGACCTACCATCCTGTTCTCCATGGTGGCTGCACCAATTTACATTCCCATCAACAGTGCAAAAGTACTCCCTTTTCTATACATCTTTTCCAACACTTGTTATTTCTTGTGTTTTTGATAATAGCAATTCTGACAGATGTGAGTTGATATCTTATTGTGGTTTAGATTTCCATTTCCCTGATGATTAGTGATGTTGAGCACCTTTTCATGTACCTATTGGCCAGATCTGTGTCTTCTTTCATCTTTTCTAATATATACATTTAAGGATATCAGTTTCACCTAATTGAGCTATCTTCCCAGTTTGTTCTGTTACATTTCCATTTCCACCCAGTTGAATGTGCTTTATCATTTGCACCCAGATAGATGTGAAAGTGTTAGTCTCTCAGTCATATCTTACTCTTTGTGCCCCCATGGACTGTGGCCCACCAGGCTTCTCTGTCCATGGCATTTTCTAGGTAAGAATATTGGAGTGGTACCCATGCCCTTTTCCAGGGGATCTTCCCAACTCAGGAATTGAACCCAGTCTCCTGAATTGCAGGCAGATTCTTTACCATCTGAGCCACCAGGCAAGCTCCCCCAGATAGATGATACAAAGTGAAATGGGAACTGATTTACTTATGGTTCGGTCACCTGACTCAGAAGGTGTAAGTTCTTGGGGTCTCAGCTAAAATTAGGGGTGGTCACCACTTTTGGTTAGCTCTGAGACTTAAAGCACAGCTCAGTTTTAAGCTGTTTACCTTTACACAGACAACCCTGAATAGAAGCTGTTTTCAGTTGTAGGCTTGCTCTGCTGGTCCTGTCTTCTCCTAAGAGATCCAGTAATTACACAAAGTAATTCCTCAGCATCCTCTTCGAACCAAGCTGATTTAATGTTTTTCTTTATGTATCCCCTGAGCTTTTTAATTACTCTCAGCAGATCCACTGGTCCTTGCAACTTACTTCACATTTATCAGAATATGAAGTCTGTTATCTTCGTGTAGGTGCTGAGTGTAATATGCATCACTTACATCTATCTTAATTGTTATTTATTTTGTTCTTCTATGCTGTTATTACTTGTGTGTGCTTGGTCTATCATACCCTGAGAGAGGCCATGGCAAGTCTCATACTGCTAATTTGTGTATATAAGAATCACAAGTGTTATATCATCTTAGGAAATTGTATTCTTCTGCAATAAAATATACCCTTCTTTGTCTGGTGTATTGTATCTCTTCTTCATTCATTATCTCCCTGTTTTAAATCGTGATTCAAATTTAATTTCTCCTTCCTTCCTTTCTTTCATGTTATTTGCATTTGTCTGGAAAATCAACTTGCCAAGGCTAGGCTATCTCCTTCATGGACCACAGACTTGTCATGGAGAAGGGGCATGTGTAACTTAATGAAGTTATGAGTCATGCTATGCATGGCCACCCTAGACAGATGGGTCATAGTGAAGAGTTCTAAGAAAACGTGGTCTGCTGGAGGAGGAAATGGTGATTCACTCCAGTATTCCTGCTGAGAGATCCCCATGAACAGTATGGAAAGGTAAAAAGATATGACCCTAGAAGATGAGGCCCCAGGTTAGAAGGTGTCCATTATGCTACTGGGGAAGAATGGAGGGCAATTACTAATAGCTCCAGAAAGAATGAAGCAGCTGGGCCAAAGCAGAAACGACACTCAGTTGTGGATGTGTCTGGTGGTGAAATTCATCCTATGCTGTAACAAACAATGTTGCAAAGAAATCTGGAATGTTAGGTCCAGGAATCAAGACAACTGGACATGGTCAAGCAGGAGATGCACTATGGCTGATTCATGTTGATATTTTATAGAAACCAATGTAAAACTGTAAAGCAATCATCCTTCAACTAAAAATAAATTTTTTTAAAAAAAAAGAAGGTAGGAGATGCAAAATTGGTCTTGGACATCTTAGGAATCAGTGAACAAAAATGGATGAGAATGGGCGAATTTAATTTAGATGACCATTATATCTACTACTATGGGCAAAAATTTCTTAGAAACAATGCAATAGATTTCATAGTCAACAAAAGTTTCCAAAATACAGTACTTGGGTCAACTTCAAAAATGACAAAATGATCTCAGTTTGTTTCCAAGGGAAACCATTCAACATCATAGTAGTAGTAGTAGTAGCAGCAGCAGCAGCGGCAGCAGTGTTAATCACTCAGTCAGGTTCAACTCTTTGTGATCCTATGGACTGTAGCCTGCCAGGCTCCTCTGTCCATGGAATTTTCCAGGCAAAAATACTGGAGTGTGTTACCATTCCTTTCTCCAGGGGATCTTCCCTACCCAGGGATCAAACCCTGGTCTCCCACATTGTGGGCAGATTCTTTACCATCTGAGCCACAGGGAAGACCAACATCATAGTAATCCAAGTCTATGCCCCAACCACTAATGCCAAAGAAGCTCAAGTTGACTGGTTCTATGAAGATCTACAACACCTTCTAGAAATAACACCAAAAAGATATCCTTTTTATCATAAAAGATTAGAATGCAAAAGTTGAGAGATATTGGACTAACAAGCAAGTCATTTGTACTTGGACTACAAAGTGAAGCAGGGCAAAACCAAACAGAGTTTTGTCAAGAGAATATGATGGTCATAGCAAACACTTTTCCAACAACACGAGAAATGACTCTCTACATGGATATCACCAGATGCTCAGTAACGAAACCAGAATGATTATGTCTTTGCAGTTAAAATGGTTCTATGAAGATCTACAACACCTTCTAGAAATAACACCAAAAAGATATCCTTTTTATCATAAAAGATTAGAATGCAAAAGTTGAGAGATATTGGACTAACAAGCAAGTCATTTGTACTTGGACTACAAAGTGAAGCAGGGCAAAACCAAACAGAGTTTTGTCAAGAGAATATGATGGTCATAGCAAACACTTTTCCAACAACACGAGAAATGACTCTCTACATGGATATCACCAGATGCTCAGTAACGAAACCAGAATGATTATGTCTTTGCAGTTAAAATGGAGAAGCTCTATACAGTCAGCAAAAAATAAGACTTAGAGCTTACTGTGGCTCAGTTCATGAGCTCCTCAGTGCAAACTTCAGGCTTAAATTGAAGAAAATAGGGACAACCACTGGGCCATTCAAGTGCGACCTAAATCAAATCCCTCATGATTATACAGTGGCAGTGAGGTGGCAAATAGATTCAAGAAAATAGTCCTGGTAGACAGAGTGGCTGAAGAATTGTGGGTGGAGGTTCATAACACTGTACAGGAGGCAGTGACCAAAACCATACCAAAGATAAAGAAATGCAAGAAGGCAAAGTGGTATTTTGAGGAAACTTTACAAATGATGATGCTGTGAAAGTGCTGCACTCAATATGCCAGCAAATTTGGAAAACTCAGCAGTGGCTACAGGACTGGAAAAGGTCAGTTTTCATTCCAATTCCAAAGAAAGGCAATGCCAAAGAATGTTCAAACTATCGCACAATTGCCCTCATCTCACACACTAGCAAAGTAATGCTCAAAATTCTCCAAGCCAGGCATCAGCAATACGTGAACTGTGAACTTCCTGATGTTCAAGCTGGTTTTAGAAAAGGCAGAGGAACCAGAGATCAAATCGCCAACATCTGTTGGATCATGGAAAAAGCAAGAGAGTTCCAGAAAAACATCTATTTCTGCTTTATTGACTATGCCAAAGCCTTTGACTGTGTGGATCACAATAAACTG
>SJXQ01002405.1:0-48091 GCA_006408695.1 Aepyceros melampus | reverse complement strand
GTTGGAGAAGACTCTTGAGAGTCCCTTGGACTGCAAGGAGATCCAACCAGTCCATTCTGAAGGAGATCAGCCCTGGCATTTCTTTGGAAGGAATGATGCTGAAGCTGAAACTTCAGTACTTTGGCCACCTCATGCAAAGAGTTGACTCATTAGAAAAGACTCTGATGCTGGGAGGGATTGGGGGCAGGAGGAGAAGGGGACGACAGAGGATGAGATGGCTAGATGGCATCACTGACTCGATGAACATGAGTCTGAGTGAACTCTGGGAGTTGGTGATGGACAGAGAGGCCTGGCGTGCTGCGATTCATGGGGTCGCAAAGAGTCAGACACGACTGAGCGAATGAACTGAACTGAACTGAACTGAAGGAAAGAAGAAAAGTAAAAGGCAAGGGAGAATGTGCAAAATATATTCAACTGAATGCAAAGTTCTACAAGGAAAGAGAAGAAGGCTTTCTTAAATGAACAATGCAAAGAAACAGAGGGAAACAAATAGAAAGGGAAAGACTAGATAGAGATTTATTCAAGAAAAATGGAGATATCAAGGGACCATTTCCTGCAAGGATGGGCACTAAAAGGACAGAAATGATAAGAATTTAACAGAAACAGAAGAGATTAAGAAGAGGTGGCAAGAATACACAGAACAACTATGTACGAAAAGTCTTAATGACCTGGATAAACATGATGGTATGGTCACTCACCTAAAGCTGGACTTCCTGGAGTATGAAATCAACTGGGCCTTAACAAGCATTACTAGGAACAAAGCTAATGGAAGTGAGAGAATTCCAGCTGAGCTACTGAAATCCTAAAAGATGACACTGTTAAAGTACTGCCCTCACTATGTCAGCAAATTTAGAAAACAGTGGCCAAAGGACTGGAAAAAGTCAGTTTTCATTCCAATCCCAAAGAAGGGCAATGCCAAAGATGTTCAAACTATCATACAATTGCACTCACTGCACATGTTACCAAGTCATGCTCATCAAAGTAGGCTTTAATAGTATGTGAATCTAGAACTTCCAGATGTAGAAGCTGGTTTAGAAAAGGTAGAGGAACCAGACATCAAATTGCTGATATTCATTCTATCATAGAGAAAGGAAGGAAATTCCAGAAAAAAAGAGACATCTGTTTCTGCTTCATTGACTATACTAAAGCCTTTGATTGTGTGGATCACAGCAAACTGGAAAATTCTCAAAACTGAGAGTATTGTACCATCTTCCTTGTCTCCTGAGAAGCCTGTATGCAGATCAAGAAGTAACAGTTAGAACCTTACATGGAACAACTGATTGATTCAAAATTGGGAAAGGAGCATGAAAGGCTATATATTGTTACCTTGCTTACTTAAGTTGTATGCAGTGTACATCATGGGAAATGCCAGGCTGGATGAAACACAGGCTGGAGTCAAGATGGCTGGGAGAAATATCAACAACTTCAGATATGCAGATGATACCACTCTAATGGTAGAAAGTGAAGAGGAACTAAAGAGCCTCTTGATGAGGGTGAAAGAGGAGAGTGAAAAAGCTGGCTTGAAACTCAACATGAAAAAAAAAAAACCACCTAAGATCATGGTATCCAGTTCCATGTTTTCATGGCAAATATAAGAGGGAAAAGTGGAGACAGTGAAATTTTTTCTTTTCCTGGGCTCCATAATCACTGCAAGCGGTGACTGGAGCCATGAAATTAAGACGCTTGATCCTTGGAAGAAAAGCTATGACAAATCTAGACAGCATATTAAAAAGCAGAGATATCACTTTGCCAGCAAAGATCCATATAGTCAAAAATACTGTTTTTCCAGTAGTTTTGTATGGATGTGAGAGTTGGACCATAAAGAAGGCTGAGAGCCAAAGAATTGATGCTTTTGAATTGTGGTGCTGGAGAAGACTCTTGGGAGTTCCTTAAACTGCAAGGAGACCAAACCAGTCAATCCTGAAGGAAATCAACCCTGAATATTCACTGGAGGGACTGATGCTGAAGCTGAAGCTCCAATACTTTGGCCAGTTGATGTGAAGAGCTGACTCATTGGAAATGACCCTGATGTTAGGAAAGATCGAAGGCAAAAGGAGAAAGAGTGGCAGAAGATGAGATGGTTGAATAGCATCACTGACTCAATGGTCATGTGTTTGAGCAAACTCTGGGAGATGCTGAAGGACAGGGAAGCCTGGCTTGCTGCATGTGTTCATGGGGTTGCAAAGGGTCGGACACAACCTAGTGACTGAGCAATAAATGTGTGTATGTATATCCATATATATAGCACATCTTTTCCCATTCATCTGTCAAAGGATATTTAGGTTGCTTCCATGTGTGACTATTGTAGACACCTGGTGCTATGAACATAAGGTGCATGTATCTGTTTGAATTAATAATTTTCTTCCTTTCTGGAGAGACCTGGGAGTTGGGTTGCTGAATCATATGGCAATTCTATTTTTAGTGTTTTAAGGAAAATCTATAATGTTCTGCACAGTGACTGCACCAATTTACATTCCCACCAACAGTGTAGGAGGGTTCCCTTTTCTCCACAATTTCTCTACCATTTATTATTTGTAAACATTTTGATGAAAGCCATTCTGGCTGGTATATATATACACCTCTTTAACATTCCATCTTTCTTCTTTCCATTCTGAAGCTGTAAGTTTTCTCTAGTTATATCCTTCCTTTGTGTTTGGAGAGCTTCCTTAAACCATTTTTCTAGGGATATATTTGTAATTGACTAATTATTGTAACTTTCCTTGTTTTGAGTATGTCTTTTTTTTCCCCTTATTCCTAAAGGAATGTATCTCCATATGTAAAATTTAAGGTTATGGATTCTTTTCTAAAGAATTCAATAAATATTGGTCAAGGACATAATCTCTTAGGTCAAGATGAATAATTTCTGGTAATCTAATGTGCAGAATTGTGATTGGATTTAATAATACTTGGCATTGCAAGGAAGAGTTTTATGTGCTGTTACCACAAAAAAAGGTAATTTTATGAGGTGATGGGTATGTTAATTAATTTGATTGTGTTTATCATTTCTTTATGTATGTGTCCATCAACCATCACATTGTACAACCTCCAAAACAAACAGGACTGGGAAAAATGACATACCACTTCCTTATGTCCTCCATGATTTGAGACAAAAAAAAAATCTACTAGACTCTTTTTTCCTCTCTAAATAACATATCACTTCTGAGTGTTTCATTTCTTGATTATTTTCTTGGTCTTGAGCTTTCAGTAATTCAAAGTGTTGAATAAGAATATTTTGAGTTTATCTGATTTTGAATTGTCTCATTTCCTGGAGCCTGTAGTTTTTTGGCTTTTCATTTCTTTTCCTTAAATTTGGGAAGTTTTCAGACACTATTTTTAAAACAAATCTTTTAAAAAAATGACATTTTATGTCTTAAATAATATCTGTTTGGAGACCCCCAAGATAACTGAAAGTACTGCACATGGTAGCAATATGCTTATTAAAAAAAACTTTACATTTTGCAACAGTTTTTAGATTTTTAGAATTACTATAAACAGTGACAATTCTCATATTATTAATATTATCATTTTATTTCAATATGGTACATTTATCACATTAATATACTGATATGGATAATAATCATTAAACAAAGTCTATGCTTTTCTGAATGGTTTAGCGGTTTTCCCTACTTTCTTCAATTTAAGTCTGAATTTGGCAATAAGGAGCTCATGATCTGAGCCAGAATCAGCTCTCGGTCTTCCCTTTCCTGTATCTAAGATCTTCCAACTATCCAAGAAAAAAAATATATATGCAGAGAAAAGCAAGCAAGCAAACAAACAAACAAAAATTGGAGATTAAAATAATTGATCACCTGTGCTTATGTGACTAAGATAAGGAAGAATGAGGAAATGGAGGAAGGCACTGCCTCATTCATTAAATATTTATGAAATTCCTACTACATTCTAGACATCATTCTGTTGCTGGAGATACAGTGGCAAACCACAGAGTACTTGCTCTATAAAGAGTTAAGACATGTTAGACAATTTAGAAAGTGATAATTTCTCTGATGGGAAGTGTCTCACTTTTGAACCTCCCTCCCCATCTGATCCCATTCCTCCAGGTCATCACTATACCCCGGGCTGGGCTCTCATTGGTATGTAACAGCTTTCCACTAGTTTTCTGTTTTACATATAACAGAGTATCTATGGCAGTGCTACTTTCAAAATTCATGCTACCCTCTTCTTCCCCCAGTATGTCCACATGTCCATTCTCTACAGTTGCATCTCCATTCCCTCTCTGCAAATAAGTTCATCAGTACCATTTTTCTAGATTCCATTTTTATGTGGGTATATACAATACTTGTTTTTCTCTTTCTTACTTACTTAACTCTCTGTAACAACTTCTATGTTCATCCACCACATTAGAATTGACTCAAATTAATTCCTTTTTATGACTGAGTAACCTTTCTCACATGCTAGTAAAATAATGCTCAAATTCTCAAGCCAGGCTTCAGCAACACTGGAAGCATGAACTTCCAGACGTTCAAGCTGGTTTTAGAAAAGGCAGAAGAATAAGAGATCAAATTGCCAACATCTGCTGGATCATGGAAAAAGCAAGAGAGTTCCAGAAAAACATCTATTTCTGCTTTATTGACTATGCCAAAGCCTTTGACTATGTGGATCACAATACTGTGGAACATTCTGAAAGAGATGGGAATACCAGACCACCTGACCTGCCTCTTGAGAAATCTGTATGCAGGTCAGGAAACAACAGTTAGAACTGGACATGGAACAACAGACTGGTTCCAAATAGGAAAAGGAGTACATCAAGGTTGTATATTGTCACTCTGCTAATTTAACTTCTATGCAGAGTACATCATGAGACACACTGGGCTGGAAGAAGCACAAGCTGGAACCAAGATTGCCGAGAGAAATATCAATCACCTCAGATATGCAGATGATGCCACCCTTATGGCATAAAGTGAAGAGGAACTAAAAAGCCTCTTGGTGAAAGTGAAAGAGGAGAGTGAAAAAGTTGGCTTAAAGCTCAACATTCAGAAAATGAAGATCATGGCATCTGGTCCCATCACTTCATGGGAAATAGATGGGGAAACAGTGGAAACAGTGTCAGACTTTTTTTTTTTTTTCATGCTCCAAAATCACTGCAGATGGTGACTGCAGCCATGAAACTAAAACATGCTTACTCCTTGGAAGGAAAGTTATGACCAACCTAGATAGCATATTCAAAAGCAGAGACATTACTTTGCCGACTAAGGTCCGTCTAGTCAATGCTATGTTTTTTCCAGTGGTCATGTATGGATGTGAGAGTTGGACTGTGAAGAAAGCTGAATGCCGAAGAATTGATGCTTTTGAGCTGTGGTGTTGGAGAAGACTCCTGAGAGTCCCTTGGACTGCAAGGAGATCCAACCAGTCCATCCTAAAGGATATCAGTCCTGGGTGCTCATTGGAAGGACTGATGCTGAAGCTGAAACTCCAGTACTTTGGCCACCTCATGCGAAAAGTGACTCATTGGAAAGACTCTGATGCTAGGAGGGATTGGGAGCAGGAGGAGAAGGGGATGACAGAGAATGAGATAGCTGGATAACATTACTGACCCTACGGACATGAGTTTGAGTAGACTCCGGGAGTTGGTGATGGACAGGAAGGCCTGGCGTGCTATGATTCATGGGTTCACAAAGAGTCAGACACGACTGAGTGACTGAACTGAATCTTGGTTAATTTAAGTAAATTGAAAGTTCAGTAAGCATTATTTCTGACCATAGAACTATAAGGTTAGATATCAAACACGGGGAGGTGGGGGAAGATGGTAAAAAACATAAACACATGGAAACTAAAGAATATGCTTCTAAATAGCCAAAAGGTCACTGAAGGAATAAAAAAAAAATCTTGAAATGAATGACAACTGAAACAAGATGACTCAAAACCAATGGGATGTATTAAAAGCGGTGGCAAGAGAGACGTTTTTAGCAATACAAGTCTACCTCAAGAAATGAGCAAAACATCAAATATGCAGTCTTAAAAATAAAGTAATCTTACACCTAAAGCAATTAGGAAAAAAGAACAAGAAAAATCCCAACGTTAGTGGAGAGAAAGAAATCATAAAAATCAGAACAGAAATAAATGTACAAAAATGATAGAAACAATAGCAAAGATCAATAAAACCAAAAGCTGGTTCTTTGAGAAAATAAACAAAAGTGACAAACTTTTAGCTAGACTTATCAAAAAAAAAAAAAAAAACAGAAAGGGGAGAAGACTGAAATCTATAAAATTAGAAGTGAAAAAGAAGTTAAGAGTAGACAATGCAGAAAAACAAAGACTGCTACAAGGAACGGTATGCCAATAAACTGAACAACCTGGAAGAAATGGACAAGTTCTTAGAAAAGTATAGCCTTCCAAAACTGAACCAGGAAGAAATATAAAATATGAACAGACTAATCGCAAGCACTGAAATTGAAACTGTGATCAAAAACCTTCCAGTAAGCAAAAGTCAAGTCAGATGGCTTCACAGGCAAATTCTACCAAAGTTTAGAGCAGAGCTGTTCCACTCAAACTCTTCCTATCCCGCTCAAATTCTTCCAAAAAGTTGCAGAGGAAGGAACACTTCTACAAGGCCACAGGCACCCTGATACCAAAACCCAAATCCTCAACAAAATCTTAGCAAACAGACATCAACAACATATTAAAATGATCATTCACTATGACTACATAGAGTCTATCCCAGGGATACAAGGATTCTTCAGTATACTCAAATCAATCAATGTGATACATCGTGTTAACAATTTGAAAGATAAAAAACATATGATCATCTCGACAGGTGCAGAAAAAGCTTTCAACAAAATTAAACATCCATTTATGATGTACAAAGAAAAAAAAAACCCTTCAGAAAATTGGCATTCAAGGAACATACCACAATATAATAAAGGCCATATTCGACAAGCCCACAGCAAACATTATTCTCAATGAGAGTGTTCATTTTGATAGAGTTACTAGGATACCTTTCTGAGAAGATGGCTTCATAGAGACCTGCATGATGAGGAGTCATCTATTTAAACCAGAGGAAAGAAGTTGATGAATATGAGGATCAAGCAACTTGTACTTTATGAAGTGCCTGTGTATTCCATTCAAGGGGCTTCCCTGGTAGCTCAGCTGCAATGCATGAGACCTCAGCTTGATTCATGGGTTGGAAAGATCCCTTAGAAAGGGGATAGGCTACCCACTCCAGTATTCTTGGGCTTCCCTTGTGTCTCAAATAGTAAAGAATCTACCTGCAATGTGCAAGACCTGGGTTTGATCCTTGGGTTAGACAGATCCCCTGGAGGAGGGCATGGCAACCCGCTTTAGTATTCTTGCCTGGAGAATTCTCATGGACAGAGGAGCCTGGTGGTATACAGTCTAAGGGGTCACAAAGGGTTGGACATGACTGAGCGACTAAGCACCACACAAACAATCCATTGAAGAGGCAAAGTGTAGGAGAGAGGCTGGATCACAGATCATGGAGGCTATTTGAGGCTTTGGCAGAGTTTGGACTTAATTCTAAGTGTGATTGACGCTAACAGATGGTTTTTAGAGGGGAAAAGTATGATTCATATAAAAAACAATCTGGCCTCTGTGTGACAAATAAATAATAAGGAGACACTAATAATTGTAGGGAGACAAATTAGAAGGTTATCCTGGCAGTTCCGTGAGAGAAGATGATGGTTTTGTTCTAAAGTGATAATGGTTAAGTTGTATAACAAGAAGTATTTTTTGATTGACTGGATTGTAGGGGGAAAAAAAAGAAAGAAATGAAAGAGGAAGTGCATGGAGTCTGGGGAAATGGGTCTCCCTGAGAGCTCAATATGAGTTGCCATGTGGGCTACCATAGAAGGATACAGTCCTACTTGCATCTTGAAAATCAGAAGCAGAGGCAGATGTTGATGTGATAAGATGCAGTAGGTACTCCTGAATCTACCTTTGAGTGGATTTCATAAAAATTATAATAGTCGAAGCCCTAAATAAATGCTTCCTTTACATATCCTTCTGGATTCTATGCAGGAAAGTCCTTTTTGATAACTGACTATGCAGTCTGATATTAAGGGTTTCCCTTGAGGCTCAGGCGGTAAAGAATCCACCTGCAATGTAGGAGACCTGGGTTCAATCCCTCTGTCTGGAAGATTCCTAGAGAAGGGAATGGCTACTCACTCCAGTATTCTTGCCTGGAACATTCCATTGACAGAAGAGCCTTGTGGACTATAGTTCACTGAGTAGTAAACAGTCAAACATGACTGTGTGCCTAACACTTTTCACTTTTTCTGATATTAAAGGCCAAGGGGTTACTTTAACAGAACATTTGTTTGAATTAGTGAAATGTCAATGAGTGAGACCATGATCACTATAATATTTTAGTCATGACATGGATATCATGTCATACATGTTCCTTTATGATATCTGTCAAGACTGCAGAAACTTGATTGAAATCAGTGAACTGATTAAGTCTTATTCCAACTTGGATGGGGATAAAGCACTGTTTAAAGTCCGCATACTGGGACTCTGGGTTAATGCACATTATTAAATAGAAATAAGATGACTAAGTAGTCAATTTTCAATTGGTTTGACTTGTCAAGCTCGTGATAGAAAAGAGATTTTTTGGAATTAAGTTTATACAACATGGACTTTTCTGATTTCCTAGCTTTGAAGAAATAATAGGGAAAATTGAAGTGGGAGATATATACTAGGAATCAATGGTCCTTTCTCCGTTAATGGGATATGATAACAATGAGGACAGAGTGTAGCTGTCGGTATTCAAGACATTCAAAGAAGATCACTCTGTCAAAGGGTTTAAGGACCAGAGACAATAAATGCTAACAAGCACAATTATATTGAATTCTCAAGTTTACCACTATTCAGGGCACTATTCGAAAAATCTAGAAAGATTATTATGTAGTTTGAATTTCAGTCACTAAACACCTGGAATCCAGGTGTTCTTGCAGTCTTGCAGAGAGATAGCAGTTTTCAGTATTGGCTTTAAAGAATATTACCAGGTACCTAGTTTTAAGGATGATAACAAGATAATCTTTATCTGTCATGGACTATTTTTTAAATTTTATTATTATTTTTGAAGTTTGAAAGTACTTTTTTTAGCCTGTCTATAAACCTCATCACGGTTCAGAGTTGTTGATAGAAAAGTACTTAGGAGTGAAGAGTGCTGGGAGAGGTGGTAAGGTTGATGTAATCATTTTTGAAAGGAATTTATAAGAACATGAGAAATGGCTCTTTAAAGTTTTAACCACAGTGAGAAAACAGAGCTGAGGATTATGGTGTAGTTCACAAGTCTCTGAAGTAATTTATCGAACAGGAGTTGGGTAGGAGTTTTACTAAGCAGACATTCTGAATTCTTCTGAAATAACTAGCAAATGCTTCTGAATTTAATTTACTAACTCCAACAAACATTAATACCTGTCTGAAAAGACTGGAGACAGAATGACACCAGAAGGCTGGTGGGAACAAAAGAAACTGAGAATTTTCAATAGTCGTAGACAGTTTGACAGAGAGCTGGGATACACCACGCATTAAACTAGTGTTGAGATGGGCTGTCCCAGCCACATTTAAGACTTGGTGGATAGGATTTGAAGTATTGACTAAGATGACTACACTACTTAATGTTCCCTTATCATCCTCAGATTGGACATATTACTGGGTGGTAAATCTTGGTGACTGTCATCAGTATTTGTTGTTTTTTGGGAATGAGCAGAGAGAATATACATGTTATTGGCTCTGCTGTCAATAAGTGGATAGCTTTATAAGTATTGTTAGAGAACCTGAGGTATTGTTGGCTATCTGGAAAGGCCAAGAGGATGATAGGCTAAACAAGTGACAGCAGCCCAGCTTGTGTAACCAAAGCCCTTCAGTGGTGTTCCTCTATGCCTTAAGGAGACTGAGGGCAAAGACGGCAAACAGCCCTCTGTATCAGTTTGGAGGTACAGGTAGTAGAGGATGGGAAGAGGTAGGTCCTTCAAGTAAGGATATGACTTTTCTGAGATGTGAGACAATAGTTATGTCTTGAGAATTACAGGTTATTAGCTCCAGTACTTTGGCCACCTCATGCAAAGAGTTGACTCATTGGAAAAGACCCTGATGCTGGGAGGGATTGGGGGCAGGAGAAGGGGACGACCAAGGATGAGATGGCTGGATGGTATCACAGACTCAATGGACGTGAGTCTGAGTGAACTCCGGGAGTTGGTGATGGACAGGGAGGCCTGGTGTGCTGCGATTCATGGGGTCGCAAAGAGTCGGACATGACTGAGCGACTGAACTGAACTGAACTGATCAGGAGTTAATATTGTATAAAACAGTGATTTTTGAACAGGGATGGCTTTTCCCCTGTATCACAGACTGGGCAATTGTCAATACCTGGAGACATTTTTAGAATAATTTAACTAATTTGTATTGAAGTGTAGTTGATTTAGAATGTTATGTTAGTTTTGTTTTAGAGAAGTCAGTTAGCCATGTACACGTATTCACTCTTTTGAGATTCTTTTCCCAGGTGGGTCTTTACAGAGTACTGAGTAGAGTTCTCTGTGCTATCCAGTAAGCTTTTATTAGTTACATATTTTATGTATGCGTGTGTGCTAATCACTTCTGTCACATCTGACTCTGCAATGCTGTGAACTGTAGCCTGCCAGGCTCCTCTGTCCTTGGGATTCTACAGGCAAGAATACTAGAGTGTGTTGCCATGCCTTCCTCCAGGGGATCTTCCTGACTCAGGAATTGAACCCACATCCCTATGTCTCCTATGTTGGCAGATGTGTTATTTACCACTAACACCATCTGTAGAGTACTGTACATATGTCAATCCCAATCTCCCAATTTATCCCTCCCCGACATTTCCCTTGGTAACCAAAAGTTTGTTTTCTATATCTGCGACTCTATTTCTGTTTTGTAAATAAGCTCATTTGTACCATGTTTTTTACATTCCACATATAATTGATATCATGTGATATTTGACTTTGCCTGACTTCATTTCAAATGATGACTTCTAGGTTCATCCATGTCCCTGCAAATGACATTATTTTGTTCTTTTCTATGGCTGAATAATATTACATGTATCTTTTAAAATTATGGTTTTCTCTGGGTATATGCCCAAGAGTGGGATTGCAGGATCATATGGGAGCTCTATTTTTAGATTTTTAAGGAACTTCTGTACTGTTCTCCACAGTGGCGTATCAATTGACATTCCTACCAACAGTGTAGGAGGGTTACCTTTTCTCCACACACGCTCCAGCATTTACTGTCTGCAGCATTTTTGATGATGATCATTCTAATTCATGTGATGTGGTATCTTCTTGTAGATTTTATTTGCATTTCTCTGATGTCTAATGATGTTGAACATCTTTCTGTGGGCTTCTTTGTCATCTCTCTGTTCTCCGGATAAATTAGAGACGTTTCTTTGTGGTCACAGGCCCCTGGTAGGCAGAGGTCAGAGATGCTGTTAAACATCCTACGGTGCACAGACCAGAGCCCTTCCACCTCCGGGAACACGTTCAGTAGTGCCAAGGTTGAGAAGCTTTATAAATATTGCAGTGGCCTGTAAACTGGCTATGAAGACAACTGGCTCCGCCTTAAACATATCCCCCCAAATAAAATCCTATAATGAATGTATGGTGATGAGGTAATGGGAGGGAACACATTTTAGAGCGCTTAGAATGTCTGTCTTTTGCCCCAAATGAGAAGCATATTTCTATCTACCAATGCAGGCAGCAGAAAACACTACCTAATAGGTATAGCTAAAGGCAAGAAAGACTAGATAAACCCTGCAAATATTGTTTTAGAACTGTATAGTCAAAGTATATGCAATATCTTTGTAGCTATGGATCACTTAACTCATTATTCTATGCATCTGTTTCATATTGGACAAAATAATGAACAACTTTCTCCAAGGTTGACCTAATAAAGAAGATTTTTAGGAAAACAGAAAGCTAGCGACCAGTGAGTCCTCTGTACCCTGGACATTGTGAATATCCTCTGCTAGATCTAAGGGTTGATGGTGAAGGCACACAGTTATTTTCTTATTAGATCATTTCAGGCAGTTTCAAAGGCAGGTCTCTTATTTTTTAATGGCAACTCTAACCAAAATCTGTCACACATTTCTCCAACAAATTCTTATACAAACTTTGCAAGCTTCACATGTTTCACTTAATTTAATTGTATGGTATGCATCTTTCTGGGAAAGATATACAAAGATTTTCTGGGATTTCACTTGAGTACCAGAGTTTAATTTGATAATTTTATGTTTTCATTTTTCCCCCAAGGTACAGGAAGCAATATTAAATATATGGTGTGGGTTTAAGAGACCTTGTTCTTCAAAGCAGGTTTTTGCAAAGGATTTCCTAGTCTATCCTCCTAGAATAAAAAGGCCTCTACTTTGGAGATGGCTATTGGGAGTTTTTGTGGGGTTTGTGGGTTCATGTTGGCTGCTTAGATCCATTCAGAGCAACTGAGATGCTTTGCTATATGGCCACAGAGGGTACTGTCAGTAACCTACACAATAAGGGGATTGAATAGTCCATATCTTCTCTAAGAGGCTGGAGATATTTGTCAGTATCCTATTAGATAGGCTAGGAACATTCCATCCAGAATGGAACCCCCTAAAATAATATGAATAAAATATTATAACTATAATAGTTTTTCAAAATGGTGATGCCTGGTTTCTTAGCCCATTTGCTGAAGTCTGGATGAAGTTCAAAATGATGCTAAACTTATGCTTTGAGTTAGAATGATGTCTTGGATGGGAGTAAGGCACTCCATTCGGAGCTGAACAAAAGGATCATATTGGTTGGTGGATGCTTTAACTCTGGGAAAGAACATTAATGTGACACCACTTAGGTGCAGTGCTAGGAGCCTTAGAATTGCAAAGGCCTTTGAGTTACTGTAACTTAGCAGACTACTGGAAGAGGGTTCTGATTTTGATAATCATTAAGCAAGAGCCTGCCAAATGATGAAGCACAGCTGGGTGTGGGCTGTTCTTATTAGAAGAGTGTGTCACAAAAAGGACTTTCTGGTGAAAGCTGGGGAGAAGGTAAATCTACAATGTTGCATTTTTTTGGTCCAAAAGGAAAACCTCTCTAGCTCTTGGTGAGAATGGAGTGCTGATGGGACAGTGAAGACAGAGGGTCCTTCAGACCAAACTATGGAGTGGTAATGGCAATTTGGAGAAGGAAATGGCAATCCACTCCAGTGCTCTTGCCTGGAAAATTTCATGGATGGAGGAGCCTGGTGGGCTGGAGTCTGTGGGGTTGCAAAGAGTCAGACTCGACTGAGTGACTTCACTTTTTTTCTTTCTTTTGTGGAGTGGTAACATGATTTTTTAAAGCCATTAATGTCTACCTTGCTCATTACCCATTAAGAAGGCGAAAGGAGTCAGGCAGGAAAAAAGAGCCAACCTCAACACCCTGGATCCACAGCGGCAGAGGATGAAGATTATGCATGGATAACTTGAGGAGGTGGACTCAAAGCAAAGTTGTGTCCAAGAGGAGAGACAGCAGGAGTAATGGCAAGCAGCTTGGTTTGAAACACGTGTAGTAGATAACATTTCTTAATGTTTTGTGTTTAATTAGTTGGAGATCTGAAGGGTGGCAAGGAGGGGATCCAGAAGTGAAACACAGTTCCTTTTTGCCTTCCAATGAGAGAGGACACATTTTGAGGTAGAGATGATAAGTTTAGCTTTAAACATATTTTTAAAACTTGTTGATCATATCCAAATAAAAATGCCTAGAAGACATTGGAAAACACAGTTCTGAATATTAAGAGAAAAATCTGGGATCCAGCTATGCCAAAAATGAGGATGGAAGCCTTGGGGACAGATGCTTTTCTAGGGAGATTGCAAGAAGTGTGGACTTAAAACAAAGTAGATGACCTGATAACACTGGCCTTTTAAGGCTGGACAGAGGAGAGCAACCTGAACATGAACTAAGAAAGGGATTCGGAGGCACAGAAACAAGAAAAGCAGACTCCACAGTCATGAGTGTCCAAGAAAAAAATGAAGGCATAAGGAGCACTAGTGTCAAATGCTACCTCAAGGTCAAGTAAGGCAAAGTCTATGTCCACTTGATCTAGCAAAATTAGTATTAACTTTGAAAAGAGAAAGTTCCGTAGATTGGTGAAGCTTAAGGTCAGATTTCTGAATGTCAAGTGAGGAAGAGGGAACAATGTGTATACATGACTTTCAAAAGGCTGTAAAGGGCAGGAGAAAAATAAGGAATCATTGAGAAAAACATGAGGTAGATAGAGAATACTTGAGTTTGGGAGATGAGTTTGTATGCTCAGTGTTCTTGAGGAAATGGGCAGTACACATGGCATACTGAAGACACAAAAGAGACTACAATATTTATTAAATTGATAAAGGATAAAAATAGAATAAATCAGGTTGTCATATTTAGTAAAAAAAGTAAAAATGTCAGGATGTCTAAAAGAATTTGGATTTCAGATAAACAATAAATACATTTTTTAGTATAAGTATATACCAAATAATTCTGGAGACTTAGTTATACTAAAAGAAAAATCATCTGAAATTCAAATTTAATTAGGAATCCTATATTTTATCCAGCAACTCTTAGAGATACTGATCACAGGTGAAAGGTTAGCTATATTAAAATACATATTTTCCATTATGATGAGATGTGGATTAAGTTTAAGTCTCATAGCAGGAAGTTTTCCCTGAATTCTTTCAGCAATTTCTGTTTCTTCTGTGAAGTGAAAAATAGACCACTGGCTAGGAGAGAGGCATAGTGACAGTATGATAGATTTGAAGGAGATGGAGAAGGTTTGAAATAACTGCTGGAGAGAATAGGAGAAGAAATTGATTAGCAAAACATAGGATTATTTTCAGGCACACTGAGAGCTTAGTTGACATCAGGGACCTTGAATTGATAGAGGTACCAATTCATACAGGTGAGTGTCACTAATCTGCTGAGGAGTGCCAATAGGCTAATGGAGCTGTCAATACCAAGAAGAAGGTGATGGACATGCTGGAACAGTAATCCAAGGCGGATAGTGAGGTGGGGGACAGTTCAAAGAGCGGACGAGGAAACAGAGGAATCAAAAGATGAGCAGGGTATGAAGACAGCAAGCAAAGAAGTAAGAATCACTGAATAACTGAGCTAACTGGGAGCTGTGATAGGAAATGGAATGTTAGAATCTCAGAGGTTAAAGTTCTAAGTTCTGAGTAATGATAAATTCTAGCTGGGATCATGAAAAAAGAGACTGAAGAGGATATGAGGTGAAACTTACTAGAGATGGAAAGGTAAAAACCTAAAGGCATTATGAATTTTTTTTTTTTTTAAGAGCATACAAAAAGCTTCTCATAGTCCTCAGGCAAATGATATGGGTAAATGAACAAAGTATTCACTAGTGCCCCCCTAGCTGCTATAACAGAAAAGCATCCACAACTTCATGGCTTAACATAAAAAAATATTTATGCATATACATGTAGCTAACCCAGCCATCACCTCTAATGACCAACTTTCCTCCAAGAGATATTCAGGAACCTGAGTGCCTTCCAGCTATGGCTCTATTACCAGCTTCCAGGCAGTTTCCAAGGCTTCCTTAGAGTGGTCTCCATTGCAGTCAGAAAGAAAGGGATGGTCCTTTGGAAGAGTAAACATAGGAGGTTTTGAACGGTTTGCTTTGAAGGCAACACTCAATGCTTTTCCTACGTGAACTGACCAGAATGCACCCACGTGGTCATCAGCTACAAGGGCTATAAGGACCTGTGACCACGAACAAAACAAAGGTAGATGAACAGGCAACCCGCCTCAGACAGCTTCTACCTGTGAGTGTTTCCAGGCTAGCAGTGTCTTCAGGGAAGAACACTTCTACTTAAGGAGAGATGTTAAACACATAATTCAGTGAAACAAGAGATCTGAGGGAAAGGGGAGGGAGGGAGAAGCCCTGTGAGGCCAGGTTAAGGAAGAGGACACAGACTGTGATGGGATGGCACAGGCTCCTGGAGGTACTCACATCCTGCCTGTTGGTCAGCCCCCTGGATTTGCTAATGGGGCTTCTGGAGGACTCAGTCTCTGCTTCCTTGGTCCTGAGCAGTGTTTCCAGGAGCATAGAGCATCCTGGGCAGAGGGGCTGGGGTCAGACCCTTGAGGTGCTGTGACGCTGGATCTCCAGTGTGGCGGCCTGGATCTGTGCCTCTGAGGCATCTTCATCCTCTCCACCATACAGTCCATCACCCCAAATCTTTTGTTAGGCATTCTACTGTGCTCTGTTACATTAAATTCAATATTACATAATGGCTTGCAGTGCTGTTCTCCTTTCTCAAGCTATATATCCTTGGAAATGAAAGTCACTCACTCGTGTATGACTCTTTGCAACCTCATGGAGAACAGTCCATGTAGTTCTCCAGGCAAGAATACTGGAGTGGGTAGCCTTTCCCTTCTCCAGGGGATCTTCCCAACCCAGGGATCAAACCCATGTCTCCCACATTGCAGGTGGATTCTTTACCAGCTGAGCCACAAGGGAAGCTCTATATATCCTTAAGAAACCTCAGATTATGTGGGTATATCATCCAATTAAATGTGATTAAATGTGATATTTGTGACTACTTCTATAAAAAATGGGCATCCAGCCCACTTGGAGTTAGAAATGTGACTTCCTGTTATAATTTTGCTCCAACGGAAAATAAGATGCTAGTATCATTATTCCAAATTGCAATTACTTTTCTAGGAATATTTAATCTGCAATGTATTTTTAAGACTATCTTAGAGGATAATATGTTAATATACTATTAAAAAGAAGATAAAAGTTAACTTGATATAAAACAAGCTATTAGTAGTACTTGTTTACGTTCTTACTTGAATGAGAAAAATTTTCTCAAGTTTAAATTTTTTTGAACAGGAAACACTTCAAAGACTCATGTAGCATGCTCACTATATTTTGAAATTAAATAACACCATATATATTTTTAAGAAATTAAGAAGTACATACAACCATTTATTAATTCAAATGCTTTCTCTTCAGTCACTGGGTTATTACTATACATATGATATTGTCCACATACAAGGTTCTTTAAGCTTTTATTTATAATCAAGTTAAGGAAAATGAAGAACTAGAGAACAATAGCAAAGTATTAGTCAAAAACAAATAAAAAATAAAAAGCAGTGTTTACTCATATCACACAGGCACCCATTTTATGAAGTTTGGATGAATAATAACCAAAAATTCACTCTCACAAACATACATTTTCAACTTCTACCTACATTTCCTTCTCCCAATCTCTTCTCAAACTTCTACATCTTGGTTTTACCAACTAAAATGTAATTGACTTAAGTAGACTCTGACTGAATTTGAATCCTTCCTTCTTTGTAGCAGCTGACGGCCATAATCTATCACCTTCTCTGTATATTGTGATTCCATAAATAATATTAAAGAATGTAACTGAGATAGAGAGAAAAGGCATGCCTATGTCTCCAATAAGATCTCCACTTCCATTAAACTCATGGATGTTTTTCAAAATCTCATTTTAAAAGGACTAAGAGAATAGAAATTGAAGGGAAAAGAAAGGTTATATACAGTGTAAAAGAAGTAAAACAGTGAATTATTTATATATTAAAATAATAAAATGAATATTGTTCTTGTAAGACACAGGAAGAAAAGATCAGTCTTAAAAGAAAGACAAGTTGAGACTGATCTTCTGTATGCTTCTGTTCAATAGACTTTAAACCAGTACAAATCAGAATGATTAGAAGAAGCTAAGAAGCTAAAGCCCCTTTTTATTTGGCTTGAGTACACATAATACTGTCAGTGAATCATGTAAACAGCTGAGGAAGCACATCTACCATGTTAGAAGGCCACGAGAATCAGAACTGTCTGGGAACAATAAATCACTAAGCAGAGCTAAGGCAGCAAGAAGTGAACAGGATGTGGGGTGTCATTTACACTGAAACACCAATACTGCCATTGAGGGGAGAGAGAGAAAGAGGCAGGGAGAGAGAGAATGTAAAACAACAGTTGATTATAAGTAAACAAACTTAAATCTAGGACATTCAAAGGAATGAGGGAAATAGTGTATCATGAATGGGTTGATATAAAAGAGTATGCTTTGTTTTCATACAGATTTCAGTGGTAATTTCTATTTTCATTGAGTGTGTAAATGACACTGGCTAGAGCTTTGCATTTAAATATTTAAAGGAAGGCTTATAATTGTTTTTTAATCCAAGTGCTATTACTGAAGATGAGAAAGAACCTCCTAGAAGAAAAGAAGTAGCTTCATAAGCAGCCCATGGCTAGAATTTTTTTCAAAGCTTGTGCTTCATCTTTGAAATTCATGTGAAATGTTACAAAAACATTTAGTCTCTTTTTATAATGCACAAAGTTGTGCATTATAGCTGGTAGCTGGTAGCATCCTTTTTGGGAAGAGCCTGGACAAAGAAAGAGAAGTTGTGAATTTTATTCTTGATTCTACTTTTAACAAAAAATTCATCTTGATAAACTCAGTTACTTCAAAGTCTCTTAACTTCAGTTTCTTCATCAAAAAAATGAGATCATTCATCTCTTCTCAAACTCCACCATGTGAGAAAGAGTTGTACCAAAGGTTGTAGGGACTTGTAGCAATTCTCCTTAAAATATGTCACTTTTGCATGGTGGTCATTTTAAGCTAAAGGCAATTGAAATCCTTCAGGTTCAAGAGAAAACTGCTGCCCCTCCATTAACTAGCTAAAATAATTTAGACCGGGGATTTTTCCCAAGAAAGAATTATTGCCAGAGATACGTATTATCTAAGTGGTCCCATCTTTACTGCAAGTCCAAACCTAGTTATCAAACATTTGTTCTTCTTTTTGTCCTGTGAATGATCATTCTTTCCTTGGAAGCCCCAGGTTCCCACCCCATTGTTTGGCTTAGGATGACTTCTATACCTCATTTTGCCCTGCTGTCTTTAAGCCTCTCATTTACATGAAGTTCCCAAACATGAAACATAGTTTGATATTCTCCTGTTAATCTGTCTCATGTCAGTTTAATTCTTTGACCAGTCAGAAGGACCTTGAAGTGTAGAGGAAAGTTTTCTTTCCTGACAGGGTCAAATGAGATCAACTATATTAAAGGAAGGATATTTCAGAACATACTGCTGCTATGAAGATCCATATTTCTTCCCCAGGTATATATATATATTATATGTTGTAAATAAAATGAATGGATATACAGTTATAACCTTAATGAGTTTGGCAAAATTACTGAAGTTTACTAGACCAAGGAAGTCCACACTGCAAAGTGGTCATCTTGTGGGGTTTTCCAGGTTAGCTAAAATACCCAAACAACAAAAACAGCAAAGTAGACTCCATACTTCAGTGCTTATTTAGAGTCAGGGATGCTTAATTTGAATAATAATGTAACTTTTATGAGACTTGTCACTTCAAGCAAAATAATCCTCTAAACCTTGATTTTCTCATTGGTAGAACAGAATTATAAACAGTCTATGCCGGACTCCTTCTTTGCAGACTACACTGGTAAATTATTCAGGAAATGTAAACTTTTATTATAGCTCAGCAATTTCAGGTCACAGTTAAGGCATGAAATGGAAAAACATACTCCTGGCTAAGCTGTATTTATTTGTTCTTATGGTGTGTGTGTGAGCATTCAGTTGAGCCCATCTCTTCACAATCCCATGGACTGTAGACTGTCAGGCTCCTCTGTCCATGGACTATTCCAGGCAAGAATACTGGAGTGCATTGCAATTTCTTCCCCAGGGGATCTTCCCAACCAAGTGATTGAACCCACATCTCAGATGTTGCCTGAATTGCAGGCAGATTCTTTACCCACAGAGCGATAGCAAAAATTTACAGTCTTATCCATTGGGCATCCCTGATTGCTCAGATGGTAAAGAATCTGTCTGCAAGGCAGGATCCCCAGGTTCGATCCCTGGGTCAGGAAGATCCCCTGGAGAAGGGCATGGCAACTCACTCCAGTATCCTTGCCTGGAGAATTCTGTGGACAGAGCAGCCTGGAGGGCCACAGTCCATGGGGTGGCAAACAGTCGGACCTGACTGAGCGAGTAACACTTTTCACTTTGCTTTCATACCAAGAAATAGAATGGCTATATGGTAGTTCTATTGACTTATTTTTGAGGAAACTGTTTTTTATAGTGGCTGTACCATGTTACATCAAGTCCAGAAGAGTTCTAATTTCTATACAGCCTTGTCAGCATTTGTTATTTTCTGCCTTTTGTTGTTGTTCTTGTCTAATAGTGTTCATCTTAACAGGTATGAGTTGATGACTTATTTTGGTTTGCATTCCCCTGGTAATTTGTGTATCATTTCCTATGCCTGTTGATAACTTGTATATCTTCTTCAGAAAAATGCACCTCTTTGTCCATTTAAAAATCAGGTGATTGATTGATTTTTGTTTTTAAACTGCAAAAGTTCTTTAATATTCTAGCTATGAACCATTGCTAAAAATCTGTCAAATTCACACTTGTTAAGTGGAGAACAGGGTGAAAGATGGCAAGCAGTGGTTCAAAAACAGACCACAAGGTAAATTGAAATAGGGAATTTTATTATACATATGTCCTGGGGAAATAACTCACATTTCTTGAAGGGACACATTGAGAGGTCAAAGGAAAATGTAAACAGCAAGGTAAGATTTTGGGGGAGGTGTGGCCAATATGGCAGAGTAGGAAGACCTAGAGCTCCCTTCTCCCATGAACGCATCAAAATTGCATCTATTTACAGAGAAAGTACTGATGACCGATGAGAATGACCTAAATGCTAGCCAAAAAGATTTTCTACTCTAAAGAAGGAACCACAATGAGACAGACAGGAGGGCAAAGAGACATGGGACAGTTAAGAGCCTTATTCCAGATGGACAACCCACAAAGGAGAGGATAACTGCAAAGTTATAACTGCAGAGGTTCTCCTGAAGCAGTGAAGGATCCAAGTCCCATATCTAGCTTTTCAACCCAGGAGCCTTACATCAGGAAGACATCTGGCTTTGAAGGCCAGCAGGGATTGCTTACTTTCAGAGGAGACAGAGGGCTGTTGGGAAATAGCCCACCCTTAGAAGGCTCACACAAAATCTCATGAACTTTGAAACACAGGACAAAAATAGTAATTGGAAAGGAGCTTGTGTCAGATCAACTTGCTGATCTTGCAAAGCCACCTAGCAAGACAAGAAGCAGTTGGAGCTCACACTGGGGACCTATGTCTTAACAGCAACCAGTTCTGAGTCCTTGTCCTATTAAAAGGAAACTGGTGCAGGCAAGAACCTTTGTAAAATCCTACAGTCTAAAATCTTCTAGCTTGTAAGCACCAGCCCTGATGCTGCACATCAGTCCTGGAAATCCAGAGGCCAAGCAGCTAGCTGGGCCAGGACTCAGCCCAGTCATCAGCAAGCCAGTACTAGCTCTAGGACCACTTGGTGTCTGGCCCTCCTCACTATCAGGCTGACACCAGGTCCCAGACACTCTGTGTCCCTCAGCTGGTTGCCACAGGATTTTGCCCAACTCATCAGCAGGCTGGCAACAACTTTGGAATACCCTCAGTGTTTCAGCCGTGGAGGGAACTGACCTGTTCACAACAGGTTGACACTAGATCTAAGACACACAGGCCTAAAACCAGATAACTCCAAAGCTGGCCACACCCGCCAGTGGCCAGCAGCCTCCACGCAAAGCAGGGTCTCGGAACTAACCTGACCAGGGGCCAGCCAAACCTACCAGATCACCAAGAGTAATCAGCCTGCTACAACAGAAGGACCCACACAGCTTACACAGGGGGAAACCCTAAAGAATATAGCTGTAGGTGGCCAGAGGGTAGAGCATTGTTGGGACATAAAGGATATGTCCCAACGTACAAAAGACCACTTCTACTACAAAAGGCCACAGTACAAAAGACCACTTCTTTCATATTGGGAAACATAGCAACCCTACCAGATATGTAGAAATTAAAAACAACAAAAATGGCAAAATGAAGTGACAGAGGAATATGTTCCAAAGGAAGGAAAAAGAAAATAAAAAAGAAGAACTAAGTGAAATGGAGATGAACAATCTAGCTGAGAAGAGCTTAAGGTAGTGATCATAAAGATGCTTAAAGAACTCAGAAGAAGAAAGCATGAACATAGTTTAAGAGAGTTAGAAACTATAACGGATGACCAAACAAAGCAGACAAATATAATAACTGAAATAAAAAAATATATATTAGATCAACAGTAGATTAGATAATACAGAGGAATAGATCAGAGAACTGGAAGAAAAAGTGAGAGAAATTACTCAAGCTGATCAGAAACACATTTTAAGAATGAGGACAGTTTAAGAAATCTCTGAGACAGCATCAAGTATACTAACTTTTGCATGGTAAGGATCCCAGAAGGAGAAAAGAAAGGGAGAGAGAACATATTTGATAACATAATATCTGAAAACATCCTTAACCTGGCAAAGGAAACAGATATCCAGTTCTAGGAAGCACAGAGAATCCAGAACAGAATCAACTCCAACAGGCCTAAACAGACACATTGTAATTAAAATGGCAAAAATTGAAGACAAAGAAAGGATATTAAAGCCAGCAAGGGAAAAACAAGTTTCAAACACAGAGACTCCCAGAAGTCTATCGACTGACTTTTCAGTAGAAACTCTACAGACTAGAAAACAGCGGCATAATATATTTAACTTTATGAGAGGGAGAAAGCTTACAACCAAGGATATTCTACCTCACAGGATTTAAAGGAATAATAATCAAAAGTTTTACAGACAAGTGAAAAATAAAAGAGTTCACTAAACCAGTTTTACAGGAAATGTTAAAGGGATTGTCCTAAGTTAAAAAGAAAAGAGACTGAAATCAGAAATATAAAAATCACAAAAGGAAAAAAAAAAAGATCTCACAGGTAACAGCAAATAAACAGAAAAGACAGGAATTAATCATTTACAATGCTAGTAGAAGATTAAAACAAAAAAAGTGGTAAAGTCATTTATAAACAGAGTAAGAAGTTAAGGGATACACAAAACAAAAAGATATAAAATTCAAAGTCAAAAACAGTCAATGTGATGGAGGATAAAAATGTAGGATTTTAAAATGTGCTTGAATTTAAGATATCAACAACTTAAAATAATTGCATGTATATTTACATATAGATAGTTATATATGAACTCAGGTAACCACAAACCAAGAATCTATAATAGATACACAGATACACAAAAGAAAGAAATTCAAAAATAACACTATAGTCATCAAATCACAAGGGGCATTAGCCCCAGAAGAAGGAAGTGAAAGACTAAAAAACAAAAACCTAAAAGCAATGAGCGCAATGGCAATAAGTACACAGTTATCAATAATCAATTTAAATGCAAGTAGACTAAATGGTCTAATCAAATGACATAGAGTGGCTGAATGGATAAAAAAATAAAATCCATTTATGCTGCCTGCAAAAGACTCACTTCAGATCTGAAGATACACACATACACTGAAAATGAGAGGACGAATAAAGGCATTCTGTGTAGCTGGGGCAGCGATACTTCCATTGTGCAAAATCAAACAAAATGGCAACAAGAGACATAAGAAGATTATGTAATGATCAAGGGATCAACCCAAGGGGAATATGGGTAAATCTTATATGGCCATTGTAAACTTATGCAGTATGCACCCAATATATTAGCACCTACATACATAAATAGCAATATATCTAAAGGGAGAAATTGACTATAACACAATAGTAGTAGGGAACTTTAACACTCCACTTGTATAAATGGAAAGAAAATACAGACAGAAAGTCAACAAGGAAACACTGGTCTTAAAGCCATGGTCCTCAGCTTTTTGGCATCAGGGACCAGTTTTATGAAAGACAATTTTTCCATGACCAGGATGGGGTGGGGTTGGGGTGGGGGGGCAGGGAGGAGTGGCTGCAGGATGATTTAAGTGAATTGCATTTAGAGAGTGTTGTAAATACACTTAACTAAAGTCTTGATAATTTTTTTCAGATATATCCATTGCAACTATTTTCTCCATTTCATAGGTTGCTTTTTCACTCTGTTGAATGAAAGTTTTCCTTCTGTGCAAGTTTTTAAGTTTAAGATAGTTTGGTTTTCACTACCTATGTTTTTGTTGTCATATACAAGAAATATTTGCCAAATGCAATGTCATGAACTTTTCTCCTATGTTTTCTTCCAGGATTTTATGTCTTTAAACTTTATATGTCTTTAATGTTGGCTTAAAACTCAACATTCAGAAAACTAAGATCATGGCATCTGGTCCCATCAGTTCATGGCAAGTAGATGGAAACAGTGACAGACTTTATCTTCATAGGTTCCAAAATCACTGCAGATGGTGACTGCAGCTACAAAATTAAAAGACAGTTACTCCTTGGAAGAGAAATTATGACCAACCTAGACAGCATATTAAAAAGCAGAGACATTACTTTGCCAACAAAGGTCCGTCTAATCAAAGCTAAGGTTTTTCTAGTAGTCACATATGGATGTGAGAGTTGGACTGTTCTATTTTTGCTATCTCCCATTGCTCTTTACCAATTCCCTCTTAAACATACATCCGTCTTTCATCTCCAATACGCCATGTCAAGATCACCAGTGATGTCCACATTGTTGATCATTTCTCATTTTATTTAACATACCAGAAGTGTATGTCAGTCCTCTTCCCTAAGAAGAATCTGTCAATCCTCTTCCCTAAAACACTTTCTTCATTTGACTTGCAGATAATTGCATTCATTCTGCTTGTCTTCTACCCTTCCAGTTATCTCTTCTGCTTCTTGGGCTCATTCCTTTTCATTACTTCTGAAACCTCCTTTCCAATCACTTCTATTACCAAGACAAACAAACAAAAGCAAACTTTCTCCTGTCACAGTACTCTTCATTTCAGTAAATGGAAGCTCCATAAGCCAAATTGTTAGGCAAAGATATCTGGATTTGGCCTAAACTCTTTACTTTCTCTCAAATTCTAAACTCTATAGAACTAATTGACTCTGCTCTCAATGAATTCCCACCAACTACAAGACTTCTTAACAAGGTGGCCAAAGTGATCTTACTAATACATGAAGCAATGCTAAATACTTTAACTCTTCTATTACCAATCAGGATTAAAGCCAAAATCCCTAGAATAATCTATATTATTTTACCCATAGCTTCCCACTCTTACCTCTTACTACTCACTCCATCAGTACTCTAGTCTCTGTTCCTTAGTTGTATCAGGCATGATTTCTTTTCAGAGTCTTCTTCTAAATAGCTACAAAGGTAACTTCCCACTTCACTTAACGTTTTACTCAAATGATACACTTTGAGTGAAGTTTTCCTTGTATGCAAACATCTCTCTTCCTCAAAATCTCATATTTATTTTCTACATTGTATAATGTATTTTTTTCTCCATGGTACTCAATTACATTTCATATACTAGGTAATTTGTTTATTTTCTCGACTATTTTTTGGTGTTCTTTCTTAAAAATAAGTTCTACGAGAAGAAAGTTCATTTTTCTTTGTTCACTGTTGTACCCTTAGCAAATGAGACACTTATTTTACATAGTGTGTGCCTGCAGGCTTAGTCACTTCAGTCATGTCCAACTCTGGTGACCCTATGGATTGTGGCCTGCCAGGCTCCTCTGTCCATGGGATTCTTTAGGCAAGAATACTGGAGTGGGTTGCATGCGCTCCTCCAGGGGATCTTCCCAACCCTGGGATCAAACTCACATCTCTTCTGTCTCCTGCATTGGCAGTTTTTTTTTTTTTTTCTAATCTCTAGCACCTTGCCTGGAGAATTCCAGGGATGGGGGAACCTCATGGGCTGCTGTCTATGGGGTCACAGATAGTTGGACACGACTGAAGCAACTTAGCAGCAGCAGCAGCGCCACCTGGAAAGCCCTATATGAAGGTGAAGGTGAAGTCGCTCAGTCGTGTCCGACTCTTTGCGACCCCGTGGACTGTAACCTACTAGGCTTCTCCGTCCATGGGATTCTCCAGGCAAGAATACTGGAGTGGATGCCATTTCCTTCTCCAGAGGATCTTCCCGACCCAGGGATGGAACCGGGGTCTCCCGCATTGGAGGCAGACGCCTTAACCTCTGAGCCAGCAGGGAAGCCCTTAAGCCCTATATAGTGTATAAGTTAAGTTGCTCAGTCGTGTCCGACTCTTTGCGACCCCATGGACTGTAGCCCACCAGGCTCTTCCGTCCATGGGGTTCTCCAGGCAAGAATACTGGAGTGGGTTGCCATTTCCTTCTCCAGGGGATCTTCCCGACCCCAGGGCCCGAACCCAGATCTCCTGTATTAGAGGCAGACGCTTTAACCTCTGAGCCAACATATACTCAGTATAAAAATATTTGTTTGGTGAACGTATTGGGGCAAGGAGAGAAGAGTATTTTAATCTGTTACTTACAATGTAAATGAAATGCAATCCCCTATTTCACATAGCTATGACATTTTCAAACAACACCATTAAATATTCTTATAGATGCAGAAATTTAGAGAGACTATTGATTTATTTCATGTTCAATGTCATGTGATTTTAATTTCAATACAATAAAAATTAGAAACTTTATTACTCAGAATTCTTCAGGATCAAAACTTGGGTTTAAATGAAACAGATTGTGTATGCTAGTTTTCTATTCAGAAATAATAGCTTCATTTGATTAATTCACTTAGCAGAAACTATGAAGTTTCTAAACAATATGTAATAACCAATCAGTCACTAAAAGTTTATATACCTAAACAATGTGGAGAAACACTTAGCTCTCTGTTTGGCCGACCCTACCTAGTAGAAGTACACTGCTTGATTTATGGGCTTCCTTGGTGGCTCACATGTTAAAATATCTGCCTGCAATGAAGACCTGTGTTTGATCCCTGGGTGAGGAAGATACCCTGAAGAAAGGAATGGCAACACATTCCAGTATTCTTGCCTGAAAAAGTCTCACTGACAGAGGAGCCTGGTGGGCCACAGCCCATGGATTTGCAAAGAATGAGAAGTGGGTGGAAAATCGGGTCCCATTTGGCCCTGTTGAAACTGGGTTGTGGGATGGGGGTATTAGGTATGTTAGGCTACCCTTTGCCTGGAGCGAGAAGGCTTTTCATGGTGCTTGCTTTTGTCGAGGCCTTTTGGGATGCTTACTTTTGTCGAGACCTGGGATGCCAGTTTCTGTAGCGCTCTGTCAGGGATATACAAAAGGCAATAAGGTCCCCCAGGAATTCAATACCATGTCATGCTTCCAGCTCTGAGGTTCCTAGGAAGTTTGTCTTCTTCTTTCTACTTTGCAGAGTTTTCCTACGCTTATTTATTGTGCTATGTACAGGGGATTTGGGTTTTAGTAAAAGAGAGGAATGGGGTCACTCCATCTTGGCTGGAATCTAGAGCTTTATTTTATTGTTTTGTTTATTTAGTATCTTAGTCTAAGAGAAATCAATTTGCTAAAGAGTATAATTTCAATTAAATATGAAACATTTATTTTTATCATACAATCTTACTATGAAATGTCTTTAGCAATCAAATGAATCAGAAGTTGTTTATATGCTAATTGCTATCATTTTATAAAAACAAAAAAAGTCATAAGTTTTCTGATACTCCAAAGAAATCCACATTTCTCCTGGTAACCAGATCTCAACCACAGCTTCCTTCTTTAGAACTCTAAATAATTCTTAATTATATCCATTATAAACCTTTAGAAAGGGCTTATTTAAAGGTTTTATGAAATATATTCAAATGCTCAGCATTCATTTTCTTTGTATTATATCTTCTGTCCATTTTTACAAAAGCAAACTTCTATCACTAGTCCTTCTAAGCTGAGTTGTTTCTTAGGAAAAGAGATATGTGGAAAGTAAAGCGTGGTAAGAATTTTTAAATTGGGATTTTTTTCCTCCAAAGTTCTTTCCTTTGGGGAAATTGAAATTTAATGATATAACTACACTTGCACTTTATTTTGAAATAAAAATAAATGCTCACCAAGGACATGAAGCTTTTGAACATTTTTTTTTTCAGGATAAAAATGAGAAGAAACTTTGAGGCTATTTTATTCATAAATACATTAGAATTACATTCATATTTTTCATCCAACTACATGAATACTTAGTTTTTACAGTAAAGGATTAGAAACATTTCTAACTCATGTAATATCTATAGTTAAATGCTAAAAGTTTGAAAGATCCATATATACATAAATATGAAAAGAGCATATTAAAATTCAGTAAGTCATGATAACATCCCATAAAATCAAAGAGTGGAGTCAGGGACTAAATTATTAAATACAGGACATGATGGTAAGAAAATTCATCAAATTACTAAGATTTGAAAGCCTAACTGAAAGCTGAAAATGTAATACTTATGTGAATTAGAGACTATATTGAAAAGAGCAAGTATCTTTGTGCTAATGCCCAGAAAAATACGAAATGAACTCCTTGACCTGCACATTTACATGACTTTGTATTAGCACATTTGCAGTGTCCAGAATATTAATGTACCAGAGATCAGTGTGGTGTCTTAAATCCTGAATATATAATTTAAGTACTAAATGCTTTTATATGATTTTGGTAAACAGCTTATATCATTCTGGTAAACATTCTGGATATTCTAAGGCAATTTTTATTTCAAATACTCTGTTCAGTGTTGTTCCAAACAAGTGTTATGTATTTTAACACAGAAAAATGTTCTCTCTACAGTGTTATTTCCTTCAGTTTTTGTCATATTCCTGTCTCTACAAAATCTTTGGATGTCATTCACAAAAAAGGTACATTTTTGCAATATCTGCTGCCAGACATTGAAATTCCCTTCCCAAACACTGCATTTTAATCTCACTAGTGCAAACAAAACCTGAAATTCATCAGAACCCAAACTATCACAATCTAGACTATGGTATATATTTAAAAATAAAAATCTTTTCTATGAGTATGATTATTTACTTTAGAATGCTATTTCTTTCTCTCCATTTCAGAGAGGATTATTTTAGAGGATTATGAAATCATTTTAGTAGGCCCTGCTAGGCATTAAAAAACTAATAATAATAGAAGCAAGTATAGAATAGTGTGGAAAAAAATATATCAGTTCAGTCGCGCAGTCGTGTCNAACATAAATAAATAATTTTTAAAAATAAGCTTAAGGAGATGGCTTTCAGGTGTTTGCTGTTTTACTGTGGCATCGAAGATGCCTCAGAGCAGTTTGAGCTTTCCGCGAAAAGGGAGACTCCTAGCACCAGGGGAAGCAGGCAAAGTCATTGAGGCCACCTCCAAGCTGGATGGAGAATGAGTCAGCCTGGTGGGTGGAAGGCAGTGTGAAAACACCTCCAAATTTCCTGATCCCTCCTAGACAAGCTGCAGGTGGCCACCACCCAGGACTTCACCTGAACTGCATTCCAAAGACATCAGGGAGCCAACACACGTGGGAAGGACACCTGAGAGCAGATCCAGTCCTCCTCCTCCCTGGGGCCAGCTAAGGGGTTGTTTAGAGGTTGAGGAGGAAGGAGGTTCCTGTCTCCCCCACCCTCCTCTGCCTGGCCAGTGGAAGGAGAGAGTCGCCAGGCCAGAGCTGCCCCACTTCTCCAGTTGAGAATTCAGGGTTCTTCTTCCTGGTTCCTAAGTTTGCTAAACAGCACCACCTACTGTCTCAAAAGTCGGGAAATGGGAGAGAGCCAATGTGTGTGAGCCTGGAAGAGTCCCCTTTAGAGAGCAATGAGTTTCCCTCCCACTGCACCCATGAGCCTCTTGGGAGAAGCAANCCCCCTATAATGAAAAGGACATCTTTTTTTGGGTATTAGTTCTAAAAGAAAATATATATATACCAGAGTTCATTGCACATAGCAAGAGAAATATAATTAGACAAGAATGTATTTAGTTTATCAATGAATCTGCTTGTTATTTAATTATATTATGTACTGTGCTGTCAAACAATTAAAAGCCATTTTCCTATAAGACATGTTAGATATGTTAAGCTAATGTCCATTAGGCACTTGATATGCGTCATATACTCCACTAAGTACTTTATATGCATTTCTCTTACTTACTCCTGACCAGAATCTCAGGGAATAGGTATTATTACTATTAAAGATGTATAATATCATATGTGAAATGAATCGCCAGTCCAGGTTGGATGCATGATTGTGGATGCTTGGGGCTGGTGCACAGAGATGACCCAGAGGGATGGTACGGGGAGGGAGGAGGGAAGGGGGTTCAGGATGGGGAACATGTGTATACCTGTGGTGGATTCATGTTGATGTATGGCAAAACCAATATAATATTGTAAAATAATTAACGTCCAATTAAAATAAATAAATATATATTAAAAAAGATAAACTTTCCAAGCTGGAGCTTAGTGAAGTTAAGATAACCAAGTTTACAAGGCTAATAGATGGTAGAGACAGGTTTCAAACCCACAGGAAGACTGTGAGTTCCATGTTATGTATTACTTCGCCTTCTGTGTATCACAGCAATTTGCAAATAGGTGAATTCACACACTCATGCAGACACACTTACCCTATGGCAGAAATCACAGTCTGGGACATAAGACTTTTACTCCCAGGGGAAACAATGAGGCTTCACTGGGTAGCAGTGTGTCATAATATGGATTCAGACAGTGTCAACCAATGGAAAGTGTCTAGAGTTGAAATTCAGTAACGTTTAATTCAATATTATTTTTTATTGATAAAAATAATATCCAGCACCTAATATGTATATAATAATTTACCAGAAACTTTGGGGCAGTGGAAAACATCAGCAATAAATATTTCTTTTCTTGTATGAGTCAATTTCTTATTTCAAAGAAATTTGAAGAAAGATAACTAGAAAAATGTGCATGAAAATATCACTAATATGATTTTCATTTTGTGTGAATTTTATTCTATAAATGTAATGAGTTATGGAAAGAAATATTAGGTACCTCACATAGACTCAGCAATACCACTGAGCTCTCAACAACTGGTAGCCTCAGCATCCATAAAAGGGTGAAGGTTCAAGACTTTCTCTTTCTTTCCTGGGTACCAGTCAGGCCTTCTGGTTTCTCCTTCAACCTTAGGGAAAGGGAGTCAGGAGCTGGAGCAATACTCTGGAGTCAGATGTAAATTGATTTAAAAACCAGAAAAAAAAAAAAAAGCTTTTCTTTTTTTTATAAACAATTGTATTCCATCCACATCAGAGTTTTTGAACAAAGATTTTAATTTGCCATTTAAGGCAATTCAACTCAAACTGCTAAAGTCCTTGGATAAGTAGAATCCTCAACACAGATTTATTTTGGCCACTGAAACTGGAGACAACTACTTTGTAAACTATTGTGAAGAAACAAATGTAGACACTGAAGTCATCGCTGATTGGAGATTTTCTAGTGGAATGGGGACTCAGTTTGAAAAATTGTACAGAATGAATAAAAGCATTATAGTGAGTCCTATGTAGCACCTAAGCACAGTTCACACACAGAGGCAGGCAGCACAGATAGCTCTTTGTGTAGGACAGAAACGAAGATGTACCAGAAATGAGCCCTAGGTATTAAAGCAGTTTTTCAAGGTTGGTCACAAAACGCTGCTCAGTGATGACTTACTGGGTGTCTGGGAGCTGTGGCTTCTGGGACTATTTGCTTTCTCAGGGCCAGGAGTCATATTTCAGTAGCTCTATAGAGTAGATGTCTTACAACAAATTCAAATACTATCACCTGACAAACACTTTCTAGACACATAGTGGAAGGAAGTGTGTGTTAATTTTGAGACTGATGACTTTGGGAACGTGAATATTGGACTAGGTAGCTTTTGAAAGTGTAACGTGGGACACCCATTTAACTGGATTTCAGCAGGCATGTAGGTGCGTACTGTACACTCAATGCCCCCAACCCTGCCGCAGGCCACCACAGACCCACACCTCCACTGGAGACTCCTGGACACTCACAGGCAAGTCTGGGGCAGTCTCTTGTGGGGTCACTATTCCTTTCTCTTGGGTCCTGGTGCACACAAGGCTCTGTTTATGCCCTCCAGGAGTCTATTTCCCAGTCATGTGTAAGTTCTGGTAGCTCTATAATGGGGTTAATGGTGACCTCCTCCAAGAGGGCTTATGCTATACCCAGGTCAGCTGTACCCTGAGCCCCTGTCCCTGCGGCAGTTCACTGTTGAGCTGTACCTCCACAGGAGATGCTCACACACAGTTCTGTCTCAGTCTCTGTGGGGTCCCAAGGTCCTGCACACACAAGGTTTGTTTGAGCCCTCTGAGTGTCTCTGGTGGGAATGAGGTTTGACTCTAAACTTGAATTCACCCCTCCTACTGTCCTGCTGGGGCTTCTCCTTTGTCCTTGGGCATAGGGTACCTCCTCACAGCTGCTCCAGCATCTACCATCTTAATGAGGTTTCTCTTTTGAAGGAGGTTACCATTATCTTCCTTTCCTCCACCATAGTCTGGTCCCAGGTAAACAGCAGGGAGGGAACACAGATCCACCCATCAACAGAAAATTGGATTAAAGATTTACTGAGCATGGCCCTGCCCATCAGAACAAGACCCAGTATCCTCCTCAGTCAGTCTCTCCCATCAGGAAGCTTCCATAAGCCTCTTATCCTTCTCCATCAGAGGGCAGACAACTGAAAACCATAGTCACAGAAAACTAACCAATCTGATCACATGGCCCACAACCTTGTTTGACTCAATGAAGCTATGACCCATGCTGTGTTAGGCCCCCAAGAAGGACGGGTCTTCTGTGGAGAGTCCTGACAGAATGTGGTCCACTGGAGAAGGGAATGGCAAACCATTTCAGTATCCTTGCTTTGAGAACGCCATGAACACTATGAAAAGGCAAAAGGATAGGACACTGAAAGAGAACTCCCCAGGTCAGTAGATGCCCGATATTCTACTGGAGATCAGTGGAGAAATAATTCCAGAAAGAATGAAGAGACAGAGTCAAAGCAAAAACAACACCCAGTTGTGGATGTGACTGGTGATGGAAGCAAGATCTGATGATGTAAAGAGCAATATTGCATAGGAACCTGGAATGTTAGTCCATGAATCAAGGCAAATTGGAAGTGGTCAAATAGGAGATGGCAAGAATGAACATTGACATTCTAGGAATCAGCAAACTAAAATGGACTGGAATGGGTGAATTTACCTCAGATGACCATTGTATCTACTACTGTGGGCAAGAATCCCTTAGAAGAAATGGAGTAGCCATCATGGTCAACAAAAGAGTCCAAAATGCAGTACTTGGATGCAATTTCAAAAGCAACAGAATGATCTCTGTTCATTTCCAAGGCAAGCCATTCAATATCACAGTAATCCAAGTCTATGCCCTGACCAGTAATGCTGAAGAAGCTGAAGTTGAATGGTTCTATGACGACCTACAAGACCTTTTAGAACTAACACCCCCAAAAGATGTCTTTTTCATTCTAGGGGACTGGAATACAAAAGTAGAAAATCAAGCGGTACCAAGAGTAATAGGCAAATTTGGCCTTGGAGTACAAAATGAAGCAGGGCAAAGATTAATAGAGTTTTGTCAAGAGAACACACTGGGCATAGAAAACACCCTCTTTCAACAACACAAGAAAATATTCAATACATGGACATCACCAGAGAGTCAACACCGAAATCAGATTGATTATATTCTTTGCAGTCAAAGGTGGAGAAATTCTATATAGTCTGCAAAAACAAGACTGGGAGGTGACTGTGGCTCAGATCATGAACTCCTTATTGCCACATTCAGACTTAAATTGAAGAAAGCAGGGAAAACCACTAGACTACTCAGGTATGACCTAAATTATATCCCTTATGATTATATAGTGGAAGTGAGAAATAGATTTAAGGGATTAGATCTGATAGAAAGACTGACTGAAGAGCTATGGATGGAGTTTGTGATATTGTACAGGAGACAGGGATCAAGACCATCCCCAAGAAACAGAAATGCAAAAAAAAAAAAAAGTTATCTGAGGAGGCCTTACAAATAGCTTAGAAAAGAAGAGAAGTGAAAAGTAAATGAGAAAAGGAAAGATATAGCCATTTGAATGCAGAGTTCAAAAGAATAGCAAGGAGAGATAAGAAAACCTTTCTCGGTGATCAGTGCAAAGAAATAGAGGAAAATAACAGAATGGGAAAGACTAGAGATCTCTTCAAGAAAATTAGAGATATTGAGGGAACATTTCATGCAAAGATGGGCTCAATAAAGGACAGAAATGGTATGGACCTAACAGAAGCAGAAGATGTTAAGAAGAGGTGACAAGAATACACAGAAGAATTGTATAAAAAAGATCTTCATGACACAGGTAATCATGATGGTGTGATCACTCACCTAGAGCTGGACATCCTGGACTGTAAAGTCAAGCAGACCTTAGGAAGCATCACTATGAACAAAGCTAGTGGAGGTGATGGCATTCCAGTTGAGCTATTTCAAATCCTAAAAGACGATGTTGTGAAAGTGTTGCACTCAATATGCTAGGAAATCTGGAAAACTCAGCAGTAGCCACAGGACTGGAAAAGGTCAGTTTTCATTCCAATCCCAAAGAAAGGCAATGCCAAAGAATGCTCAAACTACCGCACAATTGCACTCATCTCACATGCTAGCAAAGTAATTCTCAAAATTCTCCAAGCCAGGCTTCAACAATATGTAAACCATAAACTTTCAGATGTTCAAGCTAGTTTTAGAAAAGGCAGAGGAACCAGAGATCAAATTGCCAACTTCCGTTGGATCATTGATAAAGCAAGAGAGAATTAAAAAAAAAAAAATCCGTTTCTGCTTTATAGGAAATGCCAAAGCCTTTGACTGTGTGGATCACCACAAATTGTGGAAAATTCTGAAAGAGATGGGAATACCAGACCACCTGACCTGCCTCTTGAGAAATCTGTATGCAGGTCAGGAAGTAACTATTAGCACTGGCATGGAACAACAGACTGGTTCCAAATAGGAAAAGGAGTACATCAAGTCTGTAGATTATCACCCTGCTTATTTAACTTATATGCAGAGTACATTGTGAGAAATGCTGGGCTGGATGAAACACAAGCTGGAGTCAAGATTGTTGGGAGAAAGATCAATAACCTCAGATATGCAGATGGCAACCACCATTATAACAGAAAGGACAGAGGAACTAAAGGAAGTCTTGATGAAAGTGAAAGAGGAGGGTGAAAAAGTTGGCATAAAGCTCAACATTCAGTAAAGTAAGATCATGGCATCTGGTCCCATCACTTCATGGCAAATAGATGGGAAAACAAGGAAACTTGTCAGACTTTATTTTTTTCGCCTCCAAAATCACCGCAGATGGTGATTGCAGCCATGAAATAAAAAGGCACTTACTCCTTGGAAGAAAAGTTATGACCACTTAGACAGCATATTCAAAAGCAGAGACGTTACTTTGCCAACAAAGGTCCATCTAGTCAAGGCTATGGTTTTTCCAGTAGTCACGTATGGATGTGAGAGTTTAATTATAAAGAATGCTAAGTACCAAAGATTTAATGCTTTTGAACTGTGGTGTTGAAAAAGATTCTTGAGAGTCCCTTGGACTCCAAGGAGATCCAACCAGTCCATCCTATAGGAAATCAGTCCTGAATATTCATTGGAAGGACTGATGCTGAAGCTGAAACTCCAGTTTTTGGCCACTTGATGTGAAGAACTGACTCATTTGAAAAGATCCTGATGCTGGGAAAGAATGAAGGCAGGAGGAGCAGGGGACAATAGAGGATAAGATGGTTGGATGATATCAGCAACTCAATAAGCATGAGTTTGAGCAAGCTCTGGTAGTTGGTGATGGGCAGGGAGGTCTGGTATGCTGCCTTCCATGGGGTCCCATAGATGCTGACCCAACTGAACGACTGAACTGAAAGGTGTGGTATGCTGCTCCTAGCCATACTTGACTGAACATTCTGATCTCTTCAGAATTAGTGAGACTGATGAGAGAAATGAGAATGAAATACTGTTGGTTTTCCTATCTGAGGGAGACCAGGAAATTATTGTTTTATTATTGTATTCCAGCTAGGGTTGCAGAAAGCTCATCTCACCTGTGAAAAGTCCTGACCTAGCTAGAGTCCAAGATTAATCGATACTTCAACCTTCCCAACCCTACTTTGCAAGAAAGCAGAAGATGAATGTCTACGGCAGTCCTGTTCACATTCCTACAACTTCTCCACGCTTCTATCACCCATGCCATCACAAATCATAGTTCTCTGAAAACTCCCTTCTTTCCCATATGCGTATTAGTGGGAAAACCTTTTTTTTTGTTTTCAGTCCGTGACTGTCCTGGCTCCTGTGTAGTTTGCTGCTGCAGTAACCATAAAAACACCTTCTCTGCTCTGTGCATTGCTGTTTCAGGGATTCTTTCTTACCCTTTGGTGGGAGAAGCTGTCTGTGCCTTGAACCCATCCTCTGCTGGAAACCTTTTGCTTCAAGTCTGGTTGTTGCCCTCTGAAAGCGGCCCAGCACCTGCGCTCGGGACTGGACTTCGATTTTCCTTTGCTTCGTGTTTGTTAGGGAGCCCACCTCTCTGACTGCACCTCTGCTCTGACAGAACCTCCAGCTTTCCCTTTGTCACAGGGCAAAGTAGGGTTAAGAAGGTCTAAGTATTTGGGGACAAACAAGGCAGAAGGATTGGCAAGTTGTTTGTGAAAACCTGTGCGTGTCTAGTAACCACCATCTAAATCACTTGATTTCATTTATAATTTAACAATTTACATAAAAGCAGAGAAGCTTGTGTAGATCCTATTGCTTTAAATTCAGAAAGTCTTAATGTCTATGAAATATTCTTCCATTCTGCAGGCTACAATTAGTGTTGTGATGGGACTCTGCCTTGTCAACTTTAGAGTAGGGAACATTTCCAGAAATAAGGCAGACTTCCTGGCTGTGTCTCTTGTTTATGAAACATTTTATACATTGACATTTAGAAATTTCTATTTACTTGCTCTCAGATGGTCATATATCATGTAAAAGAAAATAGAAACGATTACAACTTTCCCAAGTCAGGGAAAATTCAATATCTAGCACATTGTGCATTTTTCCTCTGTACCATTTAAAAATACGTTTCTAAATTCCAATTGCCTTTCTAACTCTACCACTAGTAATGATGATGGACTTAGTGATTTTCCAGCACAACTTTGAGTGCAATCCGATTCAGCCATTTGCCCTTACGTTCTGAGGTTTTGTAACGGAAATACAGGTGATGTAAATTGCCATATAATGTAGTCATATTGTATGAGTATCTCTTCTTTTAGGTAGATTTTTTTAATGATTCTAATTAAGAAAAAAAATTCACAGTAAGAGATTATCAAAGTAAAAATGAGAAAGTGAAAAGTATATAAAGTGCTTGAAATGGGCTAGAGATTGGAGATGATTTTTTTTAAGAATGAATTAAAAGAAATTATGATCAATTCTAATGAAGCAGGGTACTGCTAATACGTCAAACACATTATATAAGGTAGAAATTGAACTTGTGAGGCTTGTGTTAACATTCCGCTGTTCAGCTTTATCAAGTCAGGGAACAAAGGGAGAAATGTGCAACAGTATAAGAACTGTAATATGATAAGACCATCATCAGTGAGATATTTCACCTGTCAACCCTCCACCAAAGTGACAGAGGTATTAATACAGTAATTATTTGGACAAGATATTGCCCTTATTTCAAAAGTCCATTTCATATTTAGTCATATACCTTTCATGGATAGAGACAGTGGTTGGCTTGGCACTGACTCAGTAATATATCTTGAATCCTATTGTTTGTGATTTGTAGCAAGAGCTTGTTGTCATTTCTGTAGCATACTGAGACAAGGCAAAGCCTTGCCATTTTTTCCTTACTAAAGGAAGTACAGTAGTATGATGCTGGTTTAAAAAATCTTATTTGTGAGAATAGATCAAACTTTATTTAATTTTTCTGCCTTAACTGCTCCTGTGCCGGGGTCCAGCCCTGGTGGATCCAGGGTGATTCGAAGGTGGAGACGGAGTTGGCGAGAAAAGCACTTATTATTTAGAAATATAAGATTAGATTACGAAATAATAGTATAGTAGGAAAATTTAGATGGAGAAAATAAGGCTGAATAACTTGATTTATGTGGAATACCAATCACCACCTACATAGGCCACAGGCATCTTTCCGTTCCCCCGAAGGAGAGGAGGCACTGAGGCCTCCCCGGTCCGATCTTAGAAGCCCAGGCATAATTAGTAGGCTTGGTGAGTATCCACTCCCCAGATGGGAATTCAGCCAGAGGGAGAAAGAAAGAACGACATGGGGGAATCAGCCTTTCCAGAAACTGATCCCATTTTCTTTATTTTCAGGTTTGGTTATATACGTTTTTTACACATAGGGATGAATACAGAGTCACGTGGGGGTCAGCAGTCCTGACCTTTATCAAAATCAGGTGCTTTACATAAAAAAAGGTCTTAAGGGTTTTGCATCGTCTTCTGGCCATGAGGCCTCTGACACTTTATGACCCTTTCTTTCTGATAACCAAAAAACTTATTTTTTTCAAGGGTGTTTTTTCTTAAACCAGGCACCACCCTCCAAATAAAGTTGCATTCCTATAGGGTGAGGGTGTAGTGAGTTACAATCAAGAAAGGAATTTATTTAACCCAAGGTTAACATGATTAATCTTAAAGGTTAATACTTATTTCTCTTATATGCTAGTTATATTCATTATAAGGGCAGGGAATATGAAGATTTAGCAGCAAAACATCAGCCCAACAAGTGAAATCCTTTCACCAATGTTCCCCTTAAGATCTATTTAGTCTTAAGATAGTGATAAAGTTACATTTTTACATAGCAAGGACACAGTGATTTATAACAAAGTACAGTGATCTATAACAAAGGAGAAAATTCATTAACTCAAAAAGTCTAGTATTGCTAACATCAAAAACTACTATATTTCTTTTTCTATATTCCAAATACATTGATTAATATATTCCCAGGTGCCTAAGGACGTGGAGGCCTGGCGGCAATCATTGACTCAACAATGAGAAAAGCCCTATGCTAATTAAGACCTTCAAAATACCCCAAACTCTCTGTGCTGTTTATGGTTGAGAGGTAGTAAACAATCATGTGCTTGGCAGGAGTATGGATAATCCTATCACACAAGCTAGTTTGCCAGCAGAGAGGTTTGACCTGAGACACCCTTGTCACACCCAAGGGCAGGGAATTAGTAGCAATTATTGGCACAACAAATGAAAAACCCTTCACCAATATAATTCCTAATCAACCCACTATACTAATAAATTCTAACTTCCCAAAAGAATCTGCCTTTAGTAAGTCTAAAACATCTCGTGCCTCTCGCTGTTGGGAGGCTGTAAATAATCACATTTGGCCGGACGAACCTATACAGGCAGGCTAGATAACCTTCAGAGGAGTTCGTAAGCTGAAACACTCTTGTCACGCCCAGGAATTTTATCAACTGGAGCTGCAAGTTAACTCCTTCTCCGAGAGAAATGGTTATGGGGGAGAGCCCCCCGTAAAGTCAGAGGTGTAGGTGAGAGCATAAAACAGACTCTGGTTTTGGGGGTAGATGCTCGGGAACAGAGGGTTTCCTGAGGTTTGATCACACCTTTGCGTATGCCAAGCCTCCTTCCTCATGACTTTTGCCATGGGTGGAGTTCCTCACGCTGGCTCCTGGCACTCCTGTAACATCATTTTTTTCTTCACACTCAGTATATACTTTTGCCATTGTTTTTCTAGACTACTTTTCTTAAAGGTAGCTCTGTGAATATTTATGTATTTGTTCAATATATATTCACTAGTAATCTACTATGTGCCAGCCACTGGTCTTTATATCTAATTAAATATAAATACCAGAAAAGAATCTGTTGTGCGGTTCCATTAATGTTGATTAGAAAAGTCCTTTTATGCTGTGGGCAAGAGTGAAGCAAAGGAAAGCCACTTCTTGAGAAACAATTTGGCTTTTTGGAGAACCACTGGGAAATTTACTTTGTTTTTGATAAATAATAGTTCAAATTATAGGAAGATAAACTAACCAAATTTTACCATGTTTCTTGTAACATGTGGCATTACAAGAACTAATCATCCTAACAACCCCTAGAAAATAATCTTTCAAGGGTTTTATAGAGTTGTCAAAACTATCCTTCTGAGTTTGACTTTGGCTCACTTGTGGACACCCATGCTCTAAGATTTATCTCATAGCCACAGAGTTCTGAAGCAGACCACGCTATGATGATCCATTATTATTGGAAGTGCGTGTGAGATTTTATATCATATAAGTATTTCATTGCTGAAGCTTCAGTTCAGTTCAGTTCAGTCACTCAGTCGTGTCCAATTCTTTGCGACCCCATGAACTGCAGCACGCCAGGCCTCCCTGTCCGTCACCAACTCCTGGAGTTCACTCAGACTCACATCCATCGAGTCAGTGATGCCATCCAGCCATCTCATCCTCTGTCGTCCCCTTCTCCTCCTGCCCTCAATCCTTCCCAGCGTCAGAGTCTTTTCCAATGAGTCAACTCTTCACATGAGGTGGCCAAAGTATGTAGTTTCTGCTTTAGCATCATTCTGTCCAAAGAAATCCCAGGGCTGATATCCTTCAGAATGGACTGGTTGGATCTCCTTGCAGTCCAAGGGACTCTCAAGAGTCTTCTCCAACACCACAGTTCAAAAGCATCAATTCTTCAGCACTCAGCCTTCTTCACAGTCCAACTCTCACATCCATATACATGACCACAGGAAAAACCACAGACTTGACTAGACAGTCAGCAAAGTAATGTGTCTGCTCTTGAATATGCTATCTAGATTGGTCACAACTTTTCTTCCAAGGAGTAAGCATCTTTTAATTTCATGGCTGCAGTCACCATCTGCACTGATTTTGGAGCCCCCAAAAATAAAGTCTGACACTGTTTCCACTGTTTCCCCATCTATTTGCCATGAAGTGATGGGACCAGATGCCATGATCTTCGTTTTCTGAATGTTGAGCTTTAAGCCAACTTTTTCACTCTCCACTTTCACTTTCAACAAGAGGCTTTTTAGTTCCTCTTCACTTTCTGCCATAAGGGTGGTGTCATCTGCATATCTGAGGTTATTGATATTTCTCCCAGAAATCTTCATTCCAGCTTGTGTTTCTTCCAGTCCAGCGTTTCTCATGATGTACTCTGCATAGAAGTTAAATAAGCAGGGTNTCTCCACTTTCACTTTCAACAAGAGGCTTTTTAGTTCCTCTTCACTTTCTGCCATAAGGGTGGTGTCATCTGCATATCTGAGGTTATTGATATTTCTCCCAGAAATCTTCATTCCAGCTTGTGTTTCTTCCAGTCCAGCGTTTCTCATGATGTACTCTGCATAGAAGTTAAATAAGCAGGGTGACAATATACAGCCTTGATGTACTCCTTTCCTATTTGGAACCAGTCTGTTGTTCCATGTCCAGTTCTAACTGTTGCTTCCTGACCTGCATACAGATTTCTCCAGAGGCAGGTTAGGTGGTCTGGTATTCCCATCTCTTTCAGAATTTTCCACAGTTTATTGTGATCCACACAGTTAAAGGCTTTGGCATAATCAATAAAGCAGATGTTTTTCTGGAACTCTCTTGCTTTTTCCATGATCCAGGGATGTTGGCAATTTGATCTCTGGTTCCTCTGCCTTTTCTAAAACCAGCTTGAACATCAGGGAGTTCACAGTTCACGTATTGCTGAAGCCTGGCTTGGAGAATTTTGAGCATTACTTTAAGAAATGCAAAAAAGCAAAATGGCTGTCTGGGGAGGCCTTACAAATAGCTGTGAAAAGAAGAGAGGCAAAAAGCAAAGGAGAAAAGGAAAGATATAAGCATCTGAATGCAGAGTTCCAAAGGATAGCAAGAAGAGATAAGAAAGCCTTCCTCAGTGATCAATGCAAAGAAATAGAGGAAAACAAGAGAATGGGAAAGACTAGAGATATCTTCAAGAAAATTAGAGATACAAATGTAACATTTCATGCAAAGATGGGCTCAATAAAGGACAGAAATGGTATGGACCTACCAGAAGCAGAAGATATTTAGAAGAGGTGGCAAGAATACACGGAAGAACTGTACAAAAAAGATCTTCACAACCCAGATAATCATGATGATGTGATGACTAATCTAGAGCCAGACATCTTGGAATGTGAAGTCAAGTGGGCCTTAGAAAGCATCACTACGAACAACGCTAGTGGAGGTGATGGAATTGCAGTTGAGCTGTTTCAAATCCTGAAAGATGATGCTGTGAAAGTGCTGCACTCAATATGCCAGCAAATTTGGAAAACTCAGCAGTGGCCACAGGACTGGAAAAGGTCAGTTTTCATTCCAGTTCCAAAGAAAGGCAATGCTGTAGCTTAATTTTATAAATTCCTAATTCATTATTTGAAGGTCATAACAAAGAAATGACAATTTTACCCTTTATCTCTCACAATATGAATAATTAATTTATTATATTGTAGTAATAGTCTTGAGTTCCTTTCAAGGAGTTTCCATTTTATTTTATCTATTTTTGCTTTGTTTATGCCAACAAAATCATCTGCTAGTTTATTGCCATCACTCCAAGTTAAGTCCTGTATGCATTAAAGGAACATAAGGACAGCCCGATTAGGAAAAATTAAGCAAAAGTAAATAGTTTAAAGATAAATACAGTAAGAACTAGCATTTAAATAACAAGTAGCATGCCATGAACTCCTAAGTGGTTGACTTTGATACCCAGTTAGGTTCTTAAGTCTTGACTTCTTGCTTTTTTCACTATGATCTCCTTGATCCTAAGTTTTAAATATCAGGGTCTATGTGTAGGTAGTTTTCTTTATGTCACCATGCACATGGATCTTACTTTATTGCAATATTTTCACTATATGTCTCTCTCAATCTGTCGTGGGCTTCCTGAAGGCATGAGTGTGCCTATTGTGCTCCTACTGTGTCCTTTGTATTTAGCATAGTGCTTGGCAGACAGGAGGCCTTAAAAATCATGTGTAGAAAGAACAAATTAATACTTTAAAATGATGACCATTTTCTCATGGATAATAAGGATTATTATGGCAAGGATTATTATTACTCTCTCACCAAGTTAAACATACATATTTCTCCCTGAAGTTTCAAGTCCCTAGGGGAAGAGATTAAAAACATTTTTTTCTCCTTGGGGCAGAAAGTGGAAATGAACAACAACAAAAACGTGGATATATGAAGTATTATTAAATGTACTTTAAAAATATGATCATTTGAGTATGAAATCAGTGACCAAAGAAAATGTAGCCCATACTAGTTGTTCTTGAGATCATGCATGTTTAATTTAAAATTATTTGAATTAGACACTTGAATAAAATAATTATATATTAATTTGGATAATTATCAGCAAATTATGATTGCATGTGCTCTGAAGAATTCTTCTAGGAAAAATGACAAGATATCATAAGAGACAGACATAGACAGAGACAGAATAAAAATAAGAGAATTTTATTTTTTATGAAGCATTTTTCAGTTTATTAATCACATTCCAAACATTTTCTCATCTTATCTTTACAAAAACTCTGTGGTGAAGCAGGACTCATTATCCTCATTTTACAGAAACTGGGTCTCAAAAAACTTAAGGACTCAATTTGTAGCAACAGAAGCTGATGAGTGGAGGAATCAGGGCTCAAGCTCATTTCTGCTACTTTCAAATTCCATTGTTTTTCTATCAAGAAGTCTTATGTTTCTGGGTAAATATTCTGCAGAGGATCTAGTAGCTAGAGTCAATTGCTCGTTTTCAGAAAACTGGGGAAAAAAAGATTAAAAATTTAGAATCTACCCTAACCATAGTACCACACTAGTTAATCTGGCTCTCTCTAACCTATCACTAGCAGCAGTTTATACTTCTTTAATCCTTCACTTTTACCATTTCCCTGGCTTACATAGATGTCTATCTTTTACACATTTCTCTACTTTCACATGAACATTTTAAAAATTGACTTTAAGAATTTTCAAACACTGATTTCATTCCTTCACACCTTTTGCGACATCTTCTCTTGTCTTGAACCCCACATTCAAACCTAAGTTGCGATTCCTTCTCATGTTGGCAGAATATCTCATGAGGATTTCCAGTGTGTACTTACCAATTACACTTTAATTGTTTGCATTTATTTCCACTTAACTCTGAGATCTTACAATTGAGTTTATTGAAGCATTAAAAAAATAATGTGCCTAGGAAGAACTGTGCTAAATATTGAAAATACAAAGGTAAGAGCAACCACCTTCTTATCTTTGATGAAATTCAACTTAGTAGGAGAAAGCATGCATACAAATTGGTTATCCAATACAGTGTGGAGGGTGAGGATGTGCAGTAGACCATCAATGTACCCTGTGAACAGGGTCTAGGAATACCTGGTTTCTCAACGTGAATGCTGAACTGTCAGTTACTTCCTATACTGAGAATTCTAAATCTCTGTTTAGTGAAATCAAAATACACTTTTTTTTCCCCCCCATGAAAGTCAAGGTAGATGCATTGATTGGCTGTAGAAGTAGCCAGATCATGGAAGGTTATTTTAAATTTCACCTAGCTGGGATTAACATATACACACTCCTATATATAAAATAGATAATCAACAAGGACCTACTGTATAGCATAGGTATCTCTACTCAATAAATGCTCTGTAATAATCTATGTGAGAAAAGACTCTGGAAAAATATATATGTATATGTATAACTAAAACATTTTGCTGTATTTTGGAAACTAGCAAAATATTGTAAATCAGCTATACTCCAATATAAAATAAAAATTAAAACAAAATTCCATCTAGCTGGACGTTCCCATTTTTGGCCGTGTAGACCTAGCTGTACAGCAATTATAGGGAAATATTATTAGGTGTGTTATATTGTAACAATACAATATTTTATATTTTATAAAATATTGATTAAAATATAAATATATTAATCTCAAAAAATGATGATGAATTGTTAAACAAAATGCAAGATTCATACTTTCCAAAAGAATTTGCAAAAGTGTTTCTGATACAAGTCAAGTTTAAGAACCAATGCATGGGTGATCTGCAAATTACTTTCAGTAGGTAAATCATAGTTCCAGTTAGATTGTAGTCATAGCCTTCTATTAAGGGAAGCTGTAGGAATACAGGAAGTTTTGAGAGCTGAAACTTTGAGAAGCCTCAGAAACGTGATGTTCCAAACCTCCGTGAACAGCCGCTAGGGAGTCTCTAGTCAGCTCTCTAGGACCTTATGTCTAGCCACAGGGAAGTGCAGCTTAGAACAGCTATTATCACACATGGAGGCCCCTGAGAAAGTTGGCAGCATCCCATGAGCATGAATAAACATCACAGAGATGCCATCGCATAAACAGGCATAAGCATTTGTGAGCACAGCGGTAGGTATGCCTGTCCACACTTATCTTGGTGATTACAATAATTATTCTCATCTTCTTTTCTTGGCCATCCCTTTTTACAGTGATAATCACTCCTACATTGCCCTGTACATCTCTGAACTAGACCTAATCTCTATTCATTTCCCACCTCTGGAACATTAGCTTTGTGACTATACATCCTTGACTATATACTAGATGAATTCCTCCACATTTTTTGCCTTAATTAAAACTTGAAGATATTGTTTCCTTTCAATTCTCTCAAGGAGGGAATCTTTTCTTCTTTTATAACTTCATGAATCTCTGGGTGTGAGGGTGTATAATATTATGTCCTTTTTCATCATCACCATTTTTCTCTATTGTTCCCTCTTGTTTCTCTTCCTTTCTTGCCCACCTAGAATATATGATATGTTATTTCAATTATCCTCTTAGAAGGAGGATATCCTTTTTTTTCTTCTTATAGCACTAGCAACTCCAAACATGAATGAGCTCTGATATTTCAACCTCAGTAACTTCACCTCAATAGCTAAACATTGACAGAACAGGGCAGCACTCAGCTGCTTTGTTTCAATTAAATTACTGTTCTTGGAATTTCTTTACTTCAATTTTCTAGCGAGCTTGCTTTCCAACTCTTACAGATGGTTTCATTCTTCCCACTCCTACAACTCTAGTCTCCTGTATGCACCTCCTCTTTACCTCACAGCAGAGGACCTCATGCCAACCAAGGCATGTTTTTACCTGGATTTCTGCAACAGCCTATGGAGTAGTACCTTTGATTCCATACTCACTGCCCTCAAGTTAAGTTTCTGTTTATTGTAAAAATGTCCTTTGGATTATGTTACTCAACTGCTTAAAATCCTTGAAGGGCTTCCCACTGTACTTAGAATACAATCTGACTTCTTTCTATACTCTTCAAGGAGATGAATATCTGGACCTCCCTTCTTCAAAGTCATGGCTCTATGAATACTCTGGTGCTATATTCACTTTTTTGAATATGCCGAGTTTTGTCTAGCCTTGAGGGGTGTTTTTCTCTGCCTAAGATGCTTCTTACCAACTATCAACACATGACTAGATTTTTCTCTTCCTTTACATCTCAGAAAATGTCTCCTTTTCAGCCAGGATTTCCTTAACCACTGTACCTAAGGAGTCCTTGATTCTTCAGTTCCCAATATCAGCCTCATGTTTGTTTATTTCCTACAGAATATAGAAAAATAAAAAGGACTATACAACCATAATACAGACATAATGAGGTCATACTTTTTTCCTGTTCTTTGGCCAGCCCCTTTCTTGCTCCTTTACAGATATGCATGGGGAGAGAGCTGCTAAATTCTTACCTCCTGGTGGAGTGGCAGATTATTTATCTACATTTTTACTGTACTTATCACATTATGGCAAGGTTTTAATATACGTACTGAATTTTAGAGTCTAAATTTTACACTTTCTTAATCTCCCACACTATAGTGGAACAGAGCTAATAAGGACAAAGACCACTTACTTTCTTTCAATATTTCTGTGTTGTATGAGTTCAGTCACTCAGTCGTGTCCAACTCTTTGTAACCCCATGAACTCTAGCCCACCAGTCTCCTTCTTTACAAGTAAGAATGCTGGAGTGGGCTACCATCTCCATCTCCAATGTGTTCTGTACCCAGTAATAAACACACATATATATTTTTTCCACAGAATATCCAACTTCATTTCAATACTTTTCTACTTGAATTCAAAATTTTAAAAATTTTTCAGAAAACTACATTTGAAATTTTCAATGACACTTAGTCTCTTTCATAATTTTTCCTTCTTAAAGTTTCAGATTTAGAAATCAAACTCCAAGACTTAGACTTGCACAGACTACTCTATGCTTCAGTTATTCTATAAGCCTCTGATTATAAGCCAACTGTTACTTAAGTAGATTGAGCAAAACATTGTTTCTATAATATGTTAGTATTATAGAGGGGAAAAATAAACTGTCCAAGTTAATTTAACAAATGTTGGTTTTAAAAAAAGTATGCCACCACAGAAACTCACAAATTAACATGAGAAAATGTCTTGAAAATTGCATTGGGTATACCTATATATCCTTGAAATCCTTATACTTTAGACTGCTGTTTCATAGTGCTAATATCTAAAATATGTAGTATTCATAATAGATTGAATGTATTCATAATAGATTAATAGGTTGATATCTTTGCCAGTATTTCAAACTATTTAATTTTTTGAAGTTTTGATGGAGAACAGCAATTACTTATTTTCTAGTTTAATTCTGGTTCTGGATATTTTCAATTGAAAAAGATTTGGGTTACCATTTTTAGAATATACAGTTGCAGTAGAATAAAAGGATTCCATACCCCGATTGCTGTGGGCTATTTCTTGAACCCCTACCACCACCCTGCAGAGACATATGGCTCTGTCTGTGCTAATTTCTTGTTATGGCTTGGAAGAGCCTAGCAGAGCACTCCGACCTGGTTCTGTCAGCCCCATCAGTCACCCATCAGCTCCAACCTGCTTAGCTGATAGACTATACAAGGTACCCATCTTCACTCCCTCTATGGCTAGAATGCAAAAATAGCTAGTTCTACTGTGTTATCTGCTTCATTTCCCTCTTTTCAACAATTTCTTTTATTCGTACTAACTCTACTTTCCATCCTCCAGATAAAAAGGTTAATATAAATGAAGAAAAGACAATTTCTTTTCATTATTTCATAAATAAAAATCATGCTTTTTGAAGAAAAAAGAAGATTTATAGCCTATGAGTTAGGGGTGTGTGTGTGTGTGTGTGTTTAGTCACTCAGTCATGCCCAGTGATTTGCGACCCAGTGTAACCCACGAGTGTAGCTCATGAGTGTAGCCCACGAGGCTCCTCTGTCCATTTGTAGTATAGTGCTTATTCATAAGATATAAGAATTTTAATAATCTCACAGACAGATTGTTCTAACCAAAGTAGTATTGAATAGGTCTTATATGCATATTTGGTTGGCTAAAATTTGATTGAAAGTATAT